>JAJHZJ010000470.1:12674327-13244327 GCA_023548195.1 Bettongia penicillata ogilbyi | reverse complement strand
ATTTTCCTGAAGCAAAAGAATTTGAAGAGGTGGTAGAATGTCATCAATGGAGTCTGGAAAATATATTTTAGTTGTCCATTTTGTCCTTTGTCCAAGCAGTGGAAACATCTTTTCTACAAAGAAGGAGATCAAAGTTTAAATGGGCAAACAATACCTGAAATTGTCAATAGGAAAAAGACATTAACTGAAAGAGACAGAAAAAACAACTGTCATGTAATAAACATTCTTGATTGATCTGTAATTGGGAATATATTTTGTAAACTCTACTTGAGCAAATGCGCTTTTTTAACAAAAAAAATAAAGTCTAATGGAAATCATTAGGAATCTTCATGTGAAAGGAAGTATTTATTTTTCTGAGTCCTTTTGTATTCCAGGTCCATGGAGCGTATTGATTACAACCTTGGTTCTCAAGAATCCTACCACACAGTTTGTGTTAAAAATGTCAACAGCTGCTTTTCTCCTCCTGACATATTAGTTTTTCCTTCATTTAAAGCTTCCTGTGCTGTATAGAAATTCTCAGGCATACATTTCATATCTTCCCACCCCTGTCATATGTTGGCACCCTAGAGAATTTGACATTTTTCCCCGTGTGTTCAAGTTACAAAATCAAGGAAGGAGCCTCAGTGCCCATCTAAAACAAACCATACTCAAACAGAAATCCGTTCTACAAAATCCTCATTAAGTGTTCATTCAACCTTTGCTCCAGTTAGAGGGATATATGTCCTGAGGCAGTCCCGTCTACATTTGTACATCTACTATTTTTTGTGATGTTTTTTCCCCTTAAATAGGGTGTGTTTTGCCCATGTAGATTATGTATTTGTCTAAATATGGATCATAGGGAGAATATTAATAGATGTCTCTGGAAATTTATCCACCTTCTCAGGATGAGCCTAAAAATCAGGGACATATTGAAGTTCCAGCTCCTTTACATGTCTGCTTTTCAGTCTCTTCTTACTTTCTCTGAATTTCTTCCCAAAGAGGATCTGTAAACATATATGTCCTCTAAAAATGAAGGAAGAAAGAAGAATGTCTCTCCTCCCAAGTCCCCACCAAGCCTTCCCTTGAATTCTGCCTCTCATACAGGCATGAAATGTGGAGTTATCATTCTCTCAACCAATAAGGAGAGTCTCATGGAAATGTTTTAGACTTGAATCCCATTTAAATTTCTGTCCTGTGTTCTTCTTTGCATTTTCTAGGGCTAAGTACAAGACATTCCATCCTTTTCCCATGTAATATTCCTTTCAGGACTTGAAGAAAAGGAGTCATCTCATTATTGAAACTCTAAGAGTATCTCTTCAATACAATCAGGAATGAAGGCTAACTTGTCATTTGAAAAACAGAAGGGCTAGAATTTGGAGCCTTGACTTCCAGTTCAATCAGTCCATCAGTCAACAAAAACATATTTCCCCAAGGTTTTTCATCATAGAAGGCAGGATTTGGACTTTTCAGCTCACTTCATTTTTCCAGTTGCAGCTCTGCTTTGTTTCAACTCTCCCTGCACGAAATACACAAAGTGATGTCCCTCTCCACACTTCACAGCTTGTTTTCTGTGTTGTCTTGCTCAATTAGATAAGCTTCTAGAGAGCAAGGATGATTTTTCTTTTTATTATTATCCCCAATTCATAGCATAATGCATGGCACATAGTAGGTGCTTAATAAATGTTTATTGAATTGAATATTTCTTGAACAATTATTATAAATAATGACCCTTTGGTAAGCTCAGCTATTTGTACAAAATAAAGAAACTACAATTCTTTCCTCCCAGTGATTATAATGTAGCAAGAGCATGAAATTTAGTGTGGGACTGCAGGCTAGTAGAGGAATGCAATTCTCATTTTGCCGCTGAGAAAACCGAAAATGAGGAACTGAACTGATTTGACAACACCACCTGGGCAGAGTCAGATCTGGCATTTAAACTTGAGTTCCCCTATGTCTTTATCCAACACTCTTTTCTCTGCATCATGAGACACTATAATGGGTGTATGAGTCTTTAACTGGCAATGCCAAGTTGTATCCTGAAATAGTTTATTGCTACAGCAGAATTTGAGGTCATTGGGTGAAAGCTACAATGAGAAATATTTATGGCTGAATCTTGGGAAGAACTGTTAAATGATCAAAATAATTGATTAGGTTGCCTTACCAATAAGTTATCTTCCTGTGACAGTATGTTCAAGTAGAATCTGGGGCCCTAGATTCTGGATGTAGGGATAATAATAACATAGGTACTACATGAAGATTATTTTTATCTTCCACGTAGGAGTTGTCTAGGTAAAAAAAGCTAGAAAAGATTTGTTGTCTTCAAGGATTAGAAGTTGAAATAGAATAGCTTTTCTGGTCTGGGGGAAGAAAAAATCTAAAGAAAAGAGTTGGAAATTATACTTGATTTATGGCTCCCATTTTTTTGAGTATGAGAACAGTTTTTAACATCAAATTCCACAAATTCTCACATGATAGTCATAGATTCATTGCACTGAGATTAATTGGACTCATTAGTTTTAGGAGGTTGATGACTTATGCATAGTTACCACTTCAGCCCCTAATAAATTATCTAAAATCATTTGGTGTATTTTGGCATTTAGAAGGTTGAGAACCCAAAGTCAGCACTGATAATGATAAATCAGTACACCCAGAAGACATTTGTTGAGTATTGAAGGGGACAGAATTTACAAGACATTGACAAGGTTACAAAATTTTTGTTGACTTGTCCTCAAAGAGCTCTGAATCTAAAGGAGAAGTTTAAAGTCTTTTAGATTGACTCTCAAATATGTGTAATCCCTAGGTATGGGCGTTTCAGCTCTCCACACTGGTTTGGCCTTAGAAATCTACCCTTGAAAACAAAACAAACGAAAACAGACCTTCAGACATTTAGAAATACTGAAGGAATGGGGGAATAATAGTGTTTGTTTTTTTTGTGTATATTTTTTCATTTGTAGGCTTGTATTTTCTACTCTCTGAAAATAAATATTGAACCATTCTCTTTTTTATGAAACTTATCTTTCCCTCATACTTTGATTTGAGCTTGCCCATAAACTTGCAAGAAAGGCAAGTCTGAGAACAAACCCCTGCTCTCTTTCTTTGTATCATCAGTGTTTAGTAAGGTGTATGTAGTTGCCAATAAATAAGTCTTTCTTGACTAGATTTTATTAAATAGAGATAACATTTTCAAGAATAATTTCCACTTGGAATTGGACTTGCAGTTCTTGCCCAGATAGCTTGCTTTCTGTGTGAACCTGGGCAAGTCATTTAAACATCTTGGGTCTTTCCTCAGATGAAAATTGAGGGGGATTGGACCACCTGCTTTCAAAAGTCCATTGCAACTCTTAAAATGTTAATGATCTAAAATAAAACACATAGATGCAAATAGTGAGTTCAGGTTGAGGTTCTTTGCTAGTAAATACGCTCCTCACAAATACCTTCTGCCCCTCTATCAGTCTTTTAAAAAAAATGAGTAGAATTCAAGCTAGGAAATCAATGTGTGAAGGTAAACAAAGAACTTAGCTTAGAAGAACAATGAAAAAACTAATGAGGAGAGTTCTAACCTTTAAGTTCAATGAACAGTTAATTCTGTTTGTCAGGAAAAACTTAAACACGAGGAGAATAACTTATCTTTGAAAGCATGTAAAGTGCAATGATCCTTTATTATGTTAATAAGACTGGAAAACCAACAGCTATTGCTTCAGAAATGTCACAGATTAAAAATGGATTGTTTGAATAATTAGGACAAAGATGATTTTATGACTTTAATGCACACCATTTCACTCTAGCTTTAATTGTCTTTTTTAATTTAACAATTTTGTTTTAATTATGGAAAGGCACGTATAATTATTTTGAACTTTATGTAATTGTTCAGGTATGGAAGACTTTTAAGCTTTACACCAGACCTTTTAAAGACATGGATCTTTCCATAGCATCAGTTGAAGCCTTTTCAGGGGCCCCGTATGATTCCAGGTAATTCATCGAAAGGTCTTTGTCTCCTAGGTTGCTTTCTGCTGAACGTTGCTTGCTCTTAAATCCCTCTATCAGAGGAATTTTTGGTGGCATATGGTATTACTACCAACCATTGTATTAACTGGCTCATTGTGCTTTCATCTGGCAGCAGTGTGGAAAGTATTTCTAATATCTCCAGGGACTGATGTATGTAATTGACATGAATTCATTGATATAATTGCGGTATTCTTGGGTACATGGCGGGCTGCACTGAAGTGCTCATAATAATACTAATAATAACACTAAGGAGGGGCAGTGCCCAATTATTGGGGAAAAATTAAACAAATTATAGATCATAAATATAATGAGATTTTAAATACTTGAAAATTCAGATCAATACTATTACAAATTAAGGTTCTAGAAAACTGATGATAAATTATGTTACATATCCCTTAATTGTGATAATGAATTCGAAACACTGGATAAGGCATATATGGCTGCTAGTTACTGCAGCCTAGAGTCAGGAAGACCTGAGTTCAAATCTAGCTTCAGACACTAGCTGACTTTGGGCAAGTCTCTTCATGTCTCTTTGCCTCAGTTCCCTCAGGAAAATGGGGATAACAGTAGCATATCTACCTCCCGAGGTTGTGTAAGGATCAAATGAGATATTTGTAATGCATTTAGTAAAGTACCTGAAAGACAATATGTCCTATATAAACACTAGCTATTATTATTATTTATTTTTATACAAAGTCAAAATGGAAAATTGTTTATGTTTGACTGCATATTTTTTAAAGGGACTTTTTCCCCCTAATGAGATAAGAGTATGAGACCAAAGGCATTAGTGATAGGGTAGTTAAAGAGAAGAAAAGAAATACAGGGAGTCATTGCGGCATCTTTTTTTAGATGCAAAAGAGAGAACTGAAGTAGAATTAGAAAGAAGTAGAGACAAGTAGAACAGCTCCGATAGTTATAATTTGAATTTATATCCTCACAAAAGAAATTCAATCACATAATTTTTTTCTGTTTCATACATATATACATGTATATATGTGTATATACATATGCATGTATATGTATGTGTGTATATATGTATATACCCTATATATATGAAAATGTTCATTTCATTTGATATTTTTTAAGTTCTGAGCAAAACCGGAAATGTCCAAAATGTGATTTGATCAAAATGCAAAGGCTTGGAAGTATGTATTTTATAGATTAATTAATAGTATTCATTTCACTAAAATTCAATGCTTTATCATAATACTAGAAAATATTTAGTTTTGGTCTACAGTTCCATGGTAGCTTGAATTTGGGAAATTTTTTAAGGATTTGGGGAACCCAAGCTTCTTTTTGATATAATGGCCCATCTTTTAAAAATCACATTCTTCCAATAAACTTCTCAATGGACATGAAACATAGAATAACACAGTCTTAAAAAATAAAAACTATTGATCATACCAAGGGCAATGGTGAGACATATGGTACATATTGCAGCATATTGACAAACAAACTAAAACAAAAACCTGAACACCAAAAGTGGCATAAATATACATTATTCAAGAAATGAATGGAATATATATATATAATATATATATGTATATAATATATATATATATATATATAGTCATCATGTAATGGAAGTTTGCAAAAATAATGACAAGATTTATATTGTGCTTTAAATTCTACAAAGTACCTTACAACTATTACCTCATTTTATCCTCACAACAATCCTGAGTGGTATATGTTGTTATTACCCTCATTTTATTGATGAAGAACTGAGGTTGAGAGAGGTTACATTGCTTACCCAGGATCGAAGATAGTAATTATCTGAGGTCAGGTATGAATTCATATCTTCTTGCCTCTAGGATTGGTACTCTGTCCACTGCACCACCTAGCTATCTGTTCCATGAATGCGCTCTTGTGAGATATTTGAAGACTACATTCATTGAGTTTACTTTCCTGTGTAATATTTATTGGATATCAGTGCCAAGAATCACTCAGATTGGAAAGTTGATGAACTGTGCTCTTAATCACTGCATAGAATATTTATTTACAAGAGTGATATCACAGATATATCAAATTACCTGGTGATTATATATAAAGTAGTTTAAATGTATTTGAATCTAGTCATTTTCCCTGAATAACCAGAAAACCCAAACTAATCCAAACAACCAAGCAACAAGGGCCCTGACTGAATCAAAAAGCCTAGGTGACCTCAATTTAAAATAAGTTTGAAAGGAAGGTTATCTTTGTAAGACAACCCTTCCATATGTACTTTGAAATGTGGGTAGTAGACAGACTGAAATATTAAGGGCCATTAAGTCTTCCTGACTCCAAGAGCACTTCTCCAATCTTTCTTCAATACTGTCTGTCAAAATGATGCCTCTCACCTGTTACCAAATTAGAACAGAATAAAAGCTATTTAGTTGAATTGAAAAATGTGACTTTCCCTGACCTACTTAAACAGATTAAATGAAATGATGGACCAACTAGAGAATACTTGGGAAACATTCAGATCTTGAGAACTTTATTTTATGAAAGACACAGAGAAGAGTATAAAACTAACTTCAACTTAATAAGTGACTTCATTACATTTTCACTGAGTTCTCACCTACTATTTACAAATAAGTCCTGAGTGAACTTTAATTTCTATATGTTTATAAGAGGATAAGCCAAAAAGGATAAATCACTGAGTTTGGCACTATGTGTACAAAAACAACTATTTTTTTGTTTATTTTGTTTTTGAACTATATAGCTTGACATTGTGTAATCATGCAGATGCCTTGGGGAAAGTGTGCCTAAACATCTTTCCATCTCCCTTTGATGTCTAATCATCTACGTCAAAACTCTTCACCGTGGGCATTCCTTAAGGCTCTAGACTGGGTCCTTGTCTCCTTTATCTCCTCATTTAACTTAGTGATCTCATTAGCTATCATTCAAATGACAAACACACACGTACACATGCACACGCATCTATACACATATAGGTATATTGTATATCCATATCTATATATACACACGTATATTTATACATGTACACACATACATACATATGTCCATAGACACACATATATACATGAGTGTGTGTGTGTGTATATAAAATATGCATAACACAATGTTTTCCTGAGTTTCAGTCCTACATTACCAATTGCCTATTGGATGTTTAAAACTAGATGTCCTAGAAACATCTTTAATTCAAAACGTATAAAACAGAACTCCACATTTTTCCCTATTCCTATGTTCTTTAAACTACCTCCCTGTGGGTCAAAGTCACCATCAAGTTGTCTCAGGAGGAAGTTGGGAAAATAGGCTACAATGAGAAACGTGACTAAAATGCTTAGATATTGTTACCTTTTGATCATATGTACATGTCCCTCAAGGAAGTAAAAGAGAGTCCCAAACTTATCACCCTAACACCTTTTTGTGGTAATAAAACCAGACAAAACTGAAAACAAAAAGGATGCTCATCAATTGGGGAATGGATAAACAATTATAGTATTTGGGGGTAATTAAATATTATTGTCACATAAAAAAAAACAGCAAATAGGAGGAACTTAAAGAAACATGGAAAAATTTGAATTAGCTGATGTAGAGTAAAGAAGGACCTGTGAAAATACTAAAAATAGGCTATAACCAAGTAAATTAATACTGCACAAAAAGGGAACTGAATATATATTAAATTCATTGTCCAATACTAATTCCTTAGGACAGATTTATTTTTTGAACAAGGACTTATTAAGTTCCTATTATTTTCAAGTCATTATTCTAAGTGTGGGGAATGCAAATTAGAAAAAAAAAATAGTAATTGCCCTCCAGGACCATGGATACAAAGACAATGTGTATACTGAGAAGGAAAAAAATATATATATAGAAAGAAAATGCAAACCTTCAAGGGAGGTGATATATGTGTAGGATCACGAAGTCTCTCACAGAGGATGGCATTTTTGAGTTGAGCCTTGAAGGTATTTAAAGTAAACTAAGAGTTCTAATTGGTGGATGTGAGGAGGAAGTGTTCAAGCATAAATGTGGGAGGTGGATATCTAGGAAAGAGTAATAACAGCGATAATAGCAGTTAATAGTTAACATTTATATAACACTATGAGCAAGGTCCTCTGCTAAGTTCTATACAATTATTATTCCATTTGATTCTCATAATAACCTGGGAACTAGGTGCTAGTTATTATCCCCATTTTACTGATGGATGACTGATACAGACAGAGGTTAAATGACTTTCTCAGGTCATACAGCTAGGAAGTGTCTGAGGCTGGATTTGGTCCAGGTCTATTGTTCTATCACACTGAACCACCACAGGTTTGGCATCAATGTATCTTCCTCTCTCTTCTCAGTGGAGAAGAAATGGGATTGGCAGGGGGTATGAGAGGAGAGGAGTAAAGACATATATATTGACAGATATGGATGAAGGACTGGTTATTTAGAGGTGATGTTTTCTTTCTCATAAGAGAGACTTCTCTGGATATGGGGCAGGGCAAAGGATCCATTAGAAAAACAAAGATATCAAACAATTTTTAAAATATCTTGCTATTTGGTAAGCAGCTTCCTACTTGAAACATAGTGGGCATTCTGAAGCTGTCTGAAGTCAATATTTATGATTAAAGCAAATTAAGAAAAAATCTTTGTATTACTTGAGTATGATGAAAGAGATCGACGATTTCCCAGCATCTTTGATTAAAAACAAACTGCAAATAAAACGAATTTTCTTACTAAAGAGATAGACACCTCTAAGGATACATAAATTAGAAATAAATAACTTTACTCAGTGATGTTTATTGAATACAGACATTCAGTTTCCAGCCTCTTCTTTTTCTGCCTTGCTTACATCATTAGTAAACAAAAGCTTACAATAGTAACAGTAGAGAAACAGAACGGTTTTTATTTTTTTCAATAAAGTCAAAAATGTAAGACACAGGAGTCTACTCACTTACTAAACACCTGCAAAGTATTTGACTACACCAGGCAGCTTAGCTTAACTGTCTAGATAACGCCAGTTGGTCCATAATGTGTGTTGATGAATCTAATGGAAAGAGCGTCTGAGTTGAGGAACATCAGTTAGAATGGCTGCTTTTTCCATCTATAAAAATCCGCTCTTGACAAATGATGGCACAGCATGTGTGTGGTAGAAAGCCTTCTAATAAAGAAATGGACATGCTCCCAATTACCTGCCTAAGCCCTTGAAGCGCTTAAGTGCTGCCTCTTCATAAACCTTTTCATTATGTAACTTAGAGGCCAGTTTCTTCATTGTTTCCCTCTGAACTACAATAAAGCTTATTATATTTCCTGTCTATATAATCCTTCCTGTTTTAATACTGGGAGAGGAAAGAGGAGTACATAGCTTCTGAGGAAAGCACACATCTTCATTGCGGAAAATACTGTGATTATTAGAATAAACAAAGGAATGAACAACGTCACTGGATTGAATGAGTTTCCTTTTTCAATCATAAAATCCATTTCTATCCAGGGAAAACTGAAATGAATGCTTTCTGAAAAGAAGCAAAACTGATTCTTCCTTTATATAATCATCCCTTGAAAAGGAATATTTTCTTACAGGCATTGTGCAGGTTCTAGGAACTCCAGCCCATTCTGGAAATTTTGTTCGTAGGTAAAATGAATTAAAATGAATGGTGGAAATTATGAATTTGAATTGTGACATTCTGATTGGGCATTTAGTAGCAAATCATAACTAATAATCTCTAACATTTATATCATACTTCAAGATTTACTAAGGGCTTTTTACAAGTTCTCTTATTTGTTTTTCACAACAACCTTGGGGGGTAGGTGCTATTAATATCCTCATTTAACAAATCAAGAAACTGAGTCTAAGAAAAGTTACAATGACTTTCCAAGGTCACACAGTAAGTGGCTAAGAAAGGATTCAAAGTTAATTCTTCCTTACTTCAAATCCACCATGTTAGGAACCACACCACAATGTTGATTGACATTTTCATTATACTTTAATATATGTAAATACATAATTTGTATATATATTTTGAATTATATATACAGCATAAATATTATCTCATGTAAATCTTACAATAACACTGTGAAGCAGATATGCATTGTATTATGACTCCACTGTTGGATGAATGAATTCAGGTTTAGAGAATTGCCAATAGTTATAGAGTCAGGGGTCAGAGAAAGTATTTGAAGCTATTATTTACTTATTCCTAATTCTGTACACTATTCATTGTGCAATCTCTGCCTATTTTTTCTTGGATAAATCTGATCTAACATGAATCTTTATGTAACACTATGAGATACTTATTTGGTACGTACTCATATCACTGTCACCTTCATTTCCATGAAAATTATGCCAGAAAAGTGTACAATTAAGCACCGCAGCATACACAGGGGGGCCTGCTATCACAGGTTCTTAGATTTGTCTTCATAAAAGGAAAATAACTTTTGAGGGGTTAAGAATCAGTTTAATTAAGCACATGTCTCATTCTGTCAGTTCAGAGGAAAAAAGTCAGCACCCTGAACTCCAGAGAAAATTCAGAGAAATCAAAAGTCAACAGACAGAGTTTCCAAACCATCTAACATAAGCAATACATATACCACAAATCAAGAAAAAAGTCCAACTGTCTGACCACAGTTACCAGAGAGGGAAGCACAAATATCTGCATTTTCAAAATGAGGGCACTGCTTAGCAGCTTCCCAGAGTCTCATCTGGCATACAAACCTTCTTCCAAAAACTAAACCCCAAAGTAAAACCACACCTCAGAGTCATATACTTTTCAGAGCCAGAGGGCATCACATGCCTTAAGAATCAGATTCTTATTAACAAAAGGTGTGGACCTTCCTTCAAACCTTCCCAGCCCCAACAGCAGTTGGGAAAGATCCTCCTTAATCACATTATTTGGAGGCATCATCCTTTTTGGTATAAACAAAAACAGCAAAAGATCGTACTTTGCCCTCACAAATAGTATGAACAACCTTTGTCTCAGAGAATGAAATTTAGAGGATTACCAGACTCCAACATGTTACATCTTCAGCAGTGTTGAAACAACTGAACTTGCATCTAGTTAACAAGAAAGATTATTTTAAATGGAAAGTTATGGCTGCTAGTTTTCCTTCTTGCTTAACCGAATTTGTTTTCTTTGCTTTCCCTAATTATTTTCATGTCATGAATTTCAGAGTCATTTTATGGGACATTTCATGCTGCTTGCTCCAAGAATTCCTACTTGCCCCTTAGGAGACAGGAAGGAATTGAGTCAAGAATCAGATAGAGAAGGTTAATCTTTTAGAGAAGTAGAAGCACTCCTCATTGTGTCTGTTAATTGACACCAAGAAAAGTAGAATCCAAAAGTGATATGTCAACTCTGTACACACCAACAGTAAGACTCTTTAAATAAAATTTGCACAAAATTAAGTAATATGGTATCCCTGGAAATTCCTTTAAACAAGATTCTACGTGCACATAAGGTACTGCAGTAGCTAAAGGAAACTGATGTGATGGAAGCTGTTGATATGATTAAAACTTGCCAACACTGTATTTGGGTTTTGAAATGATTCAAAATATTTTAATAGAATTTAGAAAGGAATCATTAATAAAAGTAATGATTCATTTCATATCCTTTACAGACCCTACACTCCACTGGCAATCTGAATTATTTTGATATAATGGAAATTTCTTTAAAAAGTCAATCACATTGCTAAAATTTTATTTCTAACTAGCAAAACTAAAGGATGAAAGAACTGAAATACTCACATTATCTCCAGTCCTTTAATTCCTTGGGGGTAGGATTGGATTTAGTTTTGTCCTTTTAGCTGAACAGTGCCTGGTACACAAAGACTACAATAAAAGTGTGAGTTTTATTGAATTGAATCTTATGCTCATATATGGAAAGGAATTTAGGTATTATTTTATCCTAGTTCTTTCCACTGATCAGAATGGATATTCACTACACCTTAGAGTGATATTTATCCTTGGCACCCAGAGGTTAATACAATCAGCAGGTGTCATATCAGGGCTTGAAACTAGATCTTTATGATGCCAAGTCTCTGTAAAGGTACTAGGACTTGGTAAACCAAGACTACAGATAAATGAAAGAGAACTGAGAGATGTTCTAGTCAATAACTCTGTTTTTTCCCCTCTAAATATGGTATTTAGAAGATCAACTTGCCTTTAGACAAATGAGATCCTGCAACTGATTATTGCTCACCTTTACCATTAATAAGGTTATTTTTGAAAGATTTTATATAATTTGTGCAAACACCACTCAAATTTTTGAATATAATTACATGTTAAAAGAGTGTAATGAAGAGGAACATTTTGGTAGTTAATAAAGGGATATTTCATGGATTATTAACATTAATGACAACCTGAATTCTGAGACAAAGCTCCATCTTTCAAGGTTGTATGATGTCTGAGACAATGACAGAAATTTTCAAGAAATAAAATTTAAGCCACAGTAATGGCCCATCAAAACTGTCAAGCAAGCTCTTCAAGTGATATGTACAAGATTGATGACTTCAGAATCTCCTAGAATAGGAGACAGTTCCAGCCCAATGGCCAAAACAACTTCTTGTGTCCAGTGATGAAAAAAAGAGCTTAACAAAAGATGTCATGTCTTGTATTTCAAACCATGTCATAAATTCAATCATTTATTTTTTCCAAAACAAAACCCTCAATCCCAAACAATTAAAACAAAGCAAGAACAAAGAGGGGTCAGAAATTTTCTCCCAGTAGTGCTTTCCAAGTTTGTAACTAAATGGTATATTGGAATCAGTATTGTCCCTGGTGTCAGAGGGCCTGAGTTCAAATCTATGACTTTGATTCATGTGACAATGGGAAAATAATTTCTCTTCTCTGAGCTTCAGTTTCTTCAATTGTGAAATGAGAGGTCCTTCTGAGGTGATAGATCTATGATTTTAATTCCCACATCATCTTATATATACCCCAGAACTCTAATATTATTGAAATGTGAAATTATATAACATTTCTGTGGATTCAGTAGCATAACAGCCCCAAATCTCAGGGTTTGAGTAGAAGATAATACTCTGTAGGCATACATTAAATAAAAAAATCGAAACATGGTATGGCAAATCACTGATTATGTAAAATTAATTGGCAGGATTCTGACCAGAATGGTTCTTTCTCTGTAGCAGTTTTGCTGAAATTAATCATCATATAGTCTTTGTAATTTTTAACATGTGTCTCCAACTTTACTGTAAGCATTAAAAATAGAGCTGTGAAATCTTTGTGAAGCCTGCCTCTTGCACAATTGCTTCTCTTTTGGGAATTAGAAAAAAGCAAGACTAGCTCAGGAAGGATAGATCAATAAAGTCCCAGGAGATGCTAGCATAGAAAAATTAGAACAGTAAAAAACACTTTTTTTCTCCTACCCAATCAGAAGCAACAGAAACATCCAATGGAATCTGGGAGAGAGATGAAAACAAATATGTCAGTTCAGTTTTTTAATTTTTAAATAGAATTTCTCTAGATTCTTTCTGTGGTGGTTTTCTAAATGTTGCTGCTATTGATTTTGCTGTTGGTTTGTTCTATCAGTGGACAAAATCTATGCATTCTTATAGATATTATTAGGAATAATAATTTCTTATTATGTGGGACATTAGGGATAATCTAGACCCACACCTTTATCTTATAGATGAGGAAACAGATTCAGAATGGGGAAAATATTCTAATGTTTAGTTCAATGGATCTGTGACCTCATTAATGCTGATATTTACTCCATTAGTGTATATCACATCTTCCATATTCATTCTCCTGACTCTCACAGAGAAAACCTATTCAATGTTGTCTCTTTAACCCTTACAGATTTAATTTTTTTGCGTTTCCTGTGTGTCATTTCTACAGTCAGACTGTTTATCAGTTATCTGTTGAATTAACTACATGACTGACCCACCTCCTTTTTCTTATGGATATTTATTAGCAGTTATAGAAAAATAAGAGGAAGTTATATTTTCATAGGATGTTAAGTTATCAAAGTATTTTCCATATATTACTTGCTTGCTTCCTTCTCTCTATATCCCTGTAAGACTGCTAACGTGGATAGAGATTGATTTCACTAATATAGGAAACTCTTGGATAAGGAAACCCCCTGTATATATAGATCAACACCTTCTCTCCACCTTACCTTCTTATTTACCTGTAGATCTAAAAATTTAAGGTATTTACACAGGGTCACACAGTCAACATATGTCAGGAATAAGATTTGAACCTAGGTTCTTTTGGCTTTAAGGCCAGTTTTCTATGTAATGTGCCATGCTCTCTCTCTTGAAGGTTGTAATAACCTTACTTAATACTGACCCATTTGATACCTCCATTGAAGGGGCTGACCTTGGGGTGGAATGGAATCCTAGCTCAGAGATTAAGTACTAAGACTTCATATAAAAAGGGAGTGAACTAAACTGGGTTGCTATGCAAAAGTTCAATTATTCTTCAGGTAGAGTTATGATAGAAGTATAGTTATTTTAAAAATATCTCACTGTTTTGATAAAAGATAAGTTCAAGGTGAGGCAGGCTATTGTGTATATGATGAGTAAGTCAATAGTTGTATTGTATTTTGCTTCGATCAAAAGGTTAGTTTTGTGTGAAATTTTGGGTGCCATGTTTTAAGAAGTACTTTGATAATCCAGAAGGTTCTCAGTATAGAGAAGAAAGAGAAAAGCTTAGAGTTCATGAAATAATACATGGGGTACTGGATCTGATGACGGTTAGTCTAAAAAAGTAAAGATTTAGATGGAAAGAGAATAATCATCTTCAGGTAGTTGACTGTTGGTCATATTAAAACAAAGAGCTGAGACTGTATTGCTTAGCTCTAGGAGGGAGAAATATAGTCATTATGGAGAGGTTACCAAAAGGCCAATTTAGGCTTTAATTTAAGACAAAATTTCCTCACCATTAGAGCTATTCAAAAGTAGGATGCAATGGATTTCCTTTCACTGAAGGTCTTCAAACATTGATTGGACAACCATTTGCAGTGAATGACATAGAGATTCTTGTTTAGGTTCAGTTCACTTCTGATTTTGACAGTTGAGCTTCTTAACCTATAAGCAGTCAAAAAAGAATATAAGAGCAATTATCACCATCATGCTTTAGGTAAGATTTGGCAGAAAAGAGTGGATGGTTCTGTAGAAGACTCAAGGGGAAGTTTTATCCATCTACCAGTTACCAGAAACTTATATTTTGTAGGGCAATAGATGATTTTCCCATAATTAAAATACTAAAATGAAAAGACAAATGCAATTCTCGCCCATCAAAGTCTTATTTCTTATTTAAATCTCTCTAGTCTACAAATATTACCTTTCTGTGGCACTACTCCAGCTTTCAGTGATTGGGAACAGATTGGCTCAGGATTAATGAATGTGACAGGAAAGTATGCAAATTTCTAGACAAAAGTTCTTTACAATGCTTTTGTCTTATTTTGAAAAACACAAGACATAGCCAGAAGACACATGTGGAGAGATAAGAATTAGGAGTTTGACTTCATTTGGGCCGTAAAGGCAATTTGCATATGTAATAGGGGACCTTGGACAGCATTTCTCATTGTGGAGAAGTGGGGAGCTTGTTTATGGGAAAGTACTAATGACATTTAAAGAAAATGCCTTGGAGAATATGCATAGATATTCAATAACTGATCTTGGTTGGCTAATTATATGGTGAAGGGAAATGATGTATTGTAGGGGAAAATATGCCTTGTAGATATTGGGGCAAATATTTGTACTTTGTTCTGGTATCTTTGAAGTAAAGTTTTTAAGTGTTTGTAAAGAAGAAATGTTAAAATTAACTTGTCCAGGGTCACACAAATAGAAAGTTGCCAGTAAGAACTTGAACTCAGGTCTTCCTTACTTCATTTTCAGTACTTCATTGGTAAGCCATACTGCTTCTCAATATTTACTGCAGTTTTATTTACATACATGTCATTCCAACTGAATTTATCATGGTCAAACAGAGTTTGTGATGAGACTGAAAAGAGATGTGGAGTGATGAGTTCATTGGTCACCTTTATTTAAAGAAGATAGATTCAGAATTATATGTAGTCTTCACTAAAATGCATTTAGTTGTAAGTGGTGATTTTAGGTATGGAGCAAAAAGTAGCCTTGCCATAGGCATATTCATCATGGAAAGGAGCAAGCTGTCCCCAGAGAATGTGATTATCATATCTAAATGGGTTAGGAGATAAAGTGAGGCTTGAACAAGAGACACCAAGGTTTTGA
Source organism: Bettongia penicillata ogilbyi (assembly GCA_023548195.1). Classification (NCBI taxonomy): domain Eukaryota; kingdom Metazoa; phylum Chordata; class Mammalia; order Diprotodontia; family Potoroidae; genus Bettongia; species Bettongia penicillata. Next base: position 13,228,199 of record JAJHZJ010000470.1, on the reverse strand, counting down.
ATCCCTTGAGTAGCTAAGGACAGTTACATTGCATGTCAGATGTTTAGGTTTGGATTTGGCATCCATCATAAGGAAGACGTTCTTGGAAGCCTCTACTCCATGTCAGTATTCTGAGATAAAACCTAGTTACCTTTATTCTAGTTATGACTCTGGATAATTACAGATTGTTTTGAATTAGAAATATAATTTCCATATATTCCTCTAATTCCTCCATGAAGTGATTAACATGCCCAAAACTAGGTCAATATGGAACTGGATGAGCCAGGATATTAAAGATAAAAAGATTGGACCCACCTTTTCAAGTATTTTGCAATTCCCTACCAGGTGTACTAGAATGCTGCCCTTAAGCGAATGCTCTTGTATTGTAAAAAGGCTGTGAAAGATCCCTTGAATAAGGATCTCAACTTCAAGCAAGTGATCTGTAGATAGATTTCAGGGAGTCTGTGTAATCTGGGATGGAACTATACATTTTTTGTACTAATCTTTGAGATTGGTTTCTTTTAATGTTTACTTTAATCATGAATGTAGGCAACAAACATTTTTTTTGGATGAATCCATAGTCTTTACCAGAATGTAAAAGGAGTTCATGACTCTAAAGAGATTAACAACTCCTTTCCTAAAGGCCTCATCAAGTTGGAATAGATTGGAGAGATTACAGAAGTCAACTAGTTGGTAAGACTTCCAAGGTAAGCTTTCCTTCGTGGATAAGTAAAGCAAGATGATTAAGAGAGATGATTTTTCTGCCATCTACCCATGGATATGCACAGAAGAATGTGGCCATCCCTCATTTTTTTGAGTTTTAATAATTAATTATTCCACTAAGAAAAATATAAAGTGGGGACATTAATGTGTTATATGAATCATTTCAGAAATTAGAAAAAAAATATCATTTCTACCAACTTTGAATACTTGGAAGTATTGAAGAGTTAAGACAGATATCAAAGTGAACACAGTGAAGTGTGCAACCCATGTAGCAGTGTGGTCGTCTTGGACCATTTTACTTACACTTGAAAATATAAGATCTTTTTAAAACCTTTACAAATTTGCTAAATTCACAGCATGTAGATAGACCATGAAATGGAAATGGTTGAAAAAAAATGAGTAGGCTATACAATTCTAAGAAAGTTAAATGGACAGCCCAAAGGCTCTGACTATATAGTACATGGTCTTATTTTCCTATCTCACAACGCAGCTTCCGTCACTGGTATTATCCTAAAAGCAACAGCCTGCTGTATACAGTCCAGCTCCATTCTTCTGCGTAATCACACAGGTCACATTGTACTTGAATGATTTCCTCAAGTTGTTAAGTTGACTTAAAGTTTATTCCACTACATTTGTGGTGCACTGATTGACTTTGCTGTGTTGATATGTGTTACCACCAATTGCGCTTTCTATGGCCTTTTTTACAATGTTACTCACGTCATCAACCACAAGAAAAGTCTCTTCAGAAACCTGGAAGTCATCCATCTTCCCTCCTCCGTCACCACTGTCCAGGGGAGTACTCCATCCCTCATTCCTTTTTGACACTAATGTCAAGAACAAATCAAGAAGAAGAAAGACAGCATACATAGTATAGAGGTGTCATACAGGGTGTTCAGGGTGGTATGAAGCCAGCAACACTTAACTTCAACTACATTAAAATGTAATTGAAAAATATTTAACAAAATAAATAAAAATAACATAAAACATAACATTGGGTAGCTAGGTCACATACTAGAGAGAATACTGGGTCTGAAGTCAGGAAGACTCATCTTACTGAGTTCAAATTTGGTCTCAGACACTTACTGTGTGACCCTAGACAAGTCACTTAACCTTGTTTGTGTCAGTTCCTCATCTGTAAACTGAGTTGGAGAAAGAAATGGCAAACCACTCAAGTATCTTTGCCAGAAAAACCACAAATATGGATACAAAGAGTCACACACATCTGAAATGACCAAATCAAACAATAAATGACATTATATTTTAAAGCTGAATAAATATGTGACCTCAGGGATCCCTGCGTATGGAGTAGTGACCCCTGTTTTTATTTGAGTTTGTCCTTGATGGTCTAGAGGATCAAATTTCAGTCTCGAAGCTATGATGTCTTGTTTCATGTTCTGTCTCTGACACATATTGTCTATGTGACTTTGGGCAAGTCATTTATTCTTTTCATACTTCAAGCAGCTCTCTAAGATTATAAATTGAATGGACAGGGCTGAACTGCAGTGATTTAGAGTTTTCTCAATTGATAGTTCACAGTAGTAACCTAATCAGCTTTCCAGTCCCCATCCCTAAGTCAAGAAGAAGCTCCTTATGTCTTGTTCTTCATCCCCCACTTCCCTTTCACATTTCAGAATAAACTCTATTCCCTGTATGATGCCATGAGGTGTCTTTGTCAAGAAAGAAACTTCTCTAAGGCATTCTTCAAGCCAAACTTGTAAATATTTGGAATCCATTTGGCAGACTCCATTGAATGCAATGAGCTTGGGAGAGTTTAGATTTTCCAAGTGGAATCTTCATTCAGCCTTTATGCTAATCCTCCTAACAGCTTTAGTGAGAAGGTGCACTGCAGGGACTCTGGGTTGCAATTAATTTCAAAGGCTTATTGCATGGCTCAGGAATATATCTTTTCGAGTAACTGGATTAGTTGGCTAAAAGGCAATTCAAGAGGATAGGTATTTCTTGATTCCATTTAAATGTCAGATTAACAAGATGCAAATTTATCTTTAAAGAAAAAGCATTACTTAAAGTCTGCATGCAGAAAGTGACAGGTAAAAAAAGATACTATAATGTGTTAGAGAATACACTAGGCTCTGTTTTCACCTGCATGCAGTGGTCGTAACAGCTTAGACTTTTGAATCTTCTCAGAGCAATCGTATCAGTTTCACATTTTAAGTTGAAAATTACAGTATACAGGTACTGAAAAATTCCCTGATGGGTTCACTTTTCCAATCTGAAAATGCCGCTGAGACACTATGAAAGAAATCAGCTGGTGTTTTTGTTGCTAGAGCCCTGCATTAAAAGAAATAGAAACTCTATTTAGAGAAATCCAGAATGGGAGGGGAAAAGATAGTCTTTACCTTTGTACTATCATAACATACCACAGGACCTGACATGAATTGGTCACGTAAATTCTTGTTATTTGATTGATTGAGTGGATAAAGGGATGAAATAACTCCTGGAATCTTTCTCAAGTGTATGAGTTATACAGACAGAGGCTTTGTGCTCAGTGGGTGGCTTGGGAATTTCTCTAGTAGCTTGGTTTTTTGGAAAGTATTCCCAGAATCATAGGATTTAGATATGGGAGGGCCCTGAAAAAAAGTATGCTCTAGTCCAGGACATTCCAAACTTGCTTCCTGTGGTCCTCAAGCTTCAGCAAACATTTAGACTGCTGACTGAACCATGCTAAAACATAACTTGGAAATTCTTAACAAAATGCTTAGCAAAATTAAAATAAAACATAATGTTAATTGTGCTTTTCTAAATCATATGCAGACAGCAATGTTCTTTTTGTATTAGACTTTGACCCACTGCTCCAGGACAACTAGGTGGTGTAGTGGATAGAGGGCCAGACCTGGAGGCAGGGAGAAGTTCAAACCTTGCCTCAGACACTTACTAGCGGTGTGACCCTGGGCAAATTACTCAACTCTATTTGTTTCACTTTCCTCATCTGTAAAATGAGCTAGAGAAGGAAATGGCAAACCACTCCAGAATTTTGCCAAGACAATTCAAAATGGCATCACAAAGAGCTGAATATGAATGAAAAATGACTAAAGCAACCGTTGCTCTAGTCTACACTCCTCATTTTATACTAGAAGATCTGGAAGTCCAGTGCAATCAATGTAAGCTTCCTCCGAAATTCCTTGGAGAAAGCTTGCTATGTCTTCATAATTGACCTCTGCCTCTTCCTCTTTCCGCTCCCCAAATAACTGAATGTATCATCAAAATCTAATTTATGGTGCTCGTCCTAGTTTTGTGAAGCTTGTCTCTGGGTATGAAAATGCTTGTTATGGCTCTGAGTCTAGGATCAGTGGGGTGCATATCTCAGAGAAAGAGATATAGGTTCTATGTAAAGAAAAAAAATCATAATAACCATGCTTTCTCCCTTTAAAACCATATATTCTGTTTCTAAATTCAATTTTCTTTCCACTATGCAACACCATCTCAATAGTTATTTAAGCATTAACAGAGCACACCAACAGGTGATCTGGCTCAAAGAGGATCACATTCATTCCTCATATCTGTACAATCAATGATTTGGCCTGGGATATACAGAGAAATCTGTATAGTGTGAGATGTTTGGAAATGTCCTTTCTGCTCCCTGTGGACAAGAAGTTGGTGCACAGTTTCTTATCCATTTCCAGAAGACCACATGTGGCCTCTAGGTCCCAGGTTCCCCATCCCTCCTGTCCCCCAGACTAGACCCTTTAACAAGATGAACTTGAAACATATTGTTCCAGCATTAGCTTGTGAAGTTGGTTTATTGGTCTGTAACTGGGGAATTCAGTTTGCCTGATGAATTTACCTACTCAGGGCAGATAGAAAATCCCATCACATTACTTGGCATTAAATATTTATATTGATATCAACTAAATAAATGATCAAAAATGAGCATGTTTCATTTCCTTGGGACCATGACAATGCAAGTTCTTCACTTATTCCCAATTTTGCTAAATTAGGCATCTGTTTACCTCTTCATCATTCATTGATGTGGGTTAGAGAGCTTAATCATGAATAAGTGATTCTTTGGGGGCTAACACAAATCAGTACTTGTATCATTGGGAGTGTGAAAGGCAATGCATGGATTTGTAATCATGTAGCATTTCTTTATACCTTTTAGCCAAGATTTCTCACTGCTTAGCACAAGCAGTTTAAACACTCAGTGATACATTGTGATGTGACTCAAGTTATACATTACTATAGTAATTATACCATCAGCTCTTGATTTCACTCAGAGGACTACCTTACTGTCTCTTTAACTTTTTAAAGTAGATTTCCAACCCTGTTCAAAATTCATTCTCTAGATCTTTACGAATGCCCCTGACTTTACCTTCAAGTACTATTCGACATTTATGGGGAATGGATCACTGTCTCTGTGTCAACTTCTTCTCTGGAGGGCTGTTTTAGGGCAATAAATGACTTTCTGGAACAATTGAGAGAAACTTTAAACAGGGGAATAGTATTTGTAAACCTAGTAGTAAAACTCTTTAGCCTGTTGTTTTCTTGGGTAAGAGACATTTTAAGTTTTTGTCTAGGCAATGTTCCTTGATTTTGGCTGTTCCTTCTGAAGATCCTATGCAACTTTTGTTTGTGTCCTTCTTATATAATCCCATACATTGATCATTGAGAATTCATCTAACATACTGGGCACTTTCTTTACTTTTCTTCATCTTGTGAGAAGATGGGTAAAACAAATAAATTGTGGATTACTGGAGGAAAATCCATGGAAAAATATACAAATATAAAATACAAAAATAAATATGTATTTTTAAGTCATAAAATCTTATTTTTTACTGCTTGTATGACCATGATCAAGTGCTTCCTCTTTCTGGGATTTGATTTCCTTGTAGATAAAATGACGGTATGTGTGTGGAATTATCAATTTTTTGGCAAGTATTTAGTATTTCTTATGGTTAAGAAACTTCCTTCTCTAATCTTTTGATCCTACGAAAAGCCCTAGGTTTTATTAGACAATAGATTTAACATTTATGGTATGACATTAAAAAAATAAAATAAATGTTTAGTGATATAAAAGACAAAAGAAAGCTCATATTAATGGTCTACATTAGGCCTACACAACATATGGCATGCAGGTTGTTTGTGGCCCACCAAAGGATTTCAGTTGGCCTGTGAAAAATGTAGGATTGCTACTGCATACTCTCTCCAATTTGTCACATGACCCAACCATCATCAATCTCTTCCTAGTCTAACCTATTTGTGGCCTGAAAAAGTTTAGCTTATTTTAATTTTTGCCTCCATGTACTGCCAAGTTGTGCAGGTCTGATCCACATTAAGAAAGATAAGACCAAGAAATGATAGCTTCATGATTCTTTCTCCTGGTCCGACCACACCTAGAATATCATATCTTGTTTTGAGCATTGAATTACAGGAATGGAATTGACAATCAGGAACATGTCCAAAGGAGGGCAATTTGGTACAGGTGTTAAAACAACATGGAATACACTGTACGTGAAGTTGTAAAGAGAGGTAGGACTTCCAAGAGTCAGGAATATTAAAAATTGAATTCATGTGTCAGTTACGGGTTAGTCTACTAGATAGACTCAGAAGTCCCTTCCTAATGTGAGCGACTATGATGGCAGTTACTTTCCTCAGGAAAACCAATAAATAATGAAAATAATAAAAATAACAACTAATATTTATATGATACTTTAAGATTTACAAGCTACTTTACACAAATTATCTAATTTGACCCTCACAACAGCCCTGTTAGTTTGGTGTAATTATTATCCCCACTTTAGGGCAGATGACATGGATGCTGAGAGGTTAACTCACTTCCAAAGGCTTATACAGCTGATAAGTCCCAAAAGTTGGATACAAGCCTATATCTGACTCTAAGTCAAGCTGTCAAGATCATAGATTTATGCCTAAGAAGACATTAGAGATGTCATTTAATCCAATCCCCTCATTAAACTTATAAGAAAATTAAGACCCAAAGAGTTTAAGTGACTTAATGAAGATTGTATAGGTAGTAAATAACAAAGTTAGTATTTGAACATTAATTATAAAATGTTACATGCAAAATTGGCTTGGCTTATTATTATTTACTGTTAGACATTACTTATTTGAACCAGTTCCTTTGGCAGACCAATCTGATTTCTTCCAGAACATTTAAATAATATTTCTGAGACATGTTGGATCTACTCTTTGGTAAGACTTTATATAAAAGCTACAGTCGTGTAAAGTTAAGACCATCTCCATTAAATTGGCATGTCACTTTGGGAAGAGAAAATTTGCTGACAGTGTTGCCTGGAAGATTCATGTGAACTCTGGCAAATATTATGTAACAAATCCCCTTCTTAACATCTGTACCACAAACAATAAGCTGACATTTATAATTATTCTCAAAAATGCAATGGTAGTGTTTTTAAGATTTGTGTGAACCTTTTCATGTGCCAACTTTGCATTTTCTTCAATGATCTTGTTTCTTTGGACCTATCTTCTTGAACGATATTTTTGTTTTGAAAATGAATATTAACCTGTGAATGACTCAGGAACATGAAACTAAATTATTACTCTGGGTAACTTATCGACTGGGTTTAACTTGAACCTTCAATATGGCAAATTCTTCCAGTTCTGTCTCTTTCCTAATTTCATCATTTGACCAGGTATGAATCTTTAGGGAGCAACTTTCAAGACCATACTTCTGGGTGAGGCCAACGTGCTCTACACTCCAAAAATTGTTCGTGTTTGACTAGAAAAACTGACCCAGAATTTGAACACGTGTTTGGTTCAAGAGCCATTTTTCTTCCTGGTACTGACTAACGAATTGGTTGCCTGGAGTCTATACAACCTCTTATTGGTGCATTAACTCTAAATCTTAGTCCTGATGCATACCTGCAACTATTTGCTACTCAATCTTATACAATTGCTAATTCCAAGTTTTCTATCTTTGAACTCAACACTTATTGATTTCCTCCTGGTCTTTCTTATGCTGTTCAATTACCCAGATATCACTTGGGATCCTTACAACATACTATATACATAGTCTCCTACTCCTCTTGCTTTCATACTTCTAGCTGTTTTTTATCCATAAGTTACCCCTTATTCTCACTATGTGACCAGTCCTTTCTGGTCATGATTTTCTTTGACTTCATCCTTCCCCATCTGCTATGTGTTATATAGCCTGCCTGCCTACTTACCATTGCCACTTGGATGTTCCTTTACTTCAATTCATTGAAGACTCTGGAACTCTATTACTTAATAACCACATGTAAGGCCAGTGTGATACCCATAGCAGCCCCTATGAATATGCATGTATATTTACAGAGTAAATTCACAAAATATAAATAATTCTTTTCCTCAAAGATGATATCAAGATATTTACCCAGATACCAGAAAACCAAATCCACCATAGTAACAAAGAAGTTCATATACACCGCAAATCCAGGGAGCCCTGACATCCCCAAGTCTTCTCTACATTAGGCCTCCCCACAAACCAGCTTCTCTTGGCAAAATTCCTCTCTCTCTCTCACTCACACTAGCTGTTCTGCCTCAGCTCTGCCTCACTCTCTCCCAGTTCTCCCTCATTCTCATTTTCTGGTCCATCTTTCCTGCTCTGTCCCTTCAACAAGTACCTCCCACCATGAACTCCATATGACTCAAACTATGGGCTGGGTCAAAGATCAAAGTGAGTCCCATGGGGGAAGATCTTTAGATTTCCTTAACGTTACACTATAATGCTGGAAGAATATTGGTGGTATGGTCTTGTTTCAGGGAAAACGGAAAGCTGTTAAAAGAGTTGAATTTTCTCAAAGGCAAAATTCTCCTTTTTCTGGTCAACTTTGGTTTCATAACCTTGTTTACTACAATGTTTGTCCAAAATAAATTTACTGAAGAACACGCTTTACTTGACCATTCAACTAGAGACCACAGGCTGGAAGATAGCTGTTCTTTGTTTGCTTAGACATGAAGCCTGGATATTGCATTGGTATCCATGCAATGCCAGGAGGAAACCAATGATATCCCGAATAGGTTGGATGGACTTACCATGGCAGTTTTACAGGAAGATATGAACAGGAGTAAACCATTATGAGATGGCATGTTTGAGCTGGAATTTGCATTGTTGGAAGGAGTACTCACTTCAGGTAGATCACTGGTTTATTAGACTATAACTGGACTATTATTAGATTATAAAAATTATGATATACATATATATGCATATATGTATATATACATGTTTGCATGTATGTGTATTTGTATATATAATAGTACATGTTTACCAAAACTGCTTTGGTATTTAAAAATTAGAGTGTTTGCTAAATAAAAGTAAAATTATTGAAAGAGAAGAAGAATAACTGAGGTCCAATTCATGTATAATGGAACCATTTTAATTGCCATTCAAGGCTTAAAGAGTAATCATTCCATCATTCAAAACATACCTTTCACATTTACAAGTGAACCCAAAATAAGACTGTGGACACATAGAAAAGATGATAGATCTTGAGAGTGAATAAAACATCTAAATGCATATATATTAAACATTCACCTGTGAATCTAGATGTTCTTCATGGCATCATCTAAAAAATATGAATTTTCCTCTTAATCAATTAAATTACAATGGAGACAAAAATACTATTATAGTGATCCAAATACATGCCTCCCTCAACTATAAACTATATTAACATAATGAAATCTCCTTGAAAGAAAAAAGTTATAGAGATATAATGTACAATAAAAATGGCACAAAGGTCATATAAATATGTTTACTATTATGTTTAACATCACTAATTTTATCATTTTTCTTCTTTTCTTTCAAATATTTCCACAGAATCCAATAATAGGCTATACTCAGGTTCAATTAAAGTCTATTTTGGGGGGAGGTTGAAAGGGTGAAGGAGGTGAGTAAGGTCATAAAGAATACAACCTATATTTTAGAAGAATGATATCAATATAATCCATCTATTTACTTCATTTTTCATATTCCAAAGAAGCTGTGGATGCTGATGCATTATTTTTCCTCTTTATATTCACAAAAAATTAGATCTCAGATAGAATCATGTGCCTACAGAAACTCAGATTTAGAAGAGACCTTAGAGGCCACTCAATCCAACCTGTAGCTGGACAAGCATCATCTTAGATATATATTTGAGAAGTGGCCATCTGCTCATCACTAGAAGTCGAGTTGGACATTAGGAGGACAGAAATCATACAGATCATTTTCCTCTTTTGCTTTCCTTTTGTCCATTTCTCACAACGGAATTAAGACATGGTTTCTTTTTCCCAATTTTCCAATATGACCAATAAATTATATTAAAAAGTGGTTTTAGTTGAAATCTGTTGAAACTTCTGATGGAGCTAGTGGAGGGAGATCACAGACATGCCATGAAACTACAGAGATATATCTGGGCATTTTTTAAATTCAGTATTCAGTGCCAAGGCTGCTGATGGATATGATGGGGATGCTCTGTAGTGTGTATGCCTGCAAGCTGCATGGCTCACATGTACAGAAACAACAAATGAACAGCAACCTGGCTATCAGTTTGTGAAATGTCAAATTTAATTTCATGATTGGCTAACCAATATCTGCCCTTCTAAGAATAGGGAGCTGGGGAACTAAACAACAGTTATTTTCGACATGCCTGGAGGTCATTATTTATTTCTTCTTTGCAATACAAGCATGCTTGGATGCACAATTTGGAAATTAGTAGCTTTTGTAAATATTTAAAAGGCATGTTTCCTTTTGGGTTTCTGCCATTTAAAATGTTTCTCTTTTCTTTCAATTTTAGGCATTATTTTCATCATCTCCAGAGTAATCAAAATAAATCAAAATATTATGTATTTTGATTGGTTAGTGCTCTTTTGAAATAAGTTGAAGACATTGTTGGAATCTATCACAGCAAACAGTAGTGCACAATGGATTAAACTTGAAGAAGAAAGTTTAAAACTTACATTTATGGTCAGAGCAGCGGGTAAGGTAATGAGGCCTGTTCTCTGGAATACCAAAATCTAGAGAGTGCTCCTTCAGCAGCATGGCAACAATTTCATTTAGTGCCTAATTATGAAGAATAATTAGGAAAAAATGGGAAATTTCCTTTTCATGAAGGATACATCCTTAAGACATTTTCTTCAGTTTGGTCCTTTTGTTTCCTTTCCTTCCAGAAAAAAATAGCCTTACTGGGTTACAAGGTTTCTGTTGTGGTATCGTAGAGTCTCTACCCTAAACTAATTTGTCTTAAAATGTTGCTTTGAGCCCACATTTCACTCTGAATTCATAGAGTATGTTTGTATCCTTTTCCATAGATGCTAAAATTATTAGCTATGCCTCTTTATATAGTTATAAGATCTTATTCAAGAATCCTGAGCCTGCCCCAACATTGTAAAAACTTGTAAATTTTTATGTCATATGAAATTATGAAAGTTTCTTGATTGAATTTCAGTAAGAACTGGAGAAACAAAAATAACACTCATGTATCCATTTAATATGTAGAAAGGGCTTTATATAATTTTTTGTACTTAAACTTTGTCTTTGACAATTCCTCTTACATCTTATCAGCCTGATTATTTAATATTGTTCTTATACATCAGGTTGATCCACCTTGTACACATTACTTACTGGATTACTTCTCTAAGAATCATTTCACATTCATCACCACCACCATCATCATCATCACAAACTACGTATTACTTTTAGGTGAAATGAAAAAAATGTTAACAGGTTTTGTAGGCAATGCCAAAGTCCCATTTCTTTCATGGAAAAGCTCATCATCTTTATGATTAGACTCCCTTCCCACCAAGGAGTGCTTCATGTTTTTCAGCATCATATTACATTTTTGAATCTGGAATATGATAATTTATGGGCTGAAGTATCTCTGCTTCATTTATTTATTTTCCCTCTCTAGAGGCAGTGTGTTTTAGTGGACAGCATTATCAGATTTAAGGTTCAAAAAATCTGGATTCAGTTTTCCTCTGATACTTAACTAGCTGTGTGACCTTAAATAAGTCAGTTAACCTCCACAGATCTCAAACAACTCCATAGGACTTATCTACTTGAGTCATAGATGGGTTGTAATCAGCACTGGTGGAGGCAATTCCTGACTGTTAACGCTATGGATGCCTTGCATATTGAAAATCAACATAAATATAATCATAGATTTCTTTTGCACTTGGTTCTGATTCCATGGACTTGAGGAAGGGGACTTTTACCCCCTCTGTATACAATGTATGTGTACTGACTAACCAAACCGTAACTCATGCTTACCCACAACGTAGGAGCTTTCCCACTCTGAAGTGATAATATTATTCTCCTTATTTTTGAGAAGTGAGAAAAAAAGAAACATTGATTTTTTTTATTATGAAAACACATCAGATACAAGTTTTCTTTTTTCCAGAGGTAAACACTTTTTCTTATTCACATTTTGTTCAAGCAGAATGTTAAAATATTTGTTTATGTTATCTTATGAAAGGGAGTATCTTAATACAGCTTTTAGCATATTAAAATGTCATATGTGACATGCTGCTCAGGTGACATGTTTATGACTAAGTGTTCAAAGCTACATATGCACAAATAAGAAATAGGAAGCCAAATTTCTCACATCCCTAAGAAAAAAAAGCTCATTTTATAGTTGCTTTTTTATGGGGCTATCATTTATCTATATCACTACATATGAAGTTTTACAAATGAGACTGTTTGGCTGCAGTCTGCAGCCAAACATCAACATCTGGCTCTTGGTAGAGCACAGGCCCTGAGCTGAAATCCAAATGGAACTTTTCTCCAATGCTCTTTTGTTACCAGCAATGTGGGGAATGAGAGGATATGCTCTGGGGCCCTTGCAACCCTGGATTCTCTTGAGAGCAGTGATAGAAATAAAAGACAATGGCAAGGAGGAACATTATTGTTGTGTATTGAGGGGAACTGAATAAATGACTTATGTTTGAGAGATTTCAGTTACACATCCTAAAAAATAATCAAGAAATGCAATAGAGTGGCATCATTGGAAATTAGTCCCAGTCCCAATGAAATGCAATCAGTTTTACTTTGAGGATCAACAATGTATTTAGCTACACAGCAGGAGTGAGAAATATTTCATCACCTACATGAAGAAAATTGATTTTCACTCCAGTCCACACCCACTCAAATGGAACATGCCTGTAACTTTTCTTTAATCATTAAACATCACTTGTTGAATGACTTTCAAATAAATATGACAGGAAATGAAACAAGTAAGGAATAAATGCTTTGTTTTCAAATGGTTAAATATGCAATTGAACTTAGAAAAAATAGATCCTAATTTCCCTTTACTCCCTGCTGGTGCCTTACTTCCCTAAGTACAGTGCATTGACTATATTTATTCAGCATATACATGCATACATACACCATTAAATGCATGTGTGCTCACATATGTACACATGTATATACACACATACACATGCATGTGTATGTATGTGTGTGTATACACACACACATATTTCTATATATCTCTATCTAGCAATGAAGCATCACTGATAGGCCTAGAAGGGTAGAATACTGTCCCCTTTCCTGTTCTGTACCCAGGCATTTGATCTGGACCACATTTTGCCCTTTGGTACCTGACCTCTGGTAAGAGGGGATCCCTTTTCTCATATTCATTGACTCACCAAGCACCCCACCACAAATGGACAAGCAATGGTTATGGATTTAACTGGAGTAAATTGGGCTGTGGCTGTACCAGTAAGCACTCCAACATACACGGGGGACCTGCTGCCATAGGTTCTTACATCTGCATTTATAAAAGAAAAGCACAGGTATCAGAGAAAAACAAAATCAAAATTTCAGAGAAAATACAGAGAAATCAAAAGTCAACAGATATGCTTCCAAAATGTCTGACCATTACATAGATACAGTCACCAAAGAGGGAAGCATCGACTTCTGGGTTTTGGTGGGGGTGGGGGGAGTGGGGTGGTGGTGCAGAGAGGGGAGTGTGGTACTTAGCAACTTCCCAGAGTTTCTATGAACAAGGAAACACTTCCAATCAGTAAGCCCCAAAGTAAAACTTCAACCTCAGAGTATTTATATACTTTTTTTTAGCACCAGAAGGCATAACCCTCTTACTCAGTGCCTCAATGGAAAAAGCAAAAGGTACTTGAGACCCTCCTAAAAATCAACTCCCCTAATCAAGCTTGCCACAGCGGGCAGGCACATCCATGGGTGGGAAAGATCCTCCCCAATTGCATCATTCAATCAGAGGCAACTTTTAGTAAAACAAAAACAGCAAAAGATCCTAATTTGATTGCCATTACAGTGGCTCACAAATGTAGGGCTCCCTCAAAAATGAGGGAAGTAAGATATTCACAGTGCAATATGAATAGGCAAGTACTATATTCTGGCACACAAAAAGGAATGTTAAACACAGGGGTTACTCATTGTCGTGAAAACTGAGCAAACATAAACAGGATTCTGTAGTTTCTTAACTATTGTGACAATTTATAGTGAAGTTTGCAAGTGCTAATTTGTCCTCCCCTTCAGGTTACCTTGGCAGAGCACCATCCTTACAACTGTGCTGGCTAAAAGTTAGGCTTTTCTAAGCTGGACATGTGCTCAAATCCACATGGAGGCTGGGTGTGAGCTAGGGGCAAGTCACCCTTATATCATTACCCCTGTTTCAGGAAACAGCCTTCACAAGCTTCATAGCTTCAAAGGAGAAGAGGGTTGGAGAGTCAGGATGATCATCTAAGTCATCAGCCACTCTATCTCAGCAACCAATCAGGGAGCTATGCAATTTCAAAGTGTAAACCCTGAGTCATACCTGGTGTGAGGTGGCTTCAAATTTCCCAAGAGTTAGAGCAGAACCAGGAAGAGAAACTCTGAGTATGCTCTGTGTGTGGCAGGGGAAGTTGCCCCTGCTAATTGCATGTAATGTCTTCCCCCCTTCCCCAATGTAAGCTCCTTGAGGTTGTTTCATTGTTTTTTGGCAGCACCTAGCACATAAAGCAGGTACTTAAAGGCTTATTGATTGTTCCTTTGCTTCATTGATAACTCAAGTCATGCATGAAACAAGAGCTCTCATTACCCAAACCCAAAAGATCATCCAACCTCTAATCAAAATCTCCAGTGAGAGTGAATTGGCAATCATCTTTTGAAAGGTTTAGCTGTTAAGATGTTTTAGATTTTTTTCCCTTCTTTATATCAATTCTAAATCCATCTCTATGATTTCTACTGTTTAATCTTATTTCAGCCTTTTAGGGATGAGCCTATTATTTAATACTTGAAGACAGTTATTATATAATTTCATAAATCTTTTCACCTACATAGTAAACAACCTTTATTTCTACAATCAGTTCTTTTCTTGTATAGTTTCAGGTCCTTCTCACTATCCTGGTGACTCTTCTCAGTATGTCAGCTTTCTAGTACCATGTTTAAAATGTAATACCCAGAAATTAACCCAGTATTTCAAGTACAGTCTAAGTAAAACAGAGTAGAATGACATGATCACCTTCCCCATTCAATTAATAAGTATTCACTAAGTTCCTACAATGAGTTAAACACTGTGCTAAATGCTGGAAATACAAATGAAAGAATGAGACAACGCCTTCTTACAAGAGGCCTACATTTTATTGAAAGAGACAAGGGCAAGAGTAAATACCTAAATATTTATGGAATAAAAATAAAGAGAATAAATACTTCTAAATATACATTTTGTATGCTATCCTTCTGTTAAAATAACCAAACAACAGGATTGGTGTGTGTACGTGCATGTGTATACCACATCACACTGTTTACTCATATTGAGACTGTAATTCATTGAAATATCAGGTCTTTTTCACACAAAATATTGTTTAGCCATGATTCATGTGTCCTATGCTTGTGCAATTTGATATTCACAACTTCTCATTTATTCTTATTAAATTCCATCTTATTAGATATAATCTACTTTACTAGCTGGTTGAATTCTTTTATGCTTTTCCTATCTAATGTGTAAGCTGTTCCTACCAACCTTTGCCTTAATTGTATGAGAACATGAGCATGCCAATTGTATGGCCATACCATATGTATCTCTAAGTCATCACTACATTGATCAAATTCCTTTGATACTCAACAAGAGATCATCTTCCAGCTTAACACTGATCCATCAATCACCGTATTTTGGTTCCAACCAGTGAAACAATTACTTTATATAGCTTACTATCATCATCCAGTCCATATTGATCTATTTTGAGGATTATTGTATTTCAGGAAACCTAGTATACCTGGATTCAGAAACATAATTGATAACATGAAAATATTTCTTTCATATTTTAGCCTTGTTAGAAAAGGAAATTAAAAAAAAGAAACATTGCATGAATCCTCCCCCACACCAACCCTCCATACTTTTTTCTCTATCCCTTAACCCTGGTCAAAGAAAATCAAGTAAATCTAATAGACACCATGAGAAAATCTGAGAGCATTATATTCCATGTCCATATTACTCCACCTCTCTGCTTAGAGGAGGGTTGTGTTTCATCATCAATTCTCTAAGATAGAGCATTATTGCAATTAATTAAAGTTGAGTTGTCTATTACTGTTGCTTTGATTAACATAAGTATAATCATTGTTTATATTATTTTCTGGTTCTACTTACTTCACCCTGTATTAATTCATGCAAGACTTAAGCTTCTCTGAATTTCTCATATTCTTAATTTTCTTATGGTACAGTAATAGCTATCATTTGCTCAGTCATTATTCAAATGAGGGGCACCTGCTTTCTATGATCACAACTTCTCAGCTAAATACATAAACACTCTTGCTCAGAAGTATTTTCTTATCCATTAAGACCTCACTTGAGGGCAGAAGGTTTTCTTTTGGAGCATAAGGAGTAGAATTTTATTTAATCTCACAATCAGTTATACAGTATATTTTAATCTATTGTCTCTGAGAATAAAGGACTGAAACAGCAAGCAAAATGAAATTTTTTGCTGCTGTTCTGGATTGCGTTTTAGCCAGTCAGATGCCTTTGACGAAGTCTTGCCTTTGATTGAATCGATCAGGAATCTTTGATTGGAAACAGTGTATTAATTATATTGCTTAAAGAGAGAGTAGAGCATATAGAAGGAGAGCTATAAAAGAGAAGGAAGTATGAGCAGGCTAGGGGAACTTGCTTGCGGAGAATCCTGGGGAAAGAATGCTTGTGATATCGGCAGCCCTGTCTGTTGCTCTGTTGATGTCACAGACAGAAGTCCTGGTGTTGATCTTTATGAGTGAATTTAGATGATAGTTCTGGTAATGTATATAAATATTGTTATAGTTCTGTTAAGCAGGAGCCAATGGAGCCTGCTATCAGGTAGAAGCAGGAGTTTGGAGTGGAACAGTCCCTGTGAGCAGAGACAAGGAGCAAGGGCAGAGAGCTGTAGGCATGTAAACCCAGGCAAGAGCTGGGAGTGGTCACCCATAGAGGAGGAGCTGTGGGAGGAGCCTTGAGTCAAGATGAGAGATGACTTTACTTGGACACTGTATATTGATTAAGGAGATTGTTCTTACAGTGACCTAGAGGTGAATGGTGTGGTATTTTCTGCTACCCCTTTAAGGATGCATCATTCTAGGGAAGACCCTAGCCTGGGACCCCTTGACTTTGGGGATGTCGTGATATATGCTATGTGCCATATGACATATTGAGTGTTATGAGATATATATTAGATGATATGTTTTGCTTAGGGATGTTGCTATGAATGTTATACCTTATTGAACAATGTTTAGTTTCTTCTTGAATAGAGAGGTCATTATACTATGTGATTAGACCCTTAAAATCATTCATAGCAGCAGTCCTCAAATGTGCTGCTGTGATTGACATTGCAAGGACAAACAAACCAAAAAATCCTTGCCTTTTGTGCTGAGGTGCCTGACAACTGTCAGGCAAGGATCTCTGTATCCATTGGCCAGTCTTGGGACTCTCACCAAGAATAAATTAAGAGCCCAGATGGGGAAACTCTTTTTGACTATCTCTATAAGCATAAACAATCCAGCTTAGCTTGAAACCTCTCCTTGCTAGCACGAAATACTATACTTTCTAAGTCAGTTTTAAAAACTGCAATTTGTTGGAGGATTTGTGTATTACTATTATTGTTAAAATGTTCCATTAAAATGAAATGCACCTTTTTATTCCATTTTAAGGTACTACTTTGTTTTACTATAGACATAATATCACCACTGCATCCATGCAACAAGTTCTGTGTTTGAGGCCACCAATTTCATACAAACCTTAAAAATTTGATTTCTTTTTTCGTTAGCCTGGTGTGCCAAGGCATAATTTGATTTACAAAGGAATGGAAGAATTTGTAAGGAAGTGGTAAGTACTTATTGTAGAATAAGTAGAATCACATGGAGATTGGTAGCTCCATAGGCTATTCTTTTCTGCCATGAAATGAGATCCCTTTTACAAAGCCAACCCTGAGTCTAGCTTCATTCTCTCTGATATCAGCTGGATGTTCGAGTAAAGGAAGCATAGAAACATATGCCATATTGCCTCAGTACTTAGCTGGTACACAGGCACAGTCACAGAAAAGGACTTCCTTCCTTCCTTCCTTCCTTCCTTCCTTCCTTCCTTCCTTCCTTCCTTCCTTCCTTCCTTCCTTCCTTCCTTCCTTCCTTCCTTCCTTCCTTCCTTCCTTCCTTCCTTCCTTCCTTCCTTCCTTCCTTCCTTCCCTTTCTTTCTTTTTCCTTTCTCTCTCTCTCTCTCTCTCTCTCTCTCTCTCTCTCTCTCTCTCTCTCTCTCTCTTTCTCCCTCTCCCCCATTATATTACAAAGGATGATGATATGGGAAGAAAATATTAACAGTGCTTTTGTGAATCTGTTGAGACACAAATTTATATAAGGCAACTTAGGAGAAAACAAGAAATGTGGAAGACAGTCATGATACAAGAAAGATGAATTATCTCTTGAAAAAAATCTGCCAGAGTTCTGAATGAAAAGTACATGAATGCTAACCACATTGGGATTCATGGATTCAAGCAAGTCAAATAAATTCTTGGTCTTCTATAGCCCCCTCCAAGATTTAAGTGGTTAGCTATGGCACAGTAATAATGATAGTAATATCAGTTATCACTTAACTCTTAAATACAGTGCCAATTTTAAATCCCATTAGCACCTTGTGGACTAATATATTATGTTGTAGACTTTACTAGTAGAATATATGGCAATCTGAATTTGGTGATGGGACTATATACATATATAGGTACATTATATATGTATATACACATTCACATGCAAACATGACTTTGCATTCATGCATGTTATATACCCATGCATATAGCTGTATAGGTTGCATGTGTATATATTTAGATCTACATTTAAGCCTATGTCTTTACATATACATATATGCACAAAAATATACAAATATGCAGGTACATATACACACGTGTAATATAAGTGTGTAATGTCCATTATGTGTGCATACACACATATATATGCCCATACACAAAAATGCATATGTGTTTATACAGATATATCGATACTCATAACATACATATATGTATGCATATGTGTATGCATATACATCTTATAATTTCAATGGAATAAAGTGCCTAGTAAGTGAATCCTCTTTACCAGTGCAGTTTCATACTTATTCTGCCCTTATAGTTTCAGACAGTAGCCTGAGGGGAGTGGTGTAAATTGTCTTTTACAGGGTCTCATCATAGTTACGCATTGGAGAGAAATTTGAAGTCAAGCTTCCTTGACTACAACTAGTGCTTTCTCTACTGTGTTATGACTCTAGGCAGATACTACTGGCGTTCTTATCTTGACTTTGTAGAAGAAGAAAAAAAAAGCAGGCTTAGAGAATGACTTACCCAAGGTCACAAAGCTAGTAAGTGCCCAATGTAGGGCTTGAAACCCTATGTCTGCTGACTACAAGTCTTGGACTATGTGTACTGTGCAGTGAAGCCTTGAAGGAACTTGGAGTAAAAAACTGAATTTTGAACTACCTTAAAAAACAATAAAGAAAAAGACACAAATTAAAGGTTTGTCTACAAAACAACATCATAGTCTGGTGATCTTGCTGCTTAAGAAAATTTCTTCCATCCCTATAAATTATAGTGGTTGATGATGCACTGGAGATCTATTAATGGAGGCTTTAGAAAATCCAAGAAGATTTCATTTGTGATCAATAGAATAGGTCATTGCAGAGGATTAATTTTTGAGGAAAGTGACTAGATTGTCTATAGAAAAACAATTTGAAGTTCAAGACCTCTGAACTCATGCACTATATTTGTTGCCCTCAGTTCTAATCCTCTAGTTAGGCAATGAGAAGAGGATTTTTCTACCTGCCTGCTGCTTTCAGACCACAGCATACCAAGGCTATGATAATTTAGTCCCTAATAATACTGCAATTAAATTCTAAGTGATCCTACAAAAAGCTCATTTTATCATTGGGCCCTTGATATTCTCATTGCAAGCTGTAATTTGCCTAGGAGAGCTGGAGGGCACTCTCTGTCTGCTTGCCAGCTTGGCCAGGGAGATGGCTCCATCTCTGGAATCAATGTAAAACTACCTCTGGAGGAATTGAAAAATGTTCCCTCTATTGCTTTTGACAAGAAGTCATTACTGATAGCCTTTGGGGGTGACTTGAGGAAGCTCCATGAAAAGTACAAGGCCATTATTTACTTTTGATGCTTGCTACCTAGGTCTGAAAGGATTGATAATAAGGCCCTGACTTGTGGGGAGCTAGACTCTTTGTGACCCTCAGCCCCATTTTCAAAATAACTGGAGTGCTGGACATAGACCATGAGATTTTATTACAGGTTCAGTTCTAGTTTTCTGCTTTCGCTCTTTTGTGCTGTCATATCACCCCGAATATAACATATATTTGGAAAGCCTCCCATTATTTTCTTTCCGTTTTGACTTTTGTAGGGTTCTTTGCTGATGTCCTGCTTAGTGCTTCATAATTGGGAGAATATCTAGTTACAAAACCAGACTGTTCTGATTTTTATGCCTTAAGACTTGTCTCTGTCTCTGTTTTTGTTTCTGTCTCCATCTGTCTCTCTGTCCCTGTCTGTCTGTCTTTGTCTCTGTCTGGGTCCATGAACAGAAACTAAGCTCACTGAGGGTAGGAATATATACATACACATACACATCCATACACATATATTTGTGTGTATATATATTTACACACATATACACACATACGCAAACACACACACACACACATATATATATATATATGCGCATATGTATGTATAGTATTTGTTTATTCAGTAGCTTGTAAAATTCCTCAAGCCTAGTAAGAGGCTCATTCTCAAATTCTTATTAATTGATTTATTAATTTGTAAAATAAAGGTCTTGAGAAAGAGACACGGAGCCCAAGTACCTTTCTCTATATACACCGGTGGAGATTATTCCTCTGTGGAAATGTTCTTCATTTTCTGTTTTGACCACACATCCCTCTCAATAAAACATTTCTGAACACACACTTTCCAATACATATACATATACACATACATATACACAAACACACATATACATACATATACATATACACATACAAATACATGCAATATATACACATATACATATATATATAATATATATGTATATTCTAAACCTTAGCCAAAAATAAATTCTAAAAGAATGAGACAAATATAAATTCTAGAGTCAATAAAGATCCTGTGGAGTTGATTGAGTACAGGAGGAACATGGTTAGACCTGTACTTAAGGAAAATCATTTTGGCAGTTGTGTGGAGTTGATTGGGGAAAGAATAGACTTCTGCTGAGAATCACAAGTCATTCCATTGACTGTTGTGATAGTCTAAATGAGAGATAATGAGAGTCTAAGGTAGGGTAGTAATTTATTCAAAAGAAAGAATAAGATTTAAGAGATATGAAAGTAGAATCAATAAAATTTGACAACTGATAAGATATGTAAAGGGAGTGGGAAGTGAAAATGAGGAATCAAGGTAACGGTGAAATTGTGAAAACTTGGGTGACTGGAAGAATGTAAGAGCCCTTGGAAGTAATAGAGAAGTTAAAAAGTGGTGCATTAGGGGAGAAATGGCGTATAATGGTATCTGTGATCCAGATCACAAGGTAACCCAGCCTGTTCATCTTGTGTGACTCATTCTTTCCCATTCAAAATCAAAATGGGGTTAGTGGTGTTCTTACTTGCTGGTCACTTCCCTCAAGCACAGAGCCAGGTTTCTGAGGGTTACCTACCACAACCTCAAAGTGATTGGGGGACAAAATTTTTCCAAAGATACTTGCAGTTTCTTTGGGGAACACTTTAGGATATAACTCCCTTGAGCGCTCAACACACAGCTCAAAAGAAGGGAGAATGGGAGTTTGATTTGCATGGGGATAGTCTAGAATGTGGGAATATTGGAGGAAAAGGAGGGAAATGGTTGTGTAAGAACACAGACCCCACCACTGGCTATTAAATAGATTATGAGATTTGACCTGTCTTGCCACCCTCCAAAGCTCTCCACTGGGTCAGGGCACTGCCCGTGGGATAGCACTATCTCCTCCTAGGTGGCCTTAGAACTTCCCATTTTTAATAGGCTTTTATATTTATCCTTTAAGTAGCCTAATTGATTTCTCTGATAAAAAGAACTAGATTTTATACTGACAGTATCTAAAATTTTGTAAAACACACTTGTATCTAATTCATTTTTAAAAAATATATATGTTTTAGGCAGCTTGGAGTAGTAGATAGTAAGTGAGCCTCAAAGTCACGAAAACAGTACTCAAGTTCTTCTGACATAAAACTGGCTGTGTGATGCTGGGCAAATGGTTTAGCCTCTTAGTGCTTGAACAGACAATTCTCTAACACTCCAGGTTTCAGGGAAGGGGCTGTTCTGCATTCTCACACCTAGGAGTTTGCTCTATGAGTGAAATCTTAGCCCTGGTTCTCGTTCTTATTCCTTATACTGTTTTGGGCAATGTGGTAAGCAGAGTGCTGAATTTGAAATATAGAAGATATGTAGCTGTTATGATCATGTGTGGCACTTAACCTCTCATCCCCACACAATTCTCTACGATGTTATGCTATAAGGGGCTGTGATGATATCCCAACACTGATAAAATTAACACATTTTTTTCAGGATTGAAAATAATATGAACTATGCCTGGAATTCTAATTCTCTTAATTCTGTTGGACATATTAAATGGAGGAAGAGGGATAGGTGGTTAAATATCTTGCTTGTTTCCCCTCTCAATATTTCACAGACTCCAAGAATGAATATATATGAGAAATCTTCAGTCCTGTTTTCCTCAAGATTATTGCTGCTCTTAAAAAAAGAGATATAAGTATAATTTTTTTGGCATGAGATAGAGCTACATCCAGAAGATTCATCTAAAGAATTAACAAGGGGGAAAGGGTACTAAAGACATTTGAGAATTCACATCAATGTTTATTTTAGTTATATATCTGGGCTTAGTAGCTGCTAAAAATATCGAAATAGACTTGATCAATATCACACATCAAGATGATGCTCCTGGTATATCTTAAGCATAAGAAATGGAAATATGGGGATCCCAGGGGACTGTAAAATAACTCATAAAACCTTCATCTATTTCTTGATATGGTCACACATATGCATTAGACAGTTTTCAAAACTTGTGACTAGTTAAATTCAATGAATATTAATAGTGAAGATGATGATGACCCAGAGGACATAGTATTGCAAGGTTTACAAAGAGTTTTGGCATATAATATCTCAAACAAGCTTCACAATAGCATGTGAGGTAGATACTACTATTATCTTCATTTTATAAATGAGGAAACTGAGACAGAGAGGGATTAAATGACTTGCTCAGGGACATATAGCTAGTAACTCTCTGAGGCAGGATTTGAATTCAGATCTTCCTGACTTCAAGTTCAGCATTTTATCTGCTAGCTCAAAGCTTCTTTACATATGGTAGACAATCTGATGATTCCCTTCCTCCCTCCCTCCCTTCTCTTCCTTTCCTCCTTTCTTTTCTTCTTTTTCTACTCCTCCTTTTCCTTTTCCTTCTCTCTCTCTCATTTAGTAAGTAGAGGTGAGAGATTTTTCCCTCAGAAATGATTCTGATATAAAGACAAAAGTTGTTGATAAACTATATAAAAAAAATTTTAAATCAATTTCTTTTTGTCAGTTATTATATCAAATCTGAATTTTCTATACTGTAGTGAAGTACAAGTGAGGAAACCCTCTCTATTAGTGCAAATTATTAACTCTTTAAAATGTTTGATCTTAGAATTCCTCGGAAGGCACTGAGAGGTTGTCAAACAGTCACTCTGTATTAGAGACCTGACTTGCCCAGGTTTTGCTGGCTTAGAATTCGACTGTCCACCCACTGGGCACATTGCTTCTCATGGACTATACACACCCACAAAGAATTTATAGATCTTGACCTGAAAGGGACCATATAGGCCACTGAGTCAATCTCTCATTATGTACATATTCTCTTATATGTGTAAGTTTATTTACTATAAATATATAAACTACTAAATGCAAGACTTTTGAACCCAACATTCTTTTGTGTGTGTACAATACACATACACACACTCGCAATATTTATCTAAACACCTAGGTGGCACAATGGATGCAACGCTGGATTCAGAATCAGGAAATTCTGAATACAAATCCAGCCTCAGACACTGGTTGTGTTACCCTAGCCAAGTTACTTAACTTTTTTTTTGCCTCAGTTACCTGATCTGTAAAATAGTGATAAAAATAACATCTACCACCCAGGGCTGTTGTGAGTATATAATGAGATAGAATTTGTACTGTATTTTCCAAACATGAAAGTGCTATATAAATTATGGGTATTGTTATTGATGAGGAAACAGACCAAGAGAATTTCAATGATTTTCCCAAGGTCACACAACTAGAAAGTATCTGAGGAAGAATTTGAACTCAGATCTTCCTGATTCCAAGTGCAGGGTCCTATCCATTATGTTTTGTTTCCAACTGGTGGGGACCAGTATTTGAAAGATTTTTTATTATACATAAGATGAATAGAAAATATTACATTCCCCTTTTTTAAAAAAAGACTCAGATACCTCACTAATTGGATTCTCACAGAATACAAGCTGTGACCTTTTATAAGTTAGACATTTATAAAAATCTAAATTAACTCATGACCAGAGGGTATGGTTTAATATTTTCAAAATGTGCATATATAATATGTATGGGGAAAGTATATTTTTCCTCAAGAAATTAAAAGATATCAATATTTATAGAGTGCTCATTCTATAAAGAGATGCTGTATAAACCATATCCTGACTACGTCAAGTTTTTTTTCCCCTGACCTGTGATATTTAGGGCTGAAAAAATAAGGTTATTCTTGATTTAAAAACAAAACAAATTACAGTTATATTCAAGAAATAGGATTGTAAAATTCCTGTAATTCCATGTATTTATATTTACAACTGGGGAGTATGAGTATATCCCCACTAGGGGATGAAGATATACATTTTAATTAGATATTATTGAACCCCTTCAAAATAGACGCTGATCCAACCATTTCTTACTTTAGAAAGTCAGAATATGGAATGATACTTGTCCCCTAAAGATCATATTGACTACTAGTATTAACACAATTCTGAGTACTCAATGGACTCAGGGAACCCTTTGTCATAGAATGGTTATTGGGATCATAGGCTCATAAGGTCACAGATTTAGAAGTGGAAGGGACCTTGAAGTCAACAAGTCCAACAATCTTAATTAATGAGGAAACTGAACCACAGAGAGGTAAAATGATTTAAAGTCCTCATGAAAAATCATCCTGTGAATGTGATTTTACATGTAATAATAAATTCTTGGCATTACATGATGTTGAGCTCAAAAGTCTAGTACTGAATAGTTTTAACAGCCCATGGTGCCTATCCTCTCTACTAATGTTGCAGTTATTATTGGAAAAAGCAGATAATGGTTTCTTATGATGGTTGAGTCTTGCAAATTGCATCCCTGTGGGTATCTTTGACTGCCCATAGTCTTATGATTGAAGGATCCCTTTGCCCTTCACCTGGGCTTTGTTTCTCCTCTTAGAAATGCCAAGATTGTATTTCAAATTATTTTTTTTCTTTGACTGACAGCTGCTAAAAGAGAAAAGAAACTTTCAAGGGAGTATTTGCTATGACTGAGACTATTTCCTCCTTAGCATTCAGCAGGCAGGCTTGCAAATGATACAGTATCTCTTAAGAGGTTTACCTAGTCACACATTGTTAAAACAGAGATAATATAAATAAAATGGAATTTGGATCCATGGGGCGCCTACTTTTAATAGCTTTTCCTCCTGGACATGAAACTAATATGAACTTTGTCCAAGTGGCAGATTTTCAGGAAGCTGAAGAAAGTGACAGTTGTTTTCCAATGCTGTTTGCTACTCATCTGGCTTAAATTTTGAGAGTCAAGGGGCAAGTCTGATACCAGTGGATTACGGGCTAAGAAGGGATTCATGAATTATGGAATGAATGGGACAGTTATTGGTACTTACAGACATTGTGCCTCTTCTTGATTATTAATAGAAATGATGTTTCAGAGAAATATTGCAACAAAAATCTCCAAGTTCATACAGGGCAGCTTTGTTTCCACTGAGAAGTCATGTGATTCCAAGATCTATGGAGAAAGAAACTGTACTATGGTTTATTTTTGACACTAGTGAAGATGATAGTGGAGATATTTATTTTAGAAGCATTGCTAGGAACAAGAGAGGCAGTATGACAGGAATTCTGCTTGTGACACAGGGTAGGTGTTAGACCCTGGAAAAGTTGCCTTATTTCTTTCTGATGACCTATGTAACACTAAGATTTTTGGTTGTAGAGAAGATGCTAACATGTATTGGAAGACAATATTTCCTCATCTATAAATTCTCTATACCAGTAAAATCACAGATCTAGTCCCTATCCATGATTGTACCACCTGATCATAGATTTGGAGGGGAAGGGATCTCAGTGAAAGGACTTCATCTGGTCAAGAAGTGATGAATATTAGACAGACAGGTCATATCATGACTGAAACCAGATTAAATGGAATTGAGAAATATTTAACAAAAAAAATTACAATAGAATTTAAATAATATTAATATATCATTTTCTCAGTCATTATTTGTTCTCTTGGGGCAGCTAGGTGGTACAGTGGATAGAGAATCAGTGCAGGAGTCAGGAGGACCTGAGTTCAAATCTCGCCTCAGACACCTGACACTCACTAGCTGTGTGAACTTGGGCAAATCACTTAATCCCAACTGCCTCATCCTGGGTCATCTTCAGTCATCCTGATGAATATCTGGTCACTGGATTCAGATGGCTCTGGAGGAGAAGTGAGGATTGTGACCTGAACTCCCTCACTCAAAACAAAGTCAAGTGCAAGTCATGTCATGATTTTTCTGATGGCATGGTCTTCAAGGGGCAGTTAGGTGGTGCAGTGGGTAGAGTACCAGTGAAGGAGTCAAGAGAACCTGAGTTCAAGTCTCACCTCAGACACTTGATACTCACTAGCTGTGTCAACTTGGGCAAGTCACTTAACCCCAATTGCCTCAGCCTGGGTCATCTCCAGTCATCCTGATGAATATCTGATCACTGGATTCAGATGGCTCTGGAGGAGGTGAGGATGGTGACCTGAACTCATTCAAAATCAAAGTCAAGGGTAAGTCATTTCTTCATTTCTCTGATGTCATGGTCTTCTTTGGCAATGAAAGACAAACACACATGTGGTCTGTAGTGATCTTTGACCATGGCTTAGTGACCTAGTTTCTGTTTGATTGACATCACTGATCTAAAATAATCACTTGATTTTTTGATAGGGAGCCTGATGGTTAAGTTTTTGTTTAAGGTCATAAAAGTATTAAGGAACAGTGATGGCATTTTAATCCGTGTCCTCTGAATTAAAGTTCAATCTTTTTTAAACAATCCATTCTCCATTAAGTAAGAGCTAATGAGGTCAGAAAATAAAGTAGGTAGTTAAATGACAATTGAATTCTATTGTAATGATAAGGGCAATGTTGTTGTTCTAGGTTTATGTTTTCACTATCAAGGAAATGATATTACAGGAGAAAATGTAATAAAAACTTTCTTAGTCACAACCCTGAGATATACTGGGGGTTTGGATGTCTTAACATAAGAAATTTAATGGATATTGAGGATTTTTGAGGCTTTGAGTGTGAATTTTCCCTCTACTGACACATTACAAAACCTCTCGTCCTTGGTAAACAGTAATAGAAATGTATGATTTTCAGATGCAAAGGGTTTTTAGAGATAGTCTAATTGAAGTGTCTCTTTGGATAGAAAAAGAAACTGTAACTCCAAACTTGATTAAATTTACACATGTAGGAAATGCCCAGGTTGCATTTTGAACCTTAGCCCTCTAAATCTGAATAAAGTTTCATTTCCACAATAACGTGCAGCCTTTGTTAGTTATGATGGTTGGGAGAAGCATACTACCTTGTGACCATTCTTCTGGTCATTAGACCATGAGAGCATCATTTAGACCTGTTATACTCGCATGGGACAATGGAAGCTCCTTGAAGTCAGGCCATCTTTTTCTTTGTGTTCTTAGGGTTTATTACAGAACTTGGTAAATAGAAAGTATTTTTATTACACTAAAAGTTAAGATAATTTGTTGTGAGAAGCTATGCCTGTAACTTCTCCTGTATTTTCTTCTCTCTATACATTGTGTCACTGTGGTAAGACCAAACATCTAGTAGGTAATAATAGCTAAGATTTTTATAAAGTATCTGCTATGCATTGTTGAATTTGATCCTCAAAACATTCATGTGTTGCTGTTTTGCTGCTCTTAAGTCATTTTAACTGTGACTGATTCTTTATGACACCATTTGGGGTTTTCTTCACAGAAATACTAGAGTGATTTATCATTTCTTTCTCCAGCTCATTTTACGATGAGGAAACTGAGACAACATTAAGTGACTTACTCAGGGTCACACAGTTAATAAGTGTCTGAGGCTGGATTGGAACCCAGGAAGTTGAGTCTTCCTGATTTTAAGCCCAATGCTCTATCCACTGCGACACCTAACTGCCCCCAACATCCATATGAGGATAGTATTATTATGCCCATCGACAGATGAAGAAATGAAGCTCAGAGAGGTAAGTGAGTTGTCCAAAGTTACACAGCTATTTAAGTGTCTGGAGGAGCATTCAGATTTAGGTCTTCCTGACTTCGTACAGAGAACTCTTTCCAATATAGCACAGTGATACTCCCCAAATACTTCTGGATTGTTTACTAGATCATCTTCCTGGATAGTATAAAGGGGCTTCACATTAAAATTTGTGGGAAAGAATTTCAGTACAAAGTAGAATGGTGAAAGAGGGCATAAGGAAATGGAAGAAAACACTGAGACAATCCAGAGCATTGTAATTGTCCATATTTTGTCAAACAGAAGGTTTGAGTTGAGATACTCCCTAAGGCTGGTTAAAAACAAGCAAATAGACAAAGAAAACATATTTTCTTCCATGTAATGAGTTACACAAGGGAGTGTCAGAATAATTTTATACATCAATATCTATTAGGAAACACAAAGATACAACGATGACATTCTTTGACTTCCTGAGATAAAATGTATTGATCATTCCAATATTGTTTTGTCCTCAAACCAATTTCATGCCTTCAGAATAGTCTGATCTAATTAATATCCCTCATATTTTAGTTTTAGTGCCATAATAATGGCAACAGTAAAAGACCTGGATGAAAGACAAAACTGAAATATTTTTGGCTTTCAACTTAAGGAATAATTGGGTGAAGCATTTACATCTTGAGATGGGTAAAATCCAAGATCTAAGAATCAGACTCACTTGATAGTACTTTAACTCCTTGTTTCTGATTAGTAAACTGATGCCCATTACAAAAAGATACACTGCTTCTGGCCAACAGGGAGTCTGTCTGTGAGCTTGGGTTAGCTAATTTAGGGGACCTAGGTCAGCGATGGGGCAATGGATAGTCCAAAACTTAAAGTTAAAAAGGGCTGGGTTTGTATTCTGCCTCAGACAAAAGCTTTGTGACCATGGGCAAATTACCTAATCTTATTCAGCCTCAGTTTTAAAATGAAATAGTTGGATTCAATGACCTTTAAGAGTCCTTCCAGCTATGAAACTATGATTCTATGTATCTGCTTTTATATGCTGAGAAATGCTTATTTAAAAAGACACGTAAGATTGAGAACATGCTGTATGGACTCTATCCTTGAGGCCAATCCTGAGTCAGTTCAGCAAACATTTAGCTCAAGAAAACTTAATCCCTATTCTACATGGTACTGTAAGGCACTATAGGGATGGAAATAAAATATCCCCTCTCCTCACACAAGACCAAACTTAGTAATGAAATGATAGACATCTGGAAGCAAATTTTCTAGAAAATTTAAAATGAGAAATCTTTTATTAGGTCATTTAATGTTTTGTGGATGGTGGCAAGAGATAGTAGGTAGAGAGCAGGTCTTGGCATCAGGAAGATGTTTATTGAAATCCCACTTTAGGTAGGTACTAGTGATATGATCCTGGGCAAGTCATTTAAACTGTTCATGCACCAGGCAATTCTCTAAATTTCAGAACACTTCCTTCCCTTTGTTGATGGTGTTTCCTCTCTGTTTCCACTAAAATAATAACAACAGTAGTGATAGCATTTATACAGCATGTTAAGATTCTCAAAGTGCCTTGCAAATATATATTTTTAATCCTCACAACAGCCCTAGAAGTTAAATGATATCATTATTCCTGTTTTATAGATGAGGAAGCTGAGGTAGATAGGTGGTAGGAAACTTTTCCAGGGTCACACAATTAATAACTATGTCATTCTGGACTTGAACTTAGTTTTTCTTGATTTAACTGTAGCATCTTATCCATTATACCACCTGTAGTGGTAATTTAAATGGGAAGATCTTTCCCATCGATCAAAATGCCCATGTGATCTGATTAGATCACATGAAAGTTTGAGTCACATGGAGCCTTTGGTGGGAGGACTTTGCTGAACAGGTAGAGCAGGAAGTGAATCAGAGCAGTCAGTATTGGAAAAGAGAAAGTAGGCAGCAACTAGCATGAGTGGGACAATTTGTTTGTGATTTGTTTAAGGGAGTTGACTCCTGGGAAGCCTAACAGAGGGAAGGTTCAGGGGTGGTATCTCCCCCCGCATTGTTATTGTATATAGATTTCTTTGTCACTATGATGGATTTGGTTTTCTGGTGTTGGGATTCAATTTTCTGGTGTTTTAATAAATGTTTTGGTTCTGTCTTTCATGTGGAGAGCCTGTTATATTTTGTGATTCAGAACTGTGTTGGCATATTCATAACCACCATAGGCTCTGTTAATATTGCATTGGTGCTACACTGCCTAAAAAAAGTTTTGTTCCATCCTAAAAGTAAAAATCCAAATACAGTGTTTTAGGGAAATTATTGGAGGGATGATTCTTCCATGTCTTTTAATATTCAGTGAATAATAATTATTTATTGTCTACCACTTTGTAGTTTGCCATAAATGTTGCATATATTACCTCATTTGAGGTAGATAATTCAGGTACAATATATTAATTTCATTCTACAGATGAAGAAACTGAAGTGTAGAGAAATTAAGAGACTTGCCCATGGTGACACATATAATAAAGTATTTGGAGCAAAGTTTGAATTCAGGTCTTCCCAATTCTAAGCCCAGAACTTCTTCCCATTATGCTATATTATATCACTTAGACTGGTCATCTGTTCTTATTATTACTGAATCTAGCCATGTGACCTTCAAATGTCCTCTTCCTATCATATATTTACTGGATGTTATGCTTGATACCATTTATTTCAGTTAAATTTCTTCTTCTTCTTCTTCTTCTTCTTCTTCTTCTTCTTCTTCTTCTTCTCTCTTTTTCTCTCTCTCTCTTTCTGTCTCTCTCTTTTTTTACCATTTCTTGTTTCTTGTCATGGAAATGAGTTAGATATTAAATGATCTAAAAATAGTTTTCCTACGTTTTGTGATCGTCAGGATTTAGTGAATCAATTTAGCTTTTATTTCATCCTGCCAACATTGACTTTAGAATCCTCTCTCCATTTCCTGACTCTTTAGTTCTCTGGTTTCATTCCAAGATGGCCTTTGACCATTTGTCCTTTATGATTGATTTTTCTATATCTTTTTTCCATGTGACATTTTTGAGAAGCTATTCATTTCATTGATTCATTGATTCTATAGATACTTGGAAAACACCTACTAAATGCCTGGGATTATGCTGGGCACTGTTCATCCATTAATTCATTCATATCTAACTTTGTGACCCCATGGACCATAGCACTTCAAGCTCTTTTATCCTTCACTATCTCCCAAAGTTTTTCCGTGCTCATGTTCAGTGCTTTCATGACATGATCTATCTTACCTTTTACCCTCCCCTTCTTCTTTTTCTTTCAATCTTTCCCAACATCAGAGTCCTATCCAATGAATATTGTCTGCTCAATATATGGACAAAGTATTTAAGCTTCAGCTTTAACCTCTGACCTTCTAGTGAATAGTTTGAATTTATTTCTTTAAGTATTGACTGATTTAATCTCCTTGCTGTCACAGGAACTCTCACAAGTCTTCCCCTTAACTACAATTTGAAAGTGCCAGTTCTTCAGTGCTCAGCTTTCCTTATAGTTCGACTCTCATCACCTTACTGTGTCACACTTTCACACAAACCATAGCTTTGACTATATGAATCTTTGTGGAAAAGGTGATGTCTCTGACTATTCAGATTTTCCTTAGCTTTCTTCCAAGGAGCAAGCATTCTTTTAATTTCATGACTGCACTTACCATCTGTAGTGATTAATGAGCCCAAGAATATAAAATCTGACACTGCTTCCATTTCTTATCTCTCTATTTGTCAGGAAGTAATGGGACCAGTTGCCAAGATCTTTTTTTTTATGTTAAACTCCAAGTCAGCTTTTACACTTTCCTTTTTCAGCTTCATCAAAAGGATCCTTAATTCTTCACTTTCTGCCATCTGTGTGATATCATCTGCATATCTGATATTGTTGATATTTCTTTTGAAAACCTTAATTCCAGTTTTCAATTCATCTAGATTAGCATTTTGCATGATGTATTCTGTATGTAAGTTAAATAAATTAGCTAAAAGTATCCAGCCTTATCATTGTCCTTTTCCAATCTTAAACATATCAGTTATCTTATGTTTGATTCTAACTATTACTTCTTGATCCACATGCAGGTTTCTCAAATCTGATACTCATCTCTTTGAGGACTTGCCACAATTTGCTGTGATCCATACAGTCAAAGGCCTTACTGCAGTCAGTGAAGAAAAAGTAGATTTTTTTCTGGAACTTCCTTGTTTTATTGATAATTCAACAAATGCTGGCATTAGGCAGAAGAACTAGAGGCCAAATTGTCAACATTTACTGGATTCTGGAGAAAGCAAGGGGGTTTCAGAAAAACAAACAAACAAACAACAAGAAGAAATCAACAAGAAACTATACTAGATAAAGAAGAAAAAAACTCAAACATTATGTAGTGTGAAATGCTTTACCTTCCATAAGGGTTTGGAGGGTTGGAGAGGGAGAGTGAGTGTTGGAAAATTATATATATATATATATATATATATATATATATATATATATATATATATATATATATATATATATATCTGTAGGCCAAAGTAAAATAAATACACAGCAAATGCAATTAATAGTAGCAATATTAGCACTTGAGTAGATTAAGTATGCTACTCTGTTAGGGTAACCCTTGAAAGGAATCTTGAAAGAATATAAAAATTGCAAGAGGTGAAGGAGGGGAAGTAAGTAGGATGCAGATGGAAGGTCACTTCCTGGAAATAGGAAGTATGACATGTTGTCTTGATCATTAGGTATATGAGGTGAAATAACATGAAATATGTTTGAAAAGATAAATTACAAGAAGACTTTGGAAGGTATTAAATACCACACAAAAGAGTTTGTATTTCATCTTAGGAGAAATAAAAGTGAGTTAATACTCACCACATGTCTCTTAATTACTTTTGCATGATCCTCAGATTTAATTCTTTAGGCATTGATATATCATGACTCATATCATGTAACATTAGAAGAATATTGAAACTTAAAGAAAATACCCTACATTCTTATTAGGATTAGCAATGAGGATTTTTCAAAACAATATTTTGCTTTCTAAATTACAATTCACTGTGCAAATGTTGCAAGGCATTATTTTTATTGTTGTAAAATAACTTGTTGATTTCTGATCTTGAATAGCCTCTCTAGGTGGAGTAATTATAGCCCATATTTGAATAATATTTTGAAGCATGTAAAATACTTTAAATACATTATGTAATTTGGTCTTTATAAAAATCCTATAAAATCAGCTATCATATGGTTCTCATTTTATAATAGATGAAAATGAGGGTCAGAGAGGCTGAGTGAATTAGGGTCACCCATAAGGTTACTATCAGAGATAGGGTGTGAACCCAGATCTTCTCAACTTTAAGTCCACTATGCTTGTCACCATGCCATGTTATTTCTGTACAACATGAAGTCCAGAATACAATAACAGGAATGCAGTTGTTAAAAGAGAGAGGATAAAGGTAGCCAGAGTAGACTGCCAAGCATAGAAGAAGGGACTCAAAAGTTCCTGATCAAACTCAAATCAGGAGGTCATATCCATTCCATGACTAACTCCATCAACACTAGTGCAGTGAACAGGAAAATTTTCAGAAAGATAAGCATCCATGATATGCTGTGAATGCCTCAGGACTACCACAAGTGGTAATGAGGAACATAAATTAAGGTTATCACTGTATCCTGGTTGTGTTGCAATATTTATGACTTGCTCCTATGCTTTAACTCAGGCTCACAATTGGTCTCTCTTTAGGTAATATCTTGGTGAGAGGCCATTCACCCCACAGTGTGTTATCTTCTGAAAGGACTCTTTGAAGCTGTGTGCCCAACTAGAGTGGCATTTGCTGAAGGAGGGAATACCTCTTAAACCTCAGGACAAGTGAAACTGCTCATTTAAGAATAGCTCTTTCCCCTCCATCTCCCAAGATGATGTGTTTCAGGTAATTTATTCCTACTTACTGCAGCTAACTCACTACCCACCCTTCCCCTCCTTCCCTTGCCTTTTTGAGGGTGAATCTAGCTCAGCGTGGAGGAGATCTGATATTCAGGGACTGAAGTCGTAATTACAGACTCACTGTATGGAGCCGTGTGAGACGGTGGCCTCACTGTGAAACATTCTGTTTTGTCAATAAGCTTACATCAATACTTGGCAGGCATTTCTGCTGCTTTAATGTTTTGGAATATAGAGCAGACATAGCTGCTAATATCAAATTGGAACGACTTTGCATTTGCAATTGACAAATCCCATTTTAGAAATATGCATGAACATGAGGATCAGATGAAGCTTTTAACATTTAATTTTTTTTTCCAACAGGGAGGTCTTTGATCCAGTCCTAATTTACCTGTTGTTGATTTCCTGAATCTTTCCTAATCCCTCACATCAGAGATGGTCTCTCCATCAGAGAAGCAATTAACAAAATCCCTGACTGGAGTACATGAAGCATCTGTTATAGAAGTATAAAAGGTTAACTAAAATCCCAACACACAGAGGATATGTCAGCTGAGGACAAATTAACAGAAATCTTTCTTGTAGGTACTTCAAGGTTAAGGTGGAGCATATGTATGATAAAAAAGGTTGTTTTGGAGAATGACAATTTGTTTTTTCTGACTGAAAAGTTTGGAGAGTTTGGGGAGGGGAGGAACCATGACGGTTCACAAACTATTCAAGCTTGACTGATTTTATCTGGCAAAGGAAAACCAATGTTCTTTCACTCCATCTACCTCTAAATTCAAACAGAAAACCAATGATCTATCTCTATTTTGTAAAATTCTTTTAAGCCTTTTAGAAAAATGAGAATCAAATTTTAATCATATAATAACCGTGTTTGATACAGCGTGACTCATTGACTACTTGGTTGAGGAAATATGAATAAAATGGGACCTTTTTTATTCATTAATTTAAAGATACACAAAAAGTATTAGCAGGCTCCAGCATGTTACTGCAGTAATTTTTACTTATTGTGGAGAAGTGGCAAAACAGATCACCAAAGCTTTTGATAGCTGCATAGCACAGTGGATATAGTACTAGACCTGGAGCCTACAAAACTTGAGTTCAAATATGGTCTTAACCTCCACTCAACCTTCTTCAGCCTCAGTTTCTTCAAGTATAAAATAGGAATGTTAGTAGCAAAAACCTCCCAGGATTTTTTTAGGCACATATATGATAATATATGTAAAGTATTTTGAAGACATTAAGGCATCATATAAGTGCTATTATAATAGCTATTATTATTGTTATTAACATTAATGAAGAGGAGGATGTGGGATAGTCATGTAAGATTACAAGACTGACAACATGAACATTATACTTATACTCAAGAAATATTTTAAAATTCAAAGCTTTTGCCTTGTTGAATAATTCCTTTATGAATGATCGAAGAAGATCTATAGAGAATGAAGTTTTGGTGGAAGGGATATCCACACTGATGAGATTATGAATCTAGAGAACTATCAAGTTTATATGGTAAAGATGGTGATGTAAAGGCAGGTATGCAGCTGAGTGCTCCCAAATTCCCTTCCAAGAAACTTTAAAATAACACCTCAAAATAAATTCTGGAGCAACCTAACCCATAAAAGGTTAAGGCAGCTTTGAAGTTGGAGGAAAAGTCTGTCTCATTGGAGTGAGAGTATAGTGTAGTCCAGTGGCAAGCCAGCAGTAGACTTTGGGAAAGTGAATGAATGGGGTTTCTGGAGCTTCTGGAGTTCTCAGCCCACAGATAGTAATGGAGCTGGACAACTGGTCATAAGAAGATTACAGGGGACACTTTGCTGGCACTGGGTACAAGATTCTGTTGCATTGCCAATATATAGTCACTAGTTGCAGTCTCAGGGTTAGGAGAAGCACTAACATATTAGAGCATGTATCTGCAGGGGAGCAAGGACAGTGGTCACAGTTTTAGGGAAGAAAAAAATGTTAATGGTCTCTCAAGGACAAGAGTACAGGCCAGGATAGAAGGGACCACACCTCTCCCTAAATCATACCACCTTTGAAGAACTGAAAACTTAGAGACTCTTAAAACTAGTTCTGAAAACAACAGCACCAAAACCCCTGGAAACTTTGGGTAGTACCCTCTCCTACCTGGGAGCAGAGACCAAATTTAACATAATGTTAAAAGTCACAAAATAGACTAGAAAAATGAGCAAAGGAAAGCGAAGAACCTAAGCATAAAAAATTATTAGTGTGATGACAGGGAAGGTTAAAAAATTCATAAGAATATAACAATGTCACAACAGCTATAGCCAAAGCATCAAAGATAATAAAATATGTGGATTAATCTCAGGCCTCAAAAGAATTCCTTGAAAATCTCACAAGAAAATGATGTAAAAAAAATCCAACAGCTTGATAAAGGAGGTACAAAAAATGTTAAAGAAAATAACACTTTAAAAACAGATTAGGAAAAAAATGGTAAAAGAGACACAAAAATTCACAAAAGCATAGAATGCCAAAAAAGAAAGAAAAGAATACTTTAAAAAGTAGAATTAGCTACATAAAAAGGACACAAAAGCTCAATGAAGAAAATAATTCCTTAAAAATTAAAATACGGCAATTGTAAGCTAATGACTCCAAGATAGAAATAGTTTAAGAATTATTGGACTACCTAAAAGCCATGATCAAAAAAAAGGGGGTAGACATTATACTTTGAGAAATTATTAAGGAAAATTGCCCTGATATTCTAAAACCAGAAGTGAAAATAGAAATTGAGAGAATCCAGCAATCACCTCCTGAAAGAGATGCCCAAATGAAAATTCCCAGGAATATTATAGCCAAATTCCAGATCACTGAGGTCAAGGAGAAAATATTACAAGTAACAGAATGAAACAATTCAAATATATGTCCACGTTCAGAACAACACAAAAATTAGCAGCTTTTACATTTAAAAAAATCAGGAGGTTTGGAATATGATAATATGAAAATCAAAGGTGTAAGGATTACAACCAAGAATTACCTATGAAACAAAGCTCAGTATAATCCTTCGATAAGGAAAAATGAATAATGAAATAGAGATCTTTCAAGAATTCCTGATGATACGACCAAAGCTAAATAGAAAACTTTCAAATACATGACTCAAAAGAAGCACAAAAAGATAAACAGGAAAGAGAAATCATAAGAGATTCAATAAAGTTAGACTGTTTTTACTCCCAAACGAGAAGATAATACTTGTATATTCTAATTACTTTATTATTGTTAGGGCAGTTAGAAACAGCATACATAGACAGGTATGAATGGACTACAATGGAAAGATATCTAAAAAATTAAATTAAATTAAGGTGTCAGAAAGAGTGATGAACAGAAAGAAGGGGAAATGGATAGTTAGACTGGAGAAAATTGTCTCACATAAAAGAGATGTGAAAGAGCTCTTAAAAAGGAGAAGATGAAGAGGATGGCAGAATTTGCTGAAACCTTACTTCCATCAGAATTGATTCAAAGAGGGAATAATGTTCATATTCAGTTGGTTATAAAAATATATCTTACTCTACAGG
The DNA here is from genome assembly GCA_023548195.1 of Bettongia penicillata ogilbyi. Lineage (NCBI taxonomy): Eukaryota > Metazoa > Chordata > Mammalia > Diprotodontia > Potoroidae > Bettongia > Bettongia penicillata. The sequence continues at coordinate 13,190,068 of JAJHZJ010000470.1, read as the reverse complement.
GAAATAGGAGGGGAAGGGAATAAGACAAGGGGGTCAAATTGGGGGAGAAGAGGTTCAGAGGCAAAACAGGTTTGATATGAGAGAGAGAGAAAGAGATAGAGAGAGATAGAGAGACAGAGACACAGAGAGAGAGAAGAGAAAGGAAGATGAAAGAAGAAAAATAGAATGAAGGGAAATATGCAGTTTGGAGTCATAACTGGGAAAAAAGAACTTTTTACAGCAATTCTCTCTGGTAAAGGTCTTATTTCTTAAATACAGAGATAATTGAATCAAATTTATAAGAACACAAGTCATTCTCAAAATGATAAATGGTCAAAGGATATATAAAAATGCTCTAAATTACTATTGATTAGAGAAATGCAAATTGAAATAACTCTGAGGTACTGCCTCATACCTATCAGATTGGCTAATATAACAGAAAAGGAAATGACAAATTTTGCTGGGGATATAAAAAAATGAGACACTAAAGCATTGTAGGTGGAGTTGTGAACTGATTCAGTTATTCTGGAGACTGATTTGGAACTCTGCCTAACAAGCTGTAAAATTATGACCCAGTAATACTATTACTAGGTCTTTAACCTGAAAACATTTTTTACAAAAGGAAAATGACCTATGTGTACAAAAATATTTATAGCAGTCCTTTCAATTATGACAAAGAAGTGGAAATTGTTGAGATGTCCATCAACTGGGAAATGACTGAACAAGTTGTGATGTATGATTCTGATGGAATAGTGTTGTGCTATCAGAAATGACAAGCATGATGCTTTCAGAAAAAAAAAAAACAAACCTGGAAAGCCTTACATGAACTGATGCAAAGTGAAGTGACTAGCACCAAGATAACAGTGTATACAGTGAGGACAATATTGTACAATGGTCAATTGTGAATGACTTAGCTATTCTCAGCAACACAATAATCCTAGACAATTCTGAATGTCTTCTGATGAAAAGAATACAATCTATCCCTAAAGAAAGAACTGATAGAATCTGAATGAAGCTTGAAGCATTTATTTCTTCAATTTATTTTTCTTGTGTGTTTGTTTATACTTTTGATCTTTGCATTTTTTTTTTGCAACATAACTAATATGGAAATATGTTTTGTGTGATTGATGATGTATAACCAATATCAAATTGCATGCCTTCTCAATGAGTATGGAGGAGAGGGAGGAAGACAATTTGGAACTCAAAATGATTTTTCAAAAATGAATGTTAAAATTTGTTTTTAAATGTACAAGATAAAATATATAAGATAAAACATATGTATATGTATATATGTATATGTGTAAATATAAGCATTGGTTATTATCTTAAAGCCCTCCTTACGTTTTTTTTTCAAGGAAACCTGCCATTGTCCTTGATAACCTGGAGTGTGGAGAATCATGTTCATCAAATCCCTTCACCTTCATTTCTCAGAGAATGAACCTACACCTTGAGCATAGATTGAGTTAAGTTAGACTGGTAGAAATTATTGGTCACACAATACTATTTATTGGAAAATTCTCCCTGCTTTTCAAACTTATTGAAAGTGAGATTCTTATTTTTTTCCCTTTTATTACAAAGAAGCTCCCTTAAAGAACTACCACATTACTTCTTTGCTCTTTGTGCTTGAGTGATCCTTGTCAGCTTCATAGGACGGTGGAAGAGCTTATGCTTGGTTAGTTTAACCCTTGAGAATTTAATTCACTCTATTTCAATAAACATTTATTAAATTATGAAAAAGGCACCTTGCTAGGTGTTAGAGGTAAAAAGATAAAAATGAAAAATTATCTGTGTTCTCATGAAGTTTATTGTGGGAGGACAATTAGAAGCATTAGAGTAGGAGTTTAGTGGAAGAATAGAGAAAAAAATAGAAAACATATTTTATGTAATAAATATAAGGAATACAAAGAAATATGGAAAGGCCTTTATGAAATATTTCAAAATGATAAAGAGTATAATAAAATGAATGGAATATGCCATATAAGAACAGTGAATAGAAATGAAAAGAATCCTGATAGGATACTTGAGAGAAGTGACTAAAAAGGTGCAATGATACTTTATTAATTCAATTTAGTTATTAAGCAAGTTTAGTTGGTTGAATAGATTTAAAATATTGAATTTTTAATAAAATACTTAACAAGAGAGAAAAATAATTTCAGAATGTAATTATTGTAGATCCAATAGACAAGTTAACTTCAAATAAAGTCACCTACTAGCAAATGCATGTACTGCTTTTGTAAATGCCATTAATCTACCAATATTAGAACTTGCTAATTAAATTAGGAGCCTAACTTTTAATGAGAAAAGCAACATTATAAAAAATATTCGTTGTAGAAGCATTTTCTAGAGATAAAACATGGGAATTGTGTGAACTGCATTGACTCCATTTTGTAACTCAGTTCTGGATCTAACTTTGTTCTCTTTCTGTTCAATTATAGGTCTAGTCCAAAATCTGTCTTGTGAGAAGACTTATTTCAATTACAAGAATGGAGGGATAATTTTATTGCATTGTTTGAACCTAATTCTGCGTGGCTGGGGTCTAGATCACTTCTTCATGCTGTTTAGAGATCCTTAAATAAGGACTTAGCTTATGCTGACCAGAAACCCAGTCAGATCTGAAAATTTATGCAAGGAGTTTTCTCACAGTTATGTATCTCAAGCAAACCCACATGTGTTATCTGAAAACTGAATTTGTACTTCTCAATCAGTTACTGATTTTATGTTCCTTGTATTGAATAAAAACACTTCATGGTAGGAGTGGGACACTTTTTTCTGATTTCAGGGAACTGCACCTGTTTGCTTGCCCTCTCCCAACGTAGAAAATTTATCATCTTTCCTCCAAATAGAAATCAGATTATCCACTCCTGCATCTTGGTTTACATTCTGTTTATTATTTTCTTTTAAATACATAAATACCTGTCTCCCTGTATTTGAGGTCCAGTGATGAGTTGAAGAGGCTTTGTCCTAATTTTTTATGCAATTGGTATACATTTACTTAATAAATTTGGTATGCTCAGAAGCTCAAACCTTTGTTTCCTCAGTTATTTCAGATTTCACTCATCACAAAACTGCTCCTTGTACCTAAATGTACATAAGAATAGATTTCATTATTGTATTTTATGTCACATGTTTTTAAGGATGATACATCCACAAAGTTGTCATACTTCCATTCTCTGCAGGGTATGTGTATTTAATTCCTAAATTTTGATATTGCTTGATTTTTATCAATGCCTAAAATATGTGTCTATTTCCTTGTAAGTAAATGACCTCTCATTGTATCTATTGCTACCATTAATGTTTCAATAGCCAAAGAAAGCACAAGCATTTATTTTTAGCCAGGACACACTGTTTATAAGAAAGGGAACGATGATTTTGAATAGCCTGAAATAGACCACCAGGGTCATTTTTAGGCAAAATTAAACTGACCTTGGATGTTTACCAGTTTCCTTAACCTTTACTCTTCCTTTCTTTCCCTCCTCACCTATTTTATGTTACTGAATGGAGTAATGGAATATGCATGCAGTTGAATATAGAGGACCTATAGTTCAATTATGTCTTCTACTAGTTAGCTGTGTGATCTTGAGTGAATCATTTAATTGCTTTTGGCTTTCGAAGTCTTTTTTTATAAAAAGAAGGCATAAGGATAGATGATTTTTAATCTTCATTGCTAATTTTCATTGAGGAGTCAATATACCTGTGTAAAAGCAGAGACTTGCTAGAGCTTTCAAGCCAGACCCAAACAAATATCTGTAAAAAAGACTCCGAACAAATTCTGGAGCTGTAGACCCCACAGAATGAGTGAGTGAAGCAAATCTCCAGCCTGGAAGGTGGACCAGAAGTGTCTATCACTCTTGCCTGGGTGCAGAGCACAGTCCAGCAGGGGTCATGCCAGCACAGATAGGACCTGAGCAGGTCTCAGATTGACTGAATCACTGGAACTTGTGGTGCTTTCCAGAATTCATGACTAGAAAACATCCGGGGACAAATTGGAAAGTCCATGGAAAACACATGTCAGACCAGTGTGAGAGAGGAGAGTGGTCCAGCCCCAGCCCCAGGGTAGCAGAAGGGGACAGAGGAGCCTGTTGCAGCCTCAGTAGGGCAGTGGCTGTTTCTGGGGTTCTAGGCCCACATATTGTGGGGGGATTGAGCAGCTGAGAGTACATCCCCACACCCTTATGCCCCCACCGGAAGCAGAGAACCACCTTGAGAAAGCTCAAAAGTCAAGCAGTTGCCTGGGGAAATAAGAACAAGCAGGAAGAAAAATCAGACTATAGAATTTTGCCTTGGTGGCAAGGAAGATCAAAACATACAAGCAGAAGGAGACAACAAAGTCAAAACTCCTGCATCCAAAGCCTCCAAGAAATATTTGAATGAGTCTCAGGCCATGGAAGAGTTCAAAAAGGATTTTGAAAATCAAGTAAGAGAAGTGGAGGAAATATGGGAAGAAAAATGAGAGTAATGCAAGAAAATCATGAAAAATGAGTCAAGTGCTTGCTAAAGGGGACCACAAAAATGCTGAAGAAAATAACATCTTAAAAAATAGACTAACCCAAATGGCAAAAGAGATCCAAAAAGCAAATGAAGAGAAGAATGCCCTAAAAAACAAAATTGACCAAATGGAAAAGGAGGTCCAAAAGCTCACTAAAGAAAATAATTCCTTAAAAAATAAACTGCAGCAGATGGAAACTATTGACTTTATGAAAAATCAAGTAATTTTAAAACAAAACTAAAAGAATGAAAAAATAGCAGTAAATGTAAAATATCTTATTGGAAAAACTACTGACTTGGAATATATATCCATGAGAGACAATTTAAAAATTATTGGACTACCTGAAAGCCAGGGTAAAGAAAAGATCCTAGATATCATCTTTCAAGAAGTTAACATGGAAAATTGCCCTGATATTCTAGAACTAGAGAGTAAAATAGATATTGAAAGAATCCACCAATCACCTCCTGAAAAATATCCCCAAAGGAAAACTTCTGGAATATTGTAGCCAAATTCCAGGGCAAGGAGAAAATATTACTAGCAGCCACAAAGAAACAATTTGAGTAATGTGGAAAAACAATCAGGATAACACAACATTTAACAGCTTCAACAGTAAGGGATCAGAGGACATGGACTGTCATATTACAGATGTCAAAGGAGCTAGGATTAAAATCAGGAATCACCTACCTAGAAAAACTGAGTATAATACTTCAGTGGGCAGGGGGGGATAATGGTCATCCAATGAAATAGAGGACTTTCAAGTATTCTTAATGGAAAGATCAGAGCTGAATTGAAAATTAGACCTTCAAAAACAAAAATCAAGAGAAGAATGGAAAAGTAAACAGGAAAGAGAAATCATAAAGGATTTACTAAAGCTGAACTGTTTACATTCTGATGTGGAAAGGTAAAATTTGCAAGTCTTGAGATTTTTCTCAGTATTAGGGTCATTAGAGGGATTATGTATATAGACAGAGGGCACAGGGTGGGTTGAATATGAAGGGGTGATATCTAAAAAATAAAATTAAAGGATGAGAGGAATATATTGCAAGAAGGAGAAGGGGAGAAATAGAATGTGATAAAGAAGCAAGAAAAAGCTTTCTCAAATGGGGGAAGTGAGAGGGAAAGACTGAACCTTACTCTTGTCAGATTTGGTTTAAGGAAGAAATAACATGCACATTCAGTTTGGTATAAAAATCTATCTTATACTACAGGAAATTAGAGGGAAGAGGGGAAGGGACGATACAGGTGGGGATGATAGAAGGGAGAGCAAGTGAAAAGAGGAAATAATTAGAAGCAAACACATTTGAGAAGGGACAGTGTCAAAAGAGAGAATAGAATAAATGGGGGACAGGATAGAATGGAGGGAAATATAATCAGTCTTTTACAACATGACTACTATGGAAGTATTTTGCATGACTATACATGTATAACCTGTATCAAATTGCTTGCCTTCTCAATGAAGATACGTGAGGAGGGAGGAAGGGAGAGAAGTTGAAACTTAAAGTTTTAAAAATGAATGCTAAAAATTATTTTTACATGCTTCTGGGAAATAAGACATACAGGCAATGGGGTATAGAAATCCATCTTGCCCAACAATAGAGGAAGAGAGAAGGGAGAAGTGTGACAAAAGGGAGGGAAGACTGGGGGAAGGAGCAATCAGAATGTCGTCTTGGGGTGGACAAAGGGGAGAGATGGGGAGAAAATTTGGAACTCAAAATCTTGTGGAAGTGAATAAATATAAATTAATTAATGAATGAAAAATAAAAGACATAGAGCAGAACAGATAATCAAATTGAAAAATAAACTAAAAATGAAAACTTCATTTCTCTCAGCTGGCTCTTACAAAAATTTATAAGACTTAAAACTGGAAGAGACCAGGGGTTCAAGGAATACCAGTCTGCTGAGGCTTATGGAACCTTTCTCAGAATAATACTTCCAAATATATAAAATACATGGTATTACCAATTAAAACAATTGTACTAAAATATAATTATCTCCATAATAAACAACAAAAACAAATTCACAGATGCCAGGTTGAAACACTTTATTAAAAAACTGAGGCCCAGGAAAATGAAGTGGCTTACCTCAAAGTCACACAGGTAGTAAGAAGTTGAGATGGATTCAAACCTGGTCCAAATCTAGCTGTCTTTCTCCTATGAATGTTACTTGTACCAGTTTTCTCACAAGCACTTTATCAACTCTAAGGTGCTGAGTAATGACAGTTTTTATCTTTAGGAATGTTATAATTATAATTGTTCTCTATGCCCATTCTTTTAAGTCGTGTTCAGTGTTCCTTGTTTCTTTTACTGATTAAGCCTTCATTTCATGCTATATGGATGTAGCACCCTTCAGACTTCTTTTAGATGTTCATGCAGTTCAGTGTCCCTATCTCTATCTCTGTAACAGTAAGGTCCGTGACATACACAGGAGGGCCTGCTGTACAAGTTCTTAGGTCTGTTTTTCTAAAAGGAAAGCAATTTTTAAGGGATCAACAACAGACAGGGCTTCCAACTGCCTAACCATAAACAATGCATACATAGTTAGCTGAGAGAGAAGCACCAACATCTGAGTTTTCAAAGCTGGGGTCTCCTTCCATGGTTACCCAGAGTTTCATCTGCCCAAACAAACACTTCCAATGTGTAAGCCCCAAAGAATAACCTCACCTCAGAGTTTTTATACACTTTCCATAGCCAGAGGTTATCACAACCCTTGAGAACCAATGCCTCATTAGAAATTAACAAAAGGTGTGGACCTTCCTCCTCTAATCAACCTTCCCTTAATTGGCAGATTCATTAATGGGTGGAAAAGATCTTTAACTCTCATAACTACCATTACAGGCTCAAACTTGATTTTGCTTGTGTCTCATTTAGCAACCACTACTAGGTCTCTGCAGCATCACTATATTTGTTCACCTTCTTGGCTTGCATCCCTATTGCTCAGAACTAATTTTATTTTCTTCTGCTATACCATCAAAATCTATTTAGTGGGCAGAAACAGGGGTTTTGCCCAACTGTTTTTGGCATATGTCTAATACATAATAACTCTTGTTTCTTCCTTAATGTCATCCACCATCTGCCTCCAAACTCCTTCTCTAGCTTCACTTTGTAACTCTTCTTCAAGCATTATATTTTGTAGCTAAAAATACCAAACAGCTTGTTCTTAAACTCAATGTTGAGATGATACTCACTGACTGTCTTACCCAAAGCCAGTCTGGCAACATCTTCCCCCATGATTTATAGTACTGTGATGGATAAAATTGCACCCTTTCTCTCTCAGTGACTCAAGCTCCCACCAGCTATGTTCACCTTATTTATTAGGATCCTAACACCAGCCGTCAGTTCCATTTAACCACTTGTTATTGGGTTAGCTTTTTCATGGTAGCTTTTACAAAGAAATATTGACTTCACAGATATACATAGAAGAAATACAAAATTTGTTTCCATTATACTTCTGGGGCATACTCTTTATTTTTATTTCTTTCATCTTCAGGGGACTAAATCCAAAATTCTGCCCAATTCCTAATAGCTTTAGCCCCAGCAGGTTCTGATGATTCATCTTTGTGGTTATTCAATTGCTTTTTAGTTGTGTCCGACTTTTTGTGACCCCATTTGAGACTTTCTTGACAGAGAAACTCGAGTGGTTTGCAATTTCTGTCTGAAGAATTTTACCTTTAGAATAAGATAAAGTTATTTTTCTTTTTTTACTTTTTTTTTTTTTTTTTTTTTTTTTTTACAAATAAAGCCATTTCTAATCTAGATTCTTCATAGTTTTTCAGGATAACTGGGCACTCTTTGTGAACTCTATCGTCTTGTCCAAATGGTTAGATTTCTGTACCCCATACATGCTTCTCTACACACTTGCTTTGTGCCTTCATACAGGTTGTCACCAACTGAAAATGCTCTTCATTCTCACCTCTGCCTCTTAAAATAGTTTTCTCATTTCAGTCAGGTTTTTGAGTTTCCTTATGTGATACTTCTTTATACTCATTCAGTATATTATATATACAAATTTACCTGTGTACATATTGGTTTTCCCTAGTAAAATATAAACTCTCTCAGAGGGTGAAGATTCTTTTTATCTTTTTTATCTGTACTTTCTGGCATACTGTTTGCCATGTGATATATACTTATTCAATTGATTTTATCTTCAAAGCTCAGCTCAGGTGTTGTCTTCGTTATAAAGCCTTCCTTGTTTTCCTCAGTAAGTTGTTCCTGTTCTTTCTTTCCTCAAATTATTGAATCTTTAGATATCTGCATATCTGTTTTGCTTCCTGCATTTAAGATCATGTAGGGCATAGAATGCCTGGATTTTAAATTTGCCTGTCTAACACCTTAGACAATCTCTTGAATATACAAGTTTGCTAAACTGACATGGAAGCAAAAGACTGGTAGTAGACCACAGAATGGTCTATTGCTTTTCATTTGGCTTTCTGTTTAATAATTTTTAGTTCTAAGATCTAGACAATGAAGCTATGGGAATGTGCTAACTTTTATTGGCTTGGTAATAATATTCTATTTGAAATGTTATTTACATGGAGCCATTTTGTGCTCAGATTAGTTGATGGATGATCACATTTGGGAAGTGATCCAGATACTCTATTTTCTAAAGTTTCCCATTCCTCCTAGGGATAGTTAATATTTAAAAATTTCTTGCTCAAATATTTCTAATTGAGTTCCCTGAAATTTCTTTTATGTAGATGTAGATATTAAAATGTTATGGTATTAATGAAGTCTTCTTCTTTTCTACTTCTTTTTTCTTCTCCTTCTTTTTCTTTTTATTCTTCTCTAAAGTAATTTTACTCCTTGCTGAACTAATATTTACTTTAAAATATCCTTTCTGATAGGAATATAAAATATATATCATATTAATTTAAATGTACACATGCATACATATGCACATATACATACAGAGATATACACATGCCCTTATGTGTATATGTATGGACATATGCACACACATACTCACCCTTGATACTGCCTCTGCTCTTGGTTTCTTTAATTTCCTTGCTATCTTGTTTATTTCCTGTTTCTCTCATTGTTCCTTCTCTGCCTTTCCCATTAAACTTGCAGTGATCTTAGAGCTCATTGTCCTAGAGTCAGGTTGGTACTCTTCCCATCAGCGCGATAGGAGTACACTTGGAGATTGATGGTATAATTTTTGTCATCAACTAAAGCACCCAATGTCATTGCATTCTCCCCACTGTTAACTATCAATGACTAGTGCATCAAGTTCAATGTAATCAAGTGATATCAATTATCTTTTACAAAGGGGTATTTACTTCCAAGAAATAGCAAAAACAGAAGTACAAAGATTCTTCCCCAACATTTTGAGGGCATACTCTCCTGGCTTTTCAAAACTCACATGATTATAACCTCTAATCTCTTTACCTAGAACAAAAGAATATAGGGAAAAAACAAAACAAAACAACACAACACAAAACAAAGGCCTGTGTTTACTGTCTCATTTTAGCTTTGACTGGGAAGAAAGCCAGAGTCCTTTATCCTTCCAGCATTGTCTCTCAGTGGACTTCATTCCCTCTCTTCCTCCTCATTTCTCCTTCTCCTCCTCCCTCTCTGTTCTTATCCTTTCCCCCTCCCTACTTCTGCTTCTTACTTTTCTTCTCTCATTTCCTGTCCTTTTTCCTCTCTTCCTTCCCCTCCCTCATTTTCTTAAACTTTCTATATTTTTCTTTTCTTTTTTTATTTCTCCTATCTTCTGTCCTGCCTCTTCTATCTCCCTATCTCTCTCCCTCTATGTTCCCTTGTCTTTCCTCCTTCAGTCTTTCCCTCTTTTCTTCTTCCTATATCTTTTCATCTTCTCCCTTTCATTTTAAACCTCCCTTCCTCCCTCTCTCTTTAGTTTTTATATTTTACCGTTTTTCTTTATTTCTGTCTTCCTCTCTTCCCTTCTTCATTTCCTTTGCCCCTTTTTTCTCTTCTGATTCCTAACCTTCTCTATCTTTGTCCTTTTCCCTAGTTCTCAAACCCTCTGTTTCTCCCTCTGTATATTACTCTTCATCTTTCTATTACTCTGAACTCCAGGATGATTCCCAGGTGTCAGGTAAAGGTGCTACTCATAACACGTTACCTACATCAGTGCTACTCTTGTGGTTTATTCTAAGCATCAGAACCAAGGAGCACTGGGTCTCATATGTAGCAGCATTCTCCTAATGATTGCTTGAATTTGTCATTACTTATTGAATTGTTTGTAATTGTAGAATATTCCTAATAGTCTAAAGATACTCCTTGCACCATTCATTTTTATATTTTAACCAAAATAGTCTAAGGGATAGGGTGGACAAAGCATTTAGGATATTGAATGTGTGGAATGGATCTATTGCTCTATTTGCTTTTTTATCTGAAATATGAGAGTTTGTTTGGTTTAAAAAACAATACCATGAGCTTCAACCATTTATTCCTTTATGGCTTAAATCTCTCCTTCAGGCATATTGTTCTGTTTCACCGCCTCATTCTCCTTGTCTGCTGTTTGAGTGGATATTTGCTGAACAGGAGAGATCACTAGGTTAAGTATGGTTAGTGGGGAGCAGTGGGGGGAGGTGGAGCAGATTGGAAAGGGGTCCAGTGTGAATTTGAATGAGAACATGGGATTCTAGAAGAAAAGGAGACTTGGGGGGCTGGGTTTGGGGACTTGAACTCCCAAATTGTGGGCAAATGCACAGGGTAATTGTGTACACTGGTGTTCTGTGCAGATGTTAGGACATAAAATTTTTTAAAGGCGAATGGCAGTTGCCACTCCATCAACTATTCAGATTGTCAGAGATGTATCAGCCAACCCTAACTACCCTCAGCAGGCAAGTTGGAGCCAGCCTGCTGTTTAATAACCAGCATTTAACAAGAAATAACATGTAGCTGGGACGTGTGGTTTAAAACATTGTGTTAAGCATCATTAAAACCCAGTCTCCTAAGAGTCATATTAAAAAGAATCCTTCCTTTCTATAATAAAACATTTCTCTGTGACTGCTTAGATTGAGCATCTAACAGTACAAACAAAATGCCTCTTAATTTAGCATCCCACTTGAGGACCAGAGTACTTGGGAGCTGCAGAGGCAGATGAAGAAAGTTCAACTGTCCTTCCCCAAGCCTGCCTAAGCAGGCAAATAAAGTGCCTGGAGTCTCTCCTTTCCCCCCCTTGTTTCTAACAAATTTGTGCTCAAATTATGGTGACAGACAGGTGCTACTTTGCATGACAAAAGAATGACAGCTTGAGGTTAGCGCCACCAGTGTCATGTGGCCAATATTCTCAAAAAGGATCCAGCTGAATGTAAGCTCCTTCAGAAAAGGAAGAGCTTAGTGTTGTCTTTGTATCCTCCACACTGATGTCAGCTCCTATTACAGACTAGGAACTTAAATACTTGCTAGAACACTTGTTAAGGGAATAACAAAGAGGTGGGAAGTGGATGCATACTAACAGAATAAAGTGTATAACGAAGTATTACTCTTCTGTGACAAATGATGAAGATGAGAAATTCAAAGAAGCATAAGAAAATATAGAAACTGATGCAGAGAAAAGTAAGCAGAATCAGGGAAACAATATCCATCATGACTACAATGAAAATGAGAAATCAACAAACAATAGAAATTTACTTCATTGAAATTATAATGACCAAGCTTCCCACCCCCCCAAAATTAATATCAGAATGTACCTCTCCTTTCTTTGCAGAGATCGGGAACTATGGGTTTAGAGTACGACATGCAATGTCTAATTTGGTTGAAATATTGATTTATTTTGATAAACTGTTTATTTTTATCCACCTTTCTATGTTATAAAAATAACTAAGGGAGGAGAGAAATATTGAGAAGTATAGGTGATACAAGAACAAAATATAAAAAGTACCACTTTCTGTATTTGATGATAGATGGGTTGCTAGTGGTCACTTATACTTATTAAAGAAAATTAGAACTTACAGGAGTGAATAGGTGAAACTGCATTACTAGTGCTTTTATGTTCCCAAATGCTGTTATCATCCTTGAGTACAAGTATCCTTGTATTTAAATATGCTTATCCATGAGGACCATGTTCTTGTTATTGCAAAATGAATATGAGAATAAAGCATTATAATTGCTGAAAGAAAGACCAGAACGCAAGACCATTCAAAAATCTTAATTTCTGGAAAATCTTGGTGTGGAAACTCCGTCCACTGGCATAGAATGGATCTTTCCAAGCTGATTACATCTTTCTCTCCAGACACTCTCTATTTCAGGCAAGTTAAGCTATGACTGTTTGATATTTTCCATATGCAGAATTCTATCACTAAGCTCTGTGATTTTATCTTTGCTATTTATATGTCTAGAAGACTCTCCTTTCTTACTTCCAGCTCTTGAAACTCTACCTTTAAAGAAGGTTGTTTTCCCCACCCTTTTAAATTATTTATTTATTATTTTGTATATATTTTGTTGTTTTGTATTTACCTGTGTTTTCCACTAGACAAATATCAGATCCTTGTGATCAAGCACTGCTGTTTGTTCGCTTTTGTATCCTTAATGAACCCAGTGAACATTGTAACCTAACTCAAAATGTGCTGAATAATAGACACTAAATAAATGTGTGGCATAACAGAATTATGGTTTTGGAGCAGATGTCCTAGGTTTCTATCTTAGCTCTGCCATTTATTATATGAACTATGTGGGCAAGTCACTTTAACTTTTTGGTTCTCATTTTCTTCATATTTAAGATGAACAAGTGAATTAAGTTAATAGTCAATAAAATTAAATGCCTGCAATGTGTCAGACACTGTACTAAGCATGGGGGGTACAAATATGAAAGGGAAAGACATTCTTTACCCTCAAGGAGCTTATAATCCAATGACACAAGATGCATAAAGGAAAGCTGAATAGGGGAGAGAATATAGAAAGGTGAGAGAGGCATCCTCCCAGGGCTATGGTGATGAAGTCAAAGAAGCCCGAAATGAGAGGAGTGGGGTGGAATATGAAGAGATATCTTTCCTTTCCTTTCTCTTTCAGGGCTCCATTCTTCAATCAGAGAATATTGATGAAGTGAGTGCCAAAGCTGACTGAATCTTGCAGTAGGGTGAAATTTCCCAAAGATAAGGTTCCTATCAGCATGGTGGAGAAATCAAAGATTTCTCAAAATGAGTGCAGCTCAGTGAGAAAGGAGGATTATTGAATTAAATGACCTCTAAATTAATTTCTAGCTCCAGATCTAGTATGCTGTGACAAGTCATAGGGATTGTCTACAACATATAAATATTGCCATTTTTCCAAATTTATACAGCTAGTAAGAATCAGAAATAAGATTGGCACAGCACATGGGTTTTTTAGAGGTAAAGGACTATTGGTGTGGAGTACTACATGAAATGTCTAGTTTTAATTGAAGTATGATTCATTTTACTGAACTATTTGTTTTTTTTTTAATTTTTACTCTACCTTTCATTTTTTACTAGGAAATTGATAAAGACAGGGGAGAGAGAAGAGGTGAAAAATAGGACCTGTGATTTCATTTCATACTATATGCCAATGTCATTATAGGCACTGTTTGAGCATCATAAAATTTGTCTTTGAATTCTCTCCATTGTGCATATGCACCTGGTTTTCCTATCCCACCTTTAGAATCTTATGTGCTCTTGAGAGTTCTAGATTGTGTATGTGGCCTTAATATAACATCAGACTTTTTCCACATGTCAATCAATTGGCAAATGTTTTGCTGAATTTCTTTTCTTTTTCTCCATTATTTCTTTCTTTTAATTTTTAGATTTTATTCATTTTATATTTAGTTTTTATATCATAAACTTTAAAAAGCATTTCCATGACATAACAGAATAAAAAAGGATGATTCCACATGACACTGCAAATCTATTATATACAACTTGCTGTTCCTTTAAAATATATAATAAAGTTATCACATAATTTTTCTTTTCTTTCTTTATAAGTGATGACTGTGTGGAAAGATAGGGAAAGGAGAAATGTAGTTGATATAAAAACAAAATATAGCAATACATTTTACTTAAGACATATTGCAAAAACCATTGATTCCTCATTATTTATTTTGAGTATTTGCACAACCATTTTCATTTCCTTTACTCATTCCCATGCTAACATATTGCAGAGTTTGCATCTATGTTAAGGAAGTAATGTTTCACAAATTTGGGTTTAAAATATTTTATTAAATTCTTCTCAGGAAAAAATTACAGCTTTGTTTTGGTTCAGCAACAAATTTAAATATTTAAGAAAAAAAGCAACATCCAAACCTTTATTTCTCTTTGTGGGAAAAAAGCTGGGTTTTGAGAAAAGGTTCTTTACATAGATATGTTACAATAAGTTATAGAAAACCATTCAAATCATTCGGTTCAGAACATTTTAAAAACCTGAAATACCACCATGCCCTACTCTCTTATTAGTCTGAAAAGGAAGAAGGTCTATGTTTTCCTAAAGGAGGTCACATCAAATGAAGGAAACAGGATAAACTGATAAACTAGGTGGGGAAGCCCACTGGATTAAAAAAGCAATTGAAAAGTCAGTGGAGCCACAGAATGTTGGAATTCAAGGACCCTTAGAAATAATCATTTCAATTTCCCTTCAAATGCAAAAATCTCTTCTAAGTTATTCCTGACAGGTTGTTCAACCTCTTCTTGAATGCTCCTTGTCACAGAGGCCAATTTATTATATTAATATGTCAACATGATAGGTCAGTTCATTATATTGATGCTCCTTGTCAAGAATAGGAAGATATGATTATATCAGTCTGAAAACTCCCTTCTCCCATGCGGATCACAAACTTTCTTTAGTTGAATGGATAAGTCTTAAAGATGTGCAGGGCTCGGAGTGATTGGGATTTGTCTATCATCACATAACTTTAGTTGTCAGAGTCAGGCTTTGAATGTAGTTCTTTCTAATCTCAAGTCCATGAATTTATCTACTATGACATGGTTTCTCTTATGGTTGGAAAATGTTTGCTTTAATTGAGCTGAAATCTGCTAAATTTTAATTTTTTATCCATCAGTCCCAGTTCTGATCTTTAGAACGTAAGACAATACAATTAATCCATTTTTTTTTCTAAATGTGCAGAGCCTAGAAAAATTTAACAATAGATATGATATCTTCCCACCCCAATTCTTTTTCTTCTTCTTTGGGAGAGTTATTTTTAGTTCTCCAGGCCATTCTTTTCAGGACATGTTTTTGAATTGTTCATCATGCCAATCATTGGCCCGCAAACTGGGACACAACACTACTGGTCTCCATCCACTGCCAATCAGTGGATCAATAAACATTTATTAAATTGTTAGTCTATGTCCAGCACTCTAATGACTGAAAATACAAAGAAAGGCAAAGATATTATCCCTGACCTCAGGGAGTTCACATTTTAATGGAGAAGACAACAATATGTAAATCTCTCTCTCATACTTTCATTCTATATTTATATATAATATGTGTGTTATAAACATATGTATTGTTAATGTAATTTTGCTTTTTAATAGAAAGATCTTCCCTATCCATTAATAGGCCCATGTGACATGCCTGGGTCACATGGAAGTCTGAGTGACATGGAACCTGCGGTAGGAGGAACTTGCTAGATGGATGGAACAGGAAGGAGTAGAACATGAAAGTTGGAACCAGAAGAGGTGTATCTAGAACAGAGCTGAGAGGAAATTGAGCAGAGTTTAGTCAGAGCTAGGAAGGATGCCAGCAAGCAGGCTGTTAGCTAGAGTTAGTGAAAGAGCTTGTTTGTGATTTTATTTAAAGGAACCTCCTTGTGATTTGTTTAGTTGAGCTGGTCTGTGGGAAGCCTAGCATGGGGAAAGCTTGGGGATTGTGTTGTTTTCTGCATTGTTATTGTGTATAGATTTTTGTTATTATGATGGATTTGGCTTTCTTGTGTCTGAATAAATATTTTGGTTCTGTCTTTCATGTAAAGATTTTGTTGTATTTCATGATTCAGAATTACACTAGGATGTTCATGGCCACTGACAGCACTGTGAATATCATGTTGGCACTATAAATGCCCATGAAGATGGGATCCAAAATATCAGACCTCTATTTGGAGGCAGGAAGGCTTTGGAGGAAGAAATGGATGTCTCAGGATGGGAGGATTTGCCTTATTTATTCCTAGCAAGAGAATAGACTGAAAGCACAGGGCTCTGTGAAAACTGGGAACCAAGACTACAGAAGAGAAAACCCAGAGACTTAGAGAGATCTTTGCAAGGAATACCAATAAAAGCAAGGAAGGAAATGGCAGGGGTATGTAGGAGAGGCTGGATCTTGCTAAGAAATTATTGCTTTAAGTATAAAAGCAGAAACAAGATTCTGGAAGAGAAAGTTAACATGGAAAGGGAGTTGGGTAGATTGCATGAGAGGCTTCTCATGCTGCAACATTCAAACTCTCCTTTAAAAGAGCAATCTAGAGGGTCTCAGGTTCAAGTGGTAGAAGAAAAAGCTATTTTTAGCTCACAAAAAAGCAAAAAAGTAAGAGAGGAAAGATGCATAGGCAACTTCTCAGGGAGAAGCAAAGCAGGAGAATCAAGGGGTGGCTACATCACAGATATTTTTAGTCGGTTCACCCAAGGGATGGGAGAATCATAGTATCTTGGATGATGAGTCAGTGAGAAACATAAATTTCCTCGAGCGAGAGGATTAAATAGCCAGCAGATTCAAAGTCAGAATGGATTAACAAGAAAAGAATTGTTTTCTTCTCTTGAGAGCAGGGATAGATTTTTGGAAGAACAAATGACATTCCAAATAAAATGAATTGAGGAAAGAGACTTGATATTGGATATTAAGCAAGGAGGTAGGAACTGCCCCTAGAGATCCACCTGAAACATTGTGTCCAAGTTCATCATACCTGCAGGGAGGATGGGAGGTTGACCAAGTCCCCGCTCAGATTAAAGAAAGTATACCTCTAGCCAGAAGGATGACTCCCAAACTGTGAATTAAAAAACAGTAAACAAGAGTGAATGAGGCTATGATAGCCTCCAGAAGCATTTCTGACCCTATCTGCTGTGTTTCTGTCTCCTTGTTTCTTTTTGGCTTTTTGCTGTTCACCTTGTTCAATGGATTTGTTTTCTGCAGGTTTAATACCCTCTACCAGCAGATGCCTGATTGCTTAAACCGGGTGTCAGCCCCTGTCTGATGTGATGTGTCACCCCTGGACGTGAACTTGAGATAAGGAGACAAATTACAATGATATTGACAATTCTTGATGAGAGCTTGTATTAGAATGATGACTGCATCAAGAGATAGAAAGGTATGTAAATGACACATGTGGAGATAGTAAATATAAGATTTGCCAGCAGTGTCAGCATATAAAGTAAGTGTAAACAAAGAGCTAGGGATGCATTTAAGTTATGAATTTGGGGGAATGAGAGGACGGTTATTTCCTCAGCATCAGTAGAAAAGTTGGGAAGAGGGCAGGGTTGGGGAGAAAGATGATTGGTTCTGTTTTGGGTTAGTTGTACTTGAGATTCCATATGGAACATATAGTTTGAACATATGCATGTTCAAAAGAAATTGATGATGTGGAAATTGAGTTTAGGGTAGAGAATAGGGATGAATATCTAGATCTGAGAATTTTCTTCATAGACATGATAATTTTACACATTGATGTTGAGATCACTCAAATTAGTATAGAAGAGATGAAGATCTGCTAAGTAGGTATGATTTAGATAAAGATTCTAAAAAAGGGACTAAGAAGGGACAGTTGAAAAGATGGAAGGCTAACCAGGAAAAATATGTCAAGAAAATGTAAAAAGAATAATATATTGAGTAGGAGATGGTGATAAACAATGCCAAAGACTGAAGGAAAGTAAAAAAAGGATGAAGGTTGAGAAAAGGTCATTTAATTTGTCAAATAAGGAAGAGATTGGCAGTAATTTATGCTGAATGAGGGATATTTTATCTGAATGATGAAGTCAGAATCCAGATTGCTGGAAGTTTGGAAGTGAGCCTTAAGATCATTCATGATTCCAGAGGACTGTTAAGGAAACATGCTGTCTTACAGAGCTATGACAGAGTTAGGGTAAAGAATGAGACACTTGCTATATTAATTTGTTTCTCTTTTATTTTTAATGTGGTAAGGATGGAAAGCAGATAAATTAGATTTCTTTTAATTAAGCAATCATGTAGTGGTAATGTAAACATGAATTGTTATATTCACATTCTGATGAGGTCAGTGTTATTACTTTTGCTTAACTGTTTTAACTTGTTACAGTAGAACTCTCACAAAGTGGGAGCAATCTGTAAGTGTATGTAATGTAAAAATAAAATACATCCACAAAATAAAAAAAAAAATCAGGAGTAAAGGGAGAGAATTTGAGGCTTCCAGTAGAGATGGATTTGTCAAGGCATTTACCCAAGAAGGGGAGGAGAGCAATTAGATGATAGTTACCTTGAATGGTCAGATGAAGGAGGCCTTTTGTTTGTTTTTAGGGAAGAGAGAGACTTGGGCATACTTATAGGTAACTGGAGGGAAAGAATCAGTAAATAGGGAGAGACAGAAGATTAGTTACACACTGGGGATGATGATGGAGATAGGACAGAAAGGAATGAAGATGAGTGAGTTTGGCTTAATTTATTAATAGTGAACCTTGATGACACCTAGTGTTCACTTTAATTTCTAAATTCTCACACACATTGTGTTTAAAAACCTCTTCTGGAAGTTTGACAACACTGAAGATCAGTGTAGCATTGACAAGGATTATCTCTGTGTTTGCTTTTATCAAATGATCTTGCCTAATCATGACATATGCAGAAGAGCCTCCTTGTTAGAGGAGAACCATTAAAGGGTACATTTACTAAATTACTTCAAAAAATTAATTATCTCAGTTAGATCTTTCAATCAATTAGGTGGCTGTACCTTTCAATCCATTCATCATATGACAGAGGAGACATGTTATGGTATAGGAAAGAGTTTATACAAACTGTAGATACCCTGCTCAGATTGTAATCAAGGGTACGCTTGGCACAATATAAATTGTTCTCATAAATCTCTTTCAAAAATAAAATTTTAACCATATGGATTGGTAATTAGTAATGTCCTCTGCATCACTTTCAATGATATTTATGTCTTATGTAAGCTTTTTTTTTGTTTTTTTTTAGCTTCCCCTCCTTAATGTGTCCTATAAAATAATCACTCAGTGTTTCCAAGTTTTTGTTTCCCTTTCATGGCATTTGTGCCTTTTAAAAAATATGTTGGAGTAAGCTGTTCCAACTCTTCTAAGTGTTTTCTTTCTGTCATTTCTTTTGATTTGAGATTGATTTTGGCCTTTGCTTTACTTAGTCTTTTGTCTGCACATATTCTGATTCTCACACAATTAATATACAAGTAGACCATTATCTCCTATAAATTAAAATTTAATCTATATTGTGTGTGTAAAACATCCTTTGATGCCTTTCATGTTCAGCACCTTCCAATTCTCTTCTTGAAGAAAGGTTATGAAATTTCCTAGTACCATATAAACCATTCATCTCTTTGGTTTCTCAAATCTAGCACAATTTCTAGTCAACTTTCTACCACATTTGATAAGAGCAATATATTTTTCATGTGTCAGGTTTTATTTTATAATTCACTCAGCCAACATTTTTAGGTGTTTAGTATTGGCAAGGTCTGGTGCTGGAAACTAGGGCTACAAATATAATGCTGGTCCTTGCCCTGGGTGGCAAGACTGACTGACATAATCCTGTATAATATATTTCAGTCACTCCCAGTTACCTCCAGGATTGAATTGAAATTCGATTTGGCTTTTAGATCTCTTAATAACCTGACTCTCTCATACCCTGCCAGAGTTCTTACATTTTACTCCCTTTCGTGTATTCTATGGTTCAATGACCCTGGCCTTCTCACTTTTTATTGCTCAGGAAACTCCATCCTGACTGAATGTTTTCACTGGCCACTGTTTTCCATACCTGAAATTCCCTTTCAACCCATCTCTACTTCCTGACTTCCTTCAAGTCTCACATAAATCCCACCTTCTACAAGAATCCTTTTTCATTCTCCTTTAATGGTAATGTCTTTTTTCTGTGACTGCTTTCAAATGATTCTGTATATATGGTATTTGCACATATATTGTTTGTAAATTGTCTCCCTCGTTAGACTGTAGTTTGATGTGAGAAAGAGTATAAACAATTGAGGGAATCAAGGAAGTACTGGTAGAGGAGATGACAGGTAGGCTGAGCCTTGGAGAAAGGTGGGATTCAGAGAGATGGAGGTAAGGACATAGAGGATAGTTTTTGCAATTATATGAAAGCAGAAGATGGAACACTGAGTTTATGAAACAGTTAGGAGTTGTTTTTGGCTGAAATGTAGTGTTGGTGTGTGGAAATAAAATAAAAAAAAGATTTGAATATTGAAAAACTATTACGGAGATCCATGAATGCCAAGATTGGGAGGTGGTATTTTATCCCAGAAGCAACGGAGGCTTAGATTGAAGGCCCATATCTGTGATTTAGGAAGATTATATCACATCAGGTCAAAAGTATAATTACATGGGTATAGAAAGTTTTATGAGAACAGGTATCAAGAATATATTATTATTTAATTTTTAAGATTAAATGGTATCATTTAAAGTTCTCAGGGAGGGGGAAGGGAATGTAGCCATGAGTTCCCTCCTATAGGGAAGTTCCTGGGTGCCCTCTGCCAATGCTGACCATGGAGTTGGGAAGATCTTGGTTGGAATTCTAGTTTAGATACGTAGGAAATTTATGACCCAAAGTAGACGCTTAAACTATAATCTCACCATCCTCATCTGTAAAATAAGGTTATGAATCATAACAGCACCTATTTCATAAGGTGATTTGAGAATTAAATAATGCGTATGTAAAATTTACACCCATGTGATTTGTGGTTGTCTTGGAGTTGTCAAGGAAAGTGTGTAGTGAACTCTAAAGTACTATATAAATATGAATTTTATTTGCTGTTTTTCACACTCAGAGTCTGCACATCCAACCCAAATAGCACATACTATGCCAGTGACTGGAAGAGAGTTTGATGTCCATGTGCTGGACTCACATTTGGAGAGTAGTCATAGACTAGAAATGTCACTGTCTCTGAAATTAGGAGCCCTACTTTTCACCCTGCCTCTGACCATTGCTAAATCTGGAACCCTGGCTAAGTCATTTCATCATCTTGGCCTTCAGTTTCCTAATCTATAACATGAAAGGGTTGGACTGGATGGCCTTTGACATCCCTTCCAGCTGTAAGCCTATGATCAGTGACACCTTATGTTTCCCTCTTGAATTTACTTATTTATTTTGGTGAGGAAACCTGCCCCCCTCCTTGTTTATGTGGTTTGCGGACTGCAAATATAGATGAAAATTACTGCTTTTATGGTTCCTTGCCTTCCAACCTGCTGTGGAAAGTCAGTGATGAAGAGAGTGTTGCTCCTTTGAAACACTTCAAGTCATACTCAGAGCACAACAGAATCTTCATACACAGGCGTGCATATGTTACTGCTGGAGGCCAAATCTTGGAAAACATTCATGGAAGCTAAAAACCATTAGTAAATTCATCAATCATGTTAAAGTTAGTTCACCTCCAGGATAGGCGACTTACTGGTTTTTAAGGCTTTCTGACTCAATGAAATTTTTAGCATATGGACATATTTGATGAGCCTAGTTTCCTGGTGTGTGAGATTCAAGACTTGTGAAAATTCCAACATATGGATGGAAACAAAGAAACATTTTCAATTGCTATACTCAGTACAAGTTTGGGGGATAAAATGTATAAACACAATTAAGAAAATCAAGACCATCTATCATGATCTATTTCAGTTTCCCTTTCCTATACCTCAAATCCTGTCCATATCTTCTCCCACTTTTTCTTCTACTCTTATTTAGAAGATGAGATAGTCCTTCTCCTTACCATGGCTAATCCCTCTACCTGGCTCCTTGAACCCCCTCCCATTCTTTCTTGTTTGAATATGCTACCTCTCTACATTCCTTGTAAATTTCATTTTTAATTTTTCATATCTACTGGTACCATCCCAGTTAACCTACAGCTATGTTTAGGTGGTTCTCAAATTTGAATAAGCAGTCTTAATATCTCTCGAACTCCAGTTCTGTGCTTGCATTTTTAGTTGCTTGCTGGACATCTTTACTTGGATGTTCTAATGGTACTTTGAATTCAAAATGACTAAAGCTGAATTTATGTCTCTTTTCTGAAATTTACTTATCCTCCAGACTTTCTGATTTTGATTGAGGACACTACGTTTCTTCCAGGCCACCCAGTCTGAAATGCCAGAGACATCTCTGACTTATCCCTCTCCTTCAGTATCTCTCTTTCCAATTAGGCATTGAGTTCTAATGATTTTATATTCACAACTTCTTCTTGATCCATTGTCTTTTCTGCACTCAAATAGCCACCATCTTTTTCAGGTCCTCTTTACCATTTGCCTGGATTATTGTAATGGTATAGCCATAGAAATGTTCTCCCTGCCTCATGTCTCCACTCTTTAGTTTAGTCTTCATACAAATGCCAAAATAACCTTCCTAGTAATCTGTTCCAACCTACCTTATTATTTTATAATGCTTCTTTTTATGCACTTTTTATTGCAGTCCACTGATTTACTAGCTGTACCCAGAGCATGCTATTTTATCTCCTATTTTTGCTCATCCTTGAAGACTCTCCCTCATGTTTAGAATGGACAACTTCCTTATATTAACCATTTATCAGATTATCTTGTGCCGATATACTTATTCTAAACATGTATATTTAATGTACTAATGGATTTAGAAAATCCAATATCTGCTTTCTCTTCCATCTCTTGCACTTATTCTAAATCTCTCTTTTCTACTTACCATATTTTACCACTTATACTCTTTTGTGTCCATAATGTATCCCCTCTAGTAGTCTGGAAGCTTCTTGAGGGTTGCAGCTATGGTGATTTATTTTAATCTTTGTTTCCCAATTCGCCAGTATTGTGCTTTGTGTATATTCAAATAGATCTGTGATTTCATTGTTTTAGGCATTCCTTTCAAAGATGATCATCCATTCTTATTCTTGCCATGATTTTGGCCTCTTTCCATAAATTCTCTATGACTCGTTCAGTCAATTTAATGTGGACCTTCCTCCCTGATATCATGAGGTTACTGATGGAGTATATATGCTATCAGGGATCCCTCAGACATCCCTTAGACATATATATATATATGTGTGTGTGTGTGTGTGTGTGTGTGTGTGTGTGTGTGTGTATGTATATGTGTGTGTATATGCCTTCATTGGGCACTTAATAAATGCTTATTGAATTCACTTTTAATGATTAAATTTATTGAATTCATTCTACCTTCCATTTGTTGCCTTGTTTTCAACTCTAGGAAACAAGATACCCCATCCAAGGTTAAGCTCATCGTCATGCTGCTAAGTCAAGTCTTGAATCACTTCACCTCCCTTAGTCTCATCTCACCTGTGAACATAGATATGAAAGGTGAAGTGCCAAAGTCCTCACAATACCTTCTTTTGTAGAGGAACTGAACTTTTGACATACTCTCCCTTGCATCCGCTGCTCTGCATGGTTTCAACTTCTTGAAGCAAGATACATTCATGTTCATCCTCAGTCTCCTTACTTTTCAACCTCCTTTTGTTTGTTGCTTCTCCTTCCATTAGATTACAAGTACATTGAGGGCAAGAACTGCCTTTCTTTTTATTAATTGTATCTGTAGTGCTTGACACATAGTAGGCACTTTTTGATTATTGGATTAAATTATATTAATAGATATGTTTAAATTTTAAAAAGGCTTACTGGTTCTGAAGTCAGAGTTCTCTGCTCAAATTCCACCTCTGATAATATTTCTAAAACATTAATTTCCTTAATCTCCTTGAGTTACTTTTCTTACCTGTAAAATGAGAAGGTTAGACCAGATCCTTCCATCTCTAAAACTATGATCTTATGATTTTTATCTTCCAGCTTTGCATTGTCTGCTTTGTAGAATCAAAAATTTCTGTTTAAAATAAATGAAACAAGAAACAGTAGGTTGAGTGCTATATGAAGAGTATAAAAATAGAAATAGCAGACAATATAACATGAGAGCTAAAGAATCTGAGATATAAGAGCAGATGACATCCTTTTTCAACAATAATAATTATTATAATTATTTGTTCATTGAGAAAGAAAAAATCAATTGATGCATAATCAAGAGGCAAAAAAACCTCTTGTTTGCATTTGTTTAGTCTTGATATCTTTGAATTCGGCAATCATTCTTGGTCAAGCTAGAAAACCTAGAGAACCCTTGAAGTTGGAGACACCCCAAATTTATAAATGACAGTCTCCTCAAGAAAGCACAGGTACAGAAAAAATGCACATACATCACTACACAAAGCTCTTAGAGGTTTTTTTTTTTTAACATACTTCAATACTTAATATTGAAAATATTAGTTATAGAAAAACACCCTTATTCGTCTCATCAGACCACAGGGAAACAAAATATAATTTGGTTAGGATTTATAATACTTTTAAAATTTTTCTCTTCAATGCTTATGGAGAGTACGAGTATAGGGAATTGGACCAAGTGCCTGACAAAGCCTGATATCCTGCAGCCTTGTGTATTTAGCAGAATCATTATGACCCTAATTAGAGAAGAATAGAAAGAGTCACTGTTGAGGAAGATGGCTCTGTCCATTTAGGGAAAACGTCAGGAATATAATAAATATCTTACTCAATTAGTTTGCTATGTGTGTACGCCCATTTTCTTTTCCCCAGTCTTTATGGCACCTACTTCCCCTCTTTCCCCTGAAATTTAAAAAAATCCTTTGTCCTCTGTTCACCTTAATCAACATTCTAACCTTTTTTACTCAGTAGATATTGATTTAGGGGAAGGTGTAGTTCTCTTCAGAGGATTGGGTTCAAATCTCAGCTCTGCTATTTACTACCAGTTTGACCCAAGGTCAGTTTAATTTCCCTAGGCCTTAGTTTTCTAATTTACAAAATTAAGGAGCTGGCTACTTAGTCCTCTCTCCAGTCTACATTTATGACTGCATACTATTTCTTTTTTCTAAGCATTCTTGACTCTTGTTTGGCAAACTCACTTCAATGTTTTGCAATCTTTGCTGATTTTCAAGGTTATTTGCTTTACCTTCAGATTCTTCAAGTCTCAAAGATTTTATACACACACACATGCATATATAATAATAATTGCCATATTATTGTCATATTATTAGAAGATGCTAAAAATGCCTAATCTTCAGCCTTTTATTGAATATACTATATGCACTTCCGCCATCTTGACCTATCGTCTGTACTAAATGATCTCAATTCCTTTACATAACATTCTTACTACTTAATCTCACTTTATTTTTGAAAATCTTCATCTTTCTCCTATTCTCTTATTGACTTTTTAAAAATTAATTATATTTCTGTGATTTCCTGTTATACCTTTGTCTACGTTATCAGCCCCCAACATCTCTCTTCTTCCTCAATTGTTATTCTCTCTTGATTGTAAGTTTGACTCAGTGCCACTTTTGAAGTTTCTCTTATGAAATCACCCTTTTTTAAAAATTCATTCCCCAATCTCCATTGTCAAGTAAAATGCTTCATACTGTACCTATAGTACACAGAAAACACTTGAATCAAGGTCATTCCTTTTGGTAAAAGGACAGAATATTTTATTAAGAAGTTAGAAATTTGTACATTTCAATACCTCAAATCCAATTTATTCAAATAAATGTTCATGTCTCTGAAGTTCATTTCCCTTCTCTCTCTGACAAAGACCAAATGTGCTGGCCTTCAGGGTTTAGTTCCAAATCTGTCTTTGTAGGTTAGCATATCAAAGTGGGAAGCCCACATGTTTTATTGCTTTTTAAAAATATATAAAGTGATATCACAATTTTATATCATTTAAAACAGTTTTGAACTGTACATTTAAAAAGTTAGATCTTCCTGCTCCCAGGAACCAAGTGGTAGATTGTAATAAACATAAAAATTATATCATGGTTTGTCATGTTTCCTTTGCTCTCTGTATTATCCCTTTTTGTGGTCCCACTTCTGCCTCTGATTTTGTGGAACAATATACCTTTTTTTCAACACAGAGCTTCATCTCTCCTCTCATTCAAATTACAGCTGAAGATCTCTCTCTTCTTGGGAACCTTATTTCATTCATTCTAGCCCATTCATTAACATACTTTTCCTATAAGAACAATTTAATGATATTGGAAGGAGGTAATGAGATATATATGTTTTGCTACATTTCCTGTCTTGTCTAGACAGTAAGCTTATTGAGGACAGAATACATAATCTTTCAATATAATATACTGAGCTTCCTGTGAATTATTCTTGAATTGGTTCATATTCAGATCATAGATCTCTATCTCTCTTAACTCCGAGTTTGACTTGTCTAAAAGTCAATACTGCCCAGAGGATTTTTTCTTCCTATTCTAACCTTGCTCCCTTGAAAAGCTATGTGTTGTCTGGCCACATTCCTTTTTCTGCTTGATTACATTTCTGCTGCCCTGTCCAGGCTCTACAACCTTTTCTCCCCTGCCTCACATCTGAGTCATATATGTCTGGAAGTTTCAGGCTTGATACTTACAGTTTCCCAGATGGTAAGTGATCCTTTGCTATGGCTCCAACAGGTGCCATCCAATCACATCTCTTTCAGTGGGACCCCTGCCCATCTTAATGTAAAATGCCTAAGCTACTGTTGTTGAGAAATTTCCATGGCCCTAGAGCTAAGCAAGTTATCCCAAAGCATGGAGAACTTTGCATCCATATTTTATTCCTTCCCTCAACTGTAGTCTGAAGACCATCACACCTGATGCTTCCTGATAATGCACTTGGTTGTATCACTTTCTTTGCACTGACTAGTCCCACTTTGCAGGTGTCATTTCCAGCCTCAGTGAGAGGAAGTTCATGTATTATTCTCTTCGGACTTCCCAGTGTGAAGGAGTCACTGGGTTATCCTAGTATCTTCACCTTTTAAATGGAGGCAAATATGTGGCAAGTGCTGGACTTGAAATGAGGAAGACTTGACTTTGAATCCAGCCTGAGACATTTGCTGGCTGTATGACCCTTGGCAAATCAGTTAACCATTGTCTGCCTCAGTTTTTCATCCATTAAATTGAGATGATAATGGCACCCATATTCCACAGCTGTTGTGAAGATAAAACAAGATAATACTTGTAAAGAATACTTGTATACCTTAAAGCACTCTATAAATGCTAGCCGTTATTATTAGCTATTGTTATGCCCTCCTTCCTCCCTTAGATGTTTCTCATTAAACCAAGCAGCATTTTCAAACATGAAAAATAAAGTGGTTCTCATTTCATTTGCTAGTTCTCATCTCAATTGCTAGTTCTGTCAAAATTTTCTCCTTTTGATAACAGCAAAAATGAAGTGAGATCTTAGTAAGAGAGTCAAAATGAATTAAATTATATAACTACATATTAAGTTCCTATTATGTGCATGCAAGGCACCAAAATTTCAGAGATGAAATTGAAATATGAGAACAGTGATGATGAAAATGAATAAATTTTTCATTTTAATTAAAATATTTGCACATTTTAATAATCATAATATGTTTGTATAATCACTTGATTCAATTCAACTTACTTTTATTAAGGGGTTAAAATAGGAAAATGTGCTGAAAAGGTGGAAATGATCATCACACTTTCACACTATTCACATTTGGATTGTGGGAGTGGGGAGAGCTCATGGGATCTCAGAATCTCAGAGTTTAGCGTTCTAAGGGGTAGGGAGAGGATTTCACCCAACTTTTATCTGACAGAAAAGACCTTCTTATAATATCTTTAATAGTGACTGGGTAGGTTTTGCTTGAATACTTCCAGTATTGTACACTCAGGTGACTCAGTGCACTTTTGTACAACTCTAATTCTTATGAATTTTTTGTTCTTACAATAAATATAGGTCTTGCTTTCTGCGGCTTTCATGGATGGCTCCTAATTTTGATTCTTGAGATAAGGAGAAGCAGATTAGTCTCCCAAACTACATTAGAGTTTTGCACATGTTAGAAGCATATGGAAGGAAGTCTTCCCTGTTGTTTCTAGCTATTATCTTAACTTTCCATTCAGATAATCTTGTACCAGTTATGTGTGTATGTATGTGAGCTTGTGTGAGCCTGTGTGCACATGAGCATGTATGTGTGTGCTTGTCTGTGTGTGTATGACAAATTTTCAAATAAAATGGAAGGTTATGGTGGGTAAAAAAAGTTTTCTTCTAAAGTAAAGGAATATTACAAATCTAGCACCTTGACTTGCTCAGAGCATATGCTTAATACATGCATCTCTGCATCTTAAATTGAATTGAACTGAGTTGAAGAAAACTATCATGTATCTAATAGGACTTATTTATGGATTCAAATTCCACAGGTCCTTCAAATAATATTCATATGATGTGCTGTTCAGTTCTTTCTTCATGTTTTAAGTTTTCTTCCTGATGTTTTGCTTTGTCTGTTTTAATTTTCCTTTTTATTTGCTTAAAATGTAATGCCCAGAATTTGTAGTACCCTGACGTGGCCTGATGATCGTAGGCAATATCTTCTGTGGTTGCTATATAGTACTATTGACTGACATTGTATTTCAAGTATACTAACATCCGTAAATATTTTAACAGGGAATGTTGTTGAGCTAAACACATTTCTTTCTTCATGAAATTTATGAACTCAATTTTGAACCTAAGTATAGAACTTTAATTTTTCTATGTCAAATATTCTTTTTTAGTTTAGACCATGATTATGGGCTATAGAGATCTTTTTGGATCCCAAATCTCTGCATTTTGATATACATCATTTTCAGTTTTATGCCATCTGAAAATTGGATGGACATGCTGTCTGAGTTTGTCCAGATCGTTGACAGAAATATTAGAGAGTAAAGGGTCAGTGTTAATTCCTAGGGGATGCCATTCAAGTGCTGACTCTGTAGATATGGACCTATTCATAATTCAACGCATTTAGTTATTCACCCAGCTGTTAATTTATCTAAGTATAATACTATATTGGCCACATATTTCCCTCTTGGCTAAAAGAATAGCATGAGATACTGTTTTTGTTTTCTTCCAAATTCTTTAGTTCAGTCTAAGTATGTGTGTGTTTGTCCTTCAGTGCCAAAGAAGACCATGCCATCAGAGAAATGATGACATGACTTGCACTTGACTTTGTTTTGAGTACAATCTAAGTAACCTACATTCAGAGGCAGCTAGGTGGTGCAACAGATGGAAATCTAGGCCTAGAGTCAGGGAGATACAATTTCAAAAATTATTTCAGACATTTATTAGCTATATAACCATGGGCTGGTCACTGAGCCTTTGTGTGTCTCATTATCCTTAACTGTAAAATGTGAATAATAGTACCTACTTTTTAGGGCTTTTGTGAGTATCAAATGAGATTATATCCCTAAAGCACTTAAACAACACCAGAGACATAGCATTTGTTTCTTCCTTTCTATATCTACAATATTTCTTTTTTATGTAATCCATCTCTACAACCTGCTGTCTATTTTGAGGTCATCATTCTAGTCTCCCTACCACCAGAAATTTGGACTGTACCCTTTGGTTCCTGAGATCTGATAGATGAGCTGTTGCCTTATGTAGCCAGTGCAGTGCCAAAACCCATACCACTCCATGGCCATTTCCCCATTTTCACTGGCTCTTTATTTGTTGTTGTCTCCCATTCGAAAGTAATTCCTGAGGGAACTGCCACAGTACTAGCAGCAGCAGCTGTGACTTCAGGAGCTCTCTGCCCAAGGACAGCAAAGTGGTCTTGTAAATGGTCAGAAAGAGACTGAAGGAGATCTTTTCTGGCAATGGGTGTAGCTGGTGCTGATTGGCCACTCTATGGCCAATAAACAGTTCTGGGCCAGAATTTCAAGGCATAGAGAAGCGCTTGTAGCTGTTGGAGAGCAGGTGAACAATTTTAAAATCAAAGGGAGTGCTAACACTTGTGGCTTCAGGAGAGCAGAGACCCTTACTGGATGAAGACCAGAGTGAAAATTGATCATACCTATCACTGATCACACCACTTTGGAAGCACCAAAACAAACAAACAAACAAACAAAGAACTCTGCAGACCCTCTCTCCCCCACATTCATTACTAGCTTTGAATGCTAAAGTGTGAAGAAAACTGAAGCTTGGGACAATGCCATCTAACTCACAGATGAGCAGAGTCCAACTTAAACATAAAGCTAAAATTCAAGAAATAGAATGGAAAAATGAGCAAATGACAACAAAAAATTGACCATCAAAAAGTTGTTGCAGTGACAGGGAAAATGTAGACATAAAGCCAGAAGAAGACAAAAATGTAAAAACACTTGCAAGCAAAGCCTTAAAGAAAAAGCTAATTGGACCTAAGACTAACTAGAACTCCTGAAAGAGTTAAAGAGATACATAAGAATGGCAGGAGAAAAATTGGGATAAGAAATGAGAGTGATGAAAGAAAACTACCAAAAGAAGAATTAACATTTTAGTAAAAGAGGCAAAAAAAGAGAACACTGAAGAAAATAGCTCCTAAAAATCCCAGAATGAACTTAACAGTAAAATATTCCCAAAAATTCACAGAAGAAAAAAGAAAACTTCTTTAAAAACCAGAATTGATCCAATAAAAAAATGGTACAAAATCTCACTGAAGAAAAAATAATTTCTTAAAAATTTGAATTGGTAAGTGGAAGCTAATGACTTCATGAGACATCAAGAAACAAGAAAACAAAATCAAAAGAATAAAAAAAAGGAGAAAATGTGAACTATCTCATCAGAAAATCAACTGACCCAGAAATCAATCAGGAAAAGATAATTTCAGAATTATTGAAATACTTGAAAGTTATAATAGAAAAAGAATCAAGACATCATATTTCAAGTAATTATCCAGGATAAGCATTATGATCTCTTTGATACAGAGGGTAAAATACATAGTGAAAGAATCCACCTGCAACCTCCTGAAAGATATTCCAAAATGAAAACTGAAAGACATATTATAGACAAATTCCAGATCTCACAGATCAAAGAGAAAACACTTCATCCAATCATGAGAAACAATTCAAATGTCATGGAGTCACAGTCAGAATCACACAAGATTTAGTGGCTTAAACACTGATGGAGAGGAAGGCTTGAACTATGTGTGATATTCTGGAAGGCAAAGTAACTAGGATTAGAACCAAGAACAATCTACCCAGAGAAACTGAGTATGATCTTTCAGGGGAAAAAATAAACATTTAATGAAATAAACAAGCATTCTTGATGAAAAAACAGAGTCAAATGAAAATTTGACATCCTGACACAAGACTCAAGTAAACATGAAGGCATAATCTTAGGAGACCATGCAAAGTTTAACTGTTCACATTTCTATACAGAAAGATGATTCATGTACCTCCTAAGAACTTTATCATTATTAAAGAAGTTAGAAGGAGTCTACATAGGGTATGTATCCTACAGAGGGTCTAAGTTGATTATGTTGAGTGATCTCAAAAATATGTAAGGATGAGGAGGGAGGTAGTGGGAGAAGAATGAAGACAAAATGGTGAAAATTTCTTCTTCCATTAAAGATTTGTACCAAGAAGAGTATTAATAGTGGAGCAAGAATTGAGATTTTGTGGCCAGTGCTTGAACCTCATTCATCACAATTGGTTCAAAGAGGGAAACACACACATAGATAGATAGATATAGATATATATATATTCAAGGGAGTAGAAAAATCTGTATTACCTAAAGAGAAATGGGGGGAAGTGGATAAAAAATAGTGGGGGGGGATGACAATGGGGAGAGAAGATTAAGGTATACAGTGGTCAGAAACAATATAGACTTTTGAAGAGGGATGGAAAAAAAAGAGAGAAGAAATAACAGTTGAAAATAGGATAGAGGGAAATACACAGTATTCATAACTGTGAATAGGATGAGCTCACCCATAAAATGGAAGGAGATAGCTAAATGAATTAGAAAACATAATCCAACAATGTGGTTTTCACAAAGGAAACACTTGAAACAGGAACACATGAACAGAAAAAATAAAGGGCTGGAGCATTTGTATTATGTCTGAGCTAAAGTAAAAAAGGTAGGTGTAACAATTATGAACTCAGATAAAGCAAAGGTAAAGATAGTCCTAATTAAAAAGATAATCAAAGAAAATATACTTTTGCCAACAGGTACCATTGACAGTGAAATAATATAAATACGTTTTTAAACAGGCAGTTTCTATGATACAGAGATTTCTCAAATATATAGAGATCTGAGTTAAATTTATAAAAAAATAAGAGCCATTCCTCAGTTGACAAATGGTCTAAAGATATGAACATGCAGCTTTCAGAAGAAGAAATAAAAGATATCTATAGTCATATGAAAAATGCTCTAAATCATTACTGATTAGAGAAATACAAATTAAAACAACTCTGAGATACTGCCTTACACCATTGGAAATGATAAATTCTGGAGAGAATGAGGAAAAAGAGGTACACTAACAAACTCTTGGTGCTGTGGACTGGTCCAACTATTCTGGAGAACAATGTGAAACTTTGCCCAAAGGCCATAAAGTTGTGCATTCCTTTGTGACCCAGAAATACTACTAGGATTTTGTTACTAAAATTTCAAAGAAAAAAGAAAAACTATATGTACAGAAATACTTTTTTGTTGTTTATTTATTTTAAGTTTTCAACATTCATTTGCACAAAATTTTGAATTCCAAATTTTCTCCCCAACTCTCCCCTTCCCACACTCCAAACGCTGAACATTCTGTTTAGCCCTTCCACCAATCTGCTCTGTCTTCTAACCACTCCCTTCCTTTATTCCCATCTTCTCTTTTGTCCAGTAGAGCAAGATAAAATTCTATACCCCAATACTTGTATTTCTTATTTGACAGATGAATGAAAAAACAATTCTCAATACTTGTTCCTAAAACTCTGAGTTCCACCTTCTCTTCCTTCCTCCCTCCCCACCCATCCCCACTGCGAAGGCAAGCAATTCAATTTAGGCTATATGTATGTAGTTTTGCAAATGACTTTCATAATACTCATGTTGTGTAAAGCTAGCTATATTTCCCTCCATCCTATCCTGCCCCCCATTTCTGCTATACTCTCTTTTGGCCTTTTCCCTCCCCAAGAGTGTTTACTTCTAATTGCTCCCTCCTCCAATTTGCCCTCCCTTGCATCATCCTTCCCCTCTACTTATCCTATTCTCCCCTACTTTCCTGTAAAGCAAGATAGGTTTTCATACCAACTTGAGTGTGCTTGTTATTCCTTCCTTGAGACAAATGTGATGAGAATAAACCTTCTTGTTTCCCTCTCACTTCACTCCATTTTCCCCTCCATTGAAAAAGCTTTTTCTTGCCTCTTTCATGAGAGATAATTTGCACCATTGCATTTCTCTCTTTTGTCTCCCAATATATTCCTCTCTCACCCCTTAATTTTATTTTTTTAGGTATGATCCCTTCCTATTCAACTCACCCTGTGCTCTCTGTCTCTCTCACTCTCTCCACACACACACACAGTTCAACTTTAGTAAGTCCCTTATGATTTCTCTTTCCTGTTAACCTTTTCAAGTTTCTCTTGATTCTTGTGTTTGAAAGTCAAATTTATTTTTCAGCTCTGGTCTTTTTATCAAGAATTCTTGAAAGTCCTCCATTTTATTGAATGTCCATTTTTTTTCACTGAACTATTATATTCAATTTTGCTGGGTAGGTGATTCTTGGTTTTAATCCCAGTTCCTTTGACTTCTGGAATATCATATTCCAAGCCCTTCAATCCCTTAATGCAGAAGCTGCCAGATCCTGTGTTATCCTGATTGTTTCTCCACAATACTCAAATTGTTTCTTTCTAGTTCCTTGTAACATTTTCTCCTTAACCTGGGAACTCTGGAATTTGGCTATAATATTCCTAGGAATTTCTCTTTTTTGGATCTCTTTCAGGAGGTGATTGGTGGATTCAAGATTTATCTTGCCGTCTGATTCTACAATATCAGGACAGTTTTCCTTAATAATTCCATGAAAGATGCTGTCTAGGCTCCTTTTTTGATCATGACTTTCAGGTAGTGCCATAATTTTTAAATTGTCTCTCCTGGATCTATTTTCCAGGTCAATTGTTTTTCCCATGAGACATTGCATGTTACCTTCCATTTTTTCTTTCTTTTGGTTTTGTTTTGTAATTTCTTGGTTTCTCATAAAGTGATTAGCTTCAATCTGCTTCATTATCATTTTTGAAGAACTATTTTGCTCAGTGAGCTTTTGAACCTCCTTTTCCATGTGACTAATTCTGCTTTTGAAAGCACTCTTCTCCTCATTGACTTTTGCCAGTTGAATTAGTCTATTTTAAAGGTATTATTTTCTTCAGCATTTTTTGGGTCTCCTTTACCAAGCTGTTGACTCTGATGATTTTCTTGCATTGCTCTCATTTCCCTTCCCAATTTTTCTTCCACCTCTCTTACTTGATTTTCAAAATACTTTTTGAACTCTTCCATGGTCTGGGATGATTACATATTTATTTTGAATGTTGGGATGCAGAAACCTTGCCTTTTATGTCTTCCCCTGATGGTAAGCATGGTTCTTCCTCATACAAAAGGATGGGAGAAAACACCTGTTCACCAAGAAAGTAACCTTCTTTAGTCTTATTTTTTCTCCTTTTTGGGCACTTTCCTGGCCAATTACTTGACTTTTGGGTCCTTTTTTCAAGGATAGAGTATACTCTGGGGACCTGTCAAATCTCACTTCTTCCAAGGTGACACAATCAAGGGAGAGGAGCTTCCTCTCTGGCTAGGTTGTGGCTGAGATTCAGGTGAACTAATCAGTACCCCCAGGAGCTTTAGCGGGAGTTAGGATCACCACTCAGGGCTGAGATTCAGATCAGTGGCTTAGTTCCCTCACGGGCTTTAAGCTGAGGGCTTCAACAATGAAAGCTGGTTGCTTCTTGCTGTGGCTGCTACAGCTGCCCCCACCTGCTGCTACTGCTGCCTCTTCTGCCACTTCCTGGGGCTGTGTGCCTAGGGGAGGACCCTGCTCCCTTGTTGTCCAATTGAAAAAGTCCTCTCACTGACTTTTGAAGCTGCCTTTGGGGCCTGTGGATTGAGATATCTGGGAACCCTCACTGCTGCTGGGGATTCCACCCCTGAGGCCTGATCTGGTCCTGCTTCTCCCAGTGCCCTGTGTCCAAGGCTGGGCTGTGCTCTGCTACACATCCTGTGTGACAGACCTTTCCCATTGGCCTTTCAGGTCATCCTGGGCTAGAAATCTCCTTCACTCTGTTGTTCTATGACTTCTACTGCTCTAGAATTTGCTGAGAATCATTCTTTACAGGTATATTATGGGTTGTGGGGGGAAGAGATAGAGTATGTGCATCTTTCTCCAGAAATACTTACGGCAACTATTTTTTATGGTGGTAAAGAAGTATATATTGAAGATATGCTCATGTGAACAAATTCCCTGGGTCACAAGGGAATGCACAGCTTTATAGCCTTTGGGCAAAGTTTCACATTGTTCTCCAGAATAGTTGGACCAGTCCACAGCACCAAGAGTTTGTTAGTGTACCTCTTTTTCCTCATTCTCTCCAGAATTTATCATTTCCAATGGTGTAAGGCAGTATCTCAGAGTTGTTTTAATTTGTATTTCTCTAATCAGTAATGATTTAGAGCATTGTGCTATATAATTGTGACAGAGTACTATTTTGCTATAAGAAATGATGAGGGTGGAGTTTCAGGAAAAAAAAAAAAGCATGGGAAGACCTTTGTGAACTGATGCAAAGTAAAGTGAGAACTGAAAGATCATTCTTCAGAGTAATAGCAATGTGGAATTGTGATTGACTGTGAAAGACTTGACAGCTCTGATCAATAGAATGATTCAAACCAATTTCAGAGGACTCATGATGAACAAATGCTACCCACATCCAGAAAATGAACTAATGAACTTTGAGCATGAAAACTGAAGTATGTTTATCACTTAATTTTTCTTTTTCTTATTGAAATGTGGCTCATATGGAAATATGTTTGGCAATATTTCACATTTATAGTTAATTGATATTTTGCTTGCCTTCTCAGCGTTTGAGGGAGGGTTGAGAGAAAGGGAGAGATTCTGGAACTCAACATTTACAAAGAAAAGAAGACTAAAAAAATAACCAAGTAATAAATTAAAACGAATGTAAATTCCTTGAGTCCAAGATGTACCTTGCTTGCTTGTTTCACTATCTCCAGTGCTTAGAATGGTTTTTGGTGTAGAGTAAGTGCTTAATAAACATTCTTCCTCTTCATTCTACCTTCCAACTTCCCTGATTTCCTTCAAATCTCAGTTAAAGCCCCTCTTTCTGCAAGAAGTCATTCCTTGTTCTTTTCTGTGAGACTACCCCCAATTTATCCTGACTCATTTGTATACAGTTGTTTTCACAAGAGTTATAAGGTTATCATAGAGACAAGCTAAGCTGGGCAACATATTCAGATTACATTTCTCAAGTTCCTGGGCCTTCAGGTCAGGAAAGCAAAACTTGAACTGAAATCTCATTTGGAAGCAGTTTCTGAGGCAGGAAAAATGGGAACACACATGTGATATTGACATCAAAATGGAAGGGAGGCAATGAGAGGAAGCTATGGATGGATAAATCCTGTAATGCAAGACAGGCCAAGTGGGGAAAACTAAAATCTCTTATCTGGCACAGTCTCTACTCCACAGATTGGTCATGTCCATCTCTCATTCCTAGTACTTGCTGATGAAACTCTAGGTAATTTTAAACGTGCCCACTTCCTCTTCCTTCACATTACTCTTAAATCAGTAGGAAGACAATATATTCACAATTTCATCCTTATTGTAGTGTGCTATTTGAAACATTGTCTTGTTCCTTTGAGCTTATGTTATTCAAATATGTTAGCAAATCACATAGCAACTAACAGTGAATTGTAAAATCTTGTGAGTTTACAGGTTGTAATTGAGGTAAATTGAATCAAGCCATGGGAAATGGGGGTGCAAGTGAGTTATGAGATTTTGCATTTTTTTTGGTAATTTTGAGTATATTCCACAAAAAAAAATAAATAAATAAACTGTTATTGTACCTGGGAAGTCATCTCAGTAATTGGCAGAGCAATATAGAGTGGGATGAGCAGTCTAATAAGAGGTGGACTTTCATCTGATCACCAAACAATAAACTATAGCCACCTGCAAAGTGGATTAGTTGATACCTTCTGTGACAGAATGCGCTGTCTACCAGCAGAGAATAAGTTGTCCAGTGACTGTAGCCCTAAGTTAACTTTTAGTATTATGACCGGGGTACACCAGAGGCAAACACCATGAAAGATTTCCTTTTCTAGATGTCAGTCTAATACCTGTTCTCTCCAATACTTTCCTTTGGAGTCTCCCAAACACTCAGCTAGCTCTGGCAATTCATGCATCCACCTCATTATCAATGTGTACATCTCTGGAAAGTACATTGTCAAGGTAAGTACATATACATATATACACATACATACTATAGCAGCAAGTACCCTGATACATCCAGGTTTTCTGTTAGCACAGGTTCTTAGATCTGCTTTACTAGAAGGAAAGCAATTTTTGTGGAGTCAACAATCTTCTTTAATCATATATACCAATAGAGAAAATTCAAGCAGAGAAATAAAGACCAACAGACAAGACTTCTACCTGTCTGACCATAAGCAATACATATGTTACATATCAACAGACTTAGTTGGGATCTATTGCTGATCCCATATTACAGATGAGGAAATTGAGTCTCTGACAGGCTAAATGTCTTACCTAAAGTCAAGCAACTGGTGAATATTTAAGATAAGAATTGAGTCGAGTTTTTTCTGTCCCTGATACCAGTGTTCTGTTCATTATGTCATGCTGCCTCTGTAACATAGCTATTCTGGTCTGTGTAAAAGGTTTATACAAGTACTAGATGGGCTCCGAGAATGATTCAGATATTACTGAAACAGAAGATAAGGTACAGACATAGGACACAATACGTAATCAGGCTAAGTCATACTTAAAAGAGTCATAACTAAAATTAAAAATACTCTACTCATGTGGGCTATGTCCTGAGAAATTTAAATGTAAAATCATAAACAGAGGAGATGAGCACTGAATAGGTTTTCAAGATAATTTGCCTGTTGGCTTGACCAAAATCTAGTTTTCTGACATAGGGTCTCTACTTTCCTGCACCTCTGTTTCCTTATTAGCAAAAGGAGAAGGTAACAACTGCTTTATATCTTAGCTTCCTTCCAGCTCAAACATTCTATGGTTCTGTGATTCTAGTTAGTGGAAAAGCAAAGTATTCATAAAATATCCCTTAATTGACAAGAATTCAAATCCTTTAAGTGAACAACATGACTTATTTCTGGAAATTTACACAAAGCATTTAACCATCATTTTATCGGTCTCTCTCTGCACATGTATTTGTATGTTAGGCACTGAGGTGTAGATTTTAGTGTTATTGGTGTGGTCATTTTTATAAAGAATATTGCTCTTGGGAAATGAAAAATTCCAACATGCAAACAGAGTAAGCCTAGGAAATCTACTTTCAATTTTAATGAGGCAAATAATCTTTAGAGTCATTGAATACAGTTATATCCACATGCAGAATAGATTTCATTATAGAGCCTTGGCATATTTTTCACTTGTTATTAAATTCCATCTGAAGTTAGGAGTTGTTGCAGTCTAAAAAGCAAACTAAGTAGAGATGAAATGATGAGTTGAAATGTTGTACTTTAAATCAGTGGGACAATTTCAAATGCAATTAGATTTTGGAGAAGTCTATTTGTGCAAGACCCTGTGCTATCCCCTCAGGACACAAAGACAAAACATCACTGTTCTTGACCTGAGGGAGATGGCATGTTGCCATGAACCCTATACAATATATAGAGGTTTTGGTGATGAGAACCTAAACACAGTGTCACTTGTAAAAAGTTGGCTAGAAAATTTAACTATTACCCCCAGTAGATTGTAAGTTCCTGGAAGTCAGGGACTCTCTT
This sequence comes from Bettongia penicillata ogilbyi, assembly GCA_023548195.1. NCBI lineage: Eukaryota > Metazoa > Chordata > Mammalia > Diprotodontia > Potoroidae > Bettongia > Bettongia penicillata. The sequence continues at coordinate 13,150,781 of JAJHZJ010000470.1, read as the reverse complement.
TTGAGTTTGTTTTGTGTTGGTATTTTCAGTGCACACTGTTGTGAATATAATAAGCATTTAATAAATCATCTTTGAGTTGGTTGGATAAATGGATTTAATTTGGACAATTATTTTTTGTCATTCTGCTTCTTTTGAACCTCTTTCTTGCTTCTACTATTTCTAGCACTTTTGCCACAATCAAAAGCCATGATGAAGGTGGATAGTAAAGTCATGACAACAGTAGCTTACCTATGAAATGTGAACAATTTTGAGGAAGTAAATACTTCTATGGGTCATTGACTGGAATTATAAATTAAAATATTTAATGGACTTTCTTCATTGCCTCCCCACATGGTATAATTTGAAGTATAAGATCAAGACTAGTCTTGTGATTTTATCAGAATAGAGATGAAAGTGAATAAACTTCCTTTATCAATGTACCTTCTCTATGACTTAAAGAGAGCTGCCTAGAGCACTGAGAAGTTAAGTGACGACCAGGGTCAGATAACCAGTATATATATTAGATGAAGGGCCAGAATCCAGTCACTTCTGACTTTAAGATTGTTTCTGAAATGACTCTCTGACACATAGGGCTGATAATTAGCCCTGACACAAGACCTCAGACATAATTAAGGGCCACACAGACTCACTATTCCCTAGCTACCTTGAAGGAGGAGGCACAAAAAAAAAAAAAACCACAACAAAAAAAAAATCTCCATCTCTATGATATTCTCTTCGAAGTACTAAAGCAAGTTCTCAAACTCAAAAGATCATTCTCTTTTTTCTGTCTGTGAATAATCCAGATGGCCCGAAAATGCAAAAGTCAGCCAATCTAGTTAAAAATCTTGCTAACTAGTAAGTGTCCTTTTTTCTCCTTAAATATCCTAAAAATGCTACCGTGGAAGTAAGCCCTCCTGCTTTCCCTCCAATCTAAGAAATGACTTAACTATGTGTTACCCAGAGACCTTATCCTGACTACTTCATTTAACACAGTGCTAAGATCACTTACGATTCATCTTTCTATTCCCAGTCTCTAACTCTGGCTATTCCTTCCAACATCTACATCTCTTGTCATAGACTCATCAATTTGAATTCTCTTTTCAGCCATCTATTCCCATGACCAAAAATATCACCTCAATTCAGATGACCCTCAAATCTATATCTTTAACCCATTTCTCCCCCTGAGCACATTTTCAACTCCTCATTGAATAATTCTATATGAAATTTACATTGGCTCAAAAATAAAATCTTCAAAACTGAACTTTGTCATCTTCTTGAGCTAAACCTTACATTCTTACTTGTAATGATGTCACCCACTATTTTCCTAGTCAATCATGTTTGAAAACTTAGAGCCATCTTCATCTCTGACATCTCCTTCTCAAATATCCAATCATTTGACTTGCATATGACTTGTACCTCTTTTTTTTCCAACCACACTCTCCACCACTCCAGGCAAACTGCTTGTATCTCAGGTTAGGTGCTTGCTACTTCTCATCTGAACTATTCTAATAGGTTCCTCCTTGTTCTCTCTCCTCTCAAATCTATGCTTCATAGGGCTGCCAAGAAAATTGTCCCAAAGCACTAGTATTTAAGGTATTTCAGACACGCAATGCTTTGCTCAGAAATCCTAAGTGTCTACCAACTACCTATAGGATGATACTAGCTTGTAGGTTTAGCATTTAAATTCCTCCACTGAGAATCTTAACCATATTTTTTGTCACAGATCCTTTTTACAGTGTGGTGAACCCTATGGAACTTTACTCAGAATGAACCTTTTAAATGTATACAATAAAATACATTGTCTCACAAAGGAAACCAATTATATTGAATTACAGTTATCAAAATATATACTTTAGAAGTTCATTGCCTCTAGATTGAGAAACCTTGTCCTATGATGTCAACTTTACCCAACAGTTTTGTACCATACTGTTACTCTTTTTAGATTGTAAGCTTTTAGAAGGGAGTGATTGCTTCATATTTGAATCCAAGTTTCTAGAGTCATTCTGGACATATAGTAAGTAGTTACATACTTGTTGGACTAATTTGAATTCCTGGACAATACTTCTCAATCAAACTGAGCTACTGACTGATTCATGATCTCCTGCTTCTATGCTTTTTGTGGGACATTCTCCACACCTAGAATATAGTCTTTTCACCTTTCTACCTGTTAAAATCTCCCACTTCCTTCAAATCACAAACTCAGTATTATCTTATTCATGAAATATTCAGTAAACCACTCAGCATCCCAGCTGTAAGTATTCTCTCTCTCCTCATATTTTCCTAAAACACTTTCTTTTTTTCCAGTCTTATACTATTTTGCATCATAATTATTAGCAAGCATGTTCTATGTACCTTATTAGATTGTAAATTCCTTGAGGCCAGGGATTGTATAGCTAAGTTTCATAGTGGATTGAGCATGGAATATGGAGCCATGAAGACCTGAGTTTGAGTCCTGCTCCTGATATTTATTAACTGTGTGATCCTGAGAAAGTCACTTAACCTTCTGTACCTCAGTTTCTCCCTCTGTAAAACAGGCATAATAGTAGTACTTATTCCTAGGACTCTTATGAGGACAAAATGAGATAATATTTGTAAAGTACTTTACAAATCTTAATATACTATATAAATTTTAGTTATCGTTATTGTTATGCACAATAATAATACTTTTTGTATCTTCAGTATCAACCACAGGACACAATAATTATGCACTGACACAGAAGGAAGCACATTGTGCAGAAATACCAGCTCTGCTTTTGTGTCAAGCAGAAAGAAGGATAGTCGAGGTCAAAGATAATTTTAGGTTGGCAGATGTCATTATATTAGAGGAGAAACTCTTTTTTCCCTCGGAAAATAGACAAACGCTGAATTAAAACTGATTCAATTCAGCAAGCATCTGTTATACTCTGTGACTCTTCTGAAAATGAAGTGATGGATAAAGAGTGGAGAGTTAGCCCTGAATTCCACACTCCCCTTCTCCCACCTCTACTCTCCCCACAATGACTCTGCATATTGACTCTGTGTCCCTGAGCAGAGCTCTCTAGGCAACTCTTTAAGATCAAAAGTTGCAGAGAAGTGCAGACCTATACTGGTAGAGAGAGTTTCCTCCTCTAAGAGTTTGCTGTACTAATGAAATCGCAGGTCCTATGCTCAACTGTATTTGGTGCTATGGATAGTAAGGGAAAGTCCCACCTCTTAAGAAGCTTATTATATTCTGCTGGGGAAAACAGCACATATGCAGATAAGTAAATATCAAATAAATATATTGTAATTTCATATAAAGCAGGAGTGACTCGCGTCTAGAGAACCAGGAGGGAATGATTTTGTTAAAATTGAAATATATATTTTATGTATCATTATAGGTAATATAAATCTAATAAAACAAATATGCACACATGGTAATATGTGTGTAATAGGATTACATATAATATGTAATATGATATGACATGTCTGTATCTCTTTATCTCTCTATTTACTATGTGTAAGTATCTGTAGTATTAGGAGTTTGTATGCTTGGGTTCCAGTCCTGTCTTCTAAGTGTGGGGATATCACTTCACCTCAGGACTAGACTTTTCTTCATCTATAAAATTTGAATGCTCATAATAGAAAAAAAATTTACATATCAAAAATTTGACACATTAAATATAGAAAATATTTATTCATACAAAGAGCAATATCACACACACACACACGCACACACACACACACACACCCCATTCCCAGGGACATTAGGCTGTTTTCCTTTAAAGTTATTGATATCGTTATAAAATACTGGTTGGATGGGGAGACTAAAGACTCAATCTATTTTTATTGGTTATCTTAGTATAAAGTAGCAAAGAGGAGATTCATGATTAGCTACTTTTAGAGTAAGTCACAATGGAAAGGGAGCTTTGTTCATCTGAATCAGCATGATGGATCTTCAACCCCTATCCTTGTGGAATATTCTTTTCCTGCTCTGGCTAAATCTCTTTGTTAAGTGTTAAATGACCTAGGAGTTCCAGTATTGAACCTGAGCTAATGAGGAGACTAAACTCACTCAGGCTCGGTTCAGAACAATGAGCAGTAGCATTAATGAGAGCTTTCAAATATCTTTCTCTTAAAAGATTTTAGAATTTGAAAAAAAATGTGTTTCCAGGCTTTGTGCTATAGCTCAAGATAACAATATACATGATCTGCCCATTAATTTTTCAGCTATCCTTAAAAGTCCATGTTCAATCCAACATTGTTCTTTGTAGCTCTCTAATACCAATGCTATGTGACCTGACACAATGGATAGAAGGCCAGTTGGTCTTAGGGTCTGAAAGACCTGGACTCCTGCCTTGCTTCTGACACATACTAGCTGTGGAGCCATGAGCAAGTCTTGTAGACTTTTCATTCTCCTGCACCTTTCTAAGGCTCTACGTCACCAGGGGTTGTTCTTCAACATTGTTGGACAGAGTTCTTATACTAAAATGAAATTATAGATGTGGACCAAAAAGTAAAACCCAAACCAGAACAACAATAACAGCAAAAATAGAAATCAATCAATGCACATTTATTAAGAACCTACTTCAGATACTGTGGTATGCATTGGGGATTCAAAATTAATATGAAGATGCACTTGCTCTCAAGGAACTTTCTTTGCAATAGTTATATTCTATTGGAATAGAAGGTACATAAGTGATAGACACATAATATATACACAAGCAATGGCCTGATGACTGCAGTGAGTTGAGAGGTGACATATGTCAGTCAGTATCAAAGGATCTGGAAATTTCAAACCTCTTATTGACTGTGTAACCTTGGACAAATCCTTTTGGTATTTGGGAGCCTTTGATTCTTCACTTGTAAAATGAGGAAGTTGAACTGGATTGTTTCTAATTCCCTTCCAGCTCTACATCTATGAATCTCTGATACTCTAAAGGAAATATGCCTTCCTTGTATGTATCTAAATTCTGAGAGTTCTAATTCACAGTTTATGTGGTATGCTGTTGATGTACTAGTGCTAATTATATGCAGAACGAGCCCTCAAAGTTTAAAAAAAAGGTCTGAAAAGAGAAGTAGGGCATTCAAAACCCTGGAAGAATTGCAAACTAAATTACATAATTTGGGACTTGCAATGCAGTGGTGATTCACCTCACCTAAGCATGTGTCCAAGACAAATTACTTTAATTAATCTCTCAAAAGCCTCTTGCTTATCTTCCTACTTTGAACAGAGTTACATTCCAGCAGAGTCTACTCCATGGAGTGGGGTTATTTCTGGCAACAAGGTCACATCCTTTGCCTCTAGTTGTATGGCTCCTGGGTGTGGCTTGAAGATAGGCTAAGTCTGGCAAAATACATTTTCCTGTATGTTCAGGGGGCTCCTTATGGGATCCTGTGTCAAGCTGTTCCATATGCTCTGTGCCTCGTTAGAATTAGACTCAATGAGGCAGTGGCAGGAAGAGGCATTAGCATCACATGTCCCCAGAGTTCCATCCCATTCCTTGGTTCACTGAGCCATGCAGCTTCTCTAGCACCTTTAAATCTCTACCAGTGACTCTCAGGTACTTCAGACATCTGTCAGCAAAGCCCAGGGAGAAGGTTTCTGGGTCTGTAATCCTCCCACACTCTAATGTGCACTTATTTTTAGGACCAAATGATTCTTAACATCCTTTGTCTCTAAGGAAAAGGAAGCCAAAAGTCTGGAAATGATGCACTTTGAATCTCCTTATAAACAGAGATTCACAAGAAACCAGTCAAAGAGGAATGGAATTAATATCTGAGAGTTCTGGAATGTCCTGGAAAGCTATTGCCTAATTTTTTTGGTTCATTGCCTGATTCCATTTTAAATAACAATAATCAATATCCATATAGTATTTTAAAATTTACTAAGAGCTTTCCATCCATGATATCACCGAAGTCTAAAAATAATACTGAGAGACTGCTACCATGGGAATTATAATTCTCATTTTTCAAATTGTAGAAATAAGATTTATGGAGGGGACATGATTTCTTCAGTATTACAAAGCTCAAGCAGGTTTCAGAGGGGATATGAAGTACTGTTTCTTGATTCCAAGCCTAGATTTCCATCCCTTTTTATTTTTTCTACTTTTCTACTTCTTCTCATGTCAAGCCCATTGGTTTTTCGAATGGACCTATTAATACAAGAGCCAGGCAGAATTTTTAAATTAAATCAAGGCAATTGATTGGTTTATTTTTCTCTCATCCTGACCTATTATCTAATGTCTTCTCTTTAAAATGTACATGAAGTGAAATGTTTCCTATTCATTTTATGAAGGACCCAACCCTGACAGCAAGCAGAGGACTAAATAGTTACAGGTGCTATTCTGGTCAATCTTACTGACATTAGAGAATATTGGAAAGCCAAGATTCTAGTTCATTGTTTCTTCCTCCCTCCAACTACCACACATTTCCTTACAAAGTGTCTTAGCCTGATTTCATTAATGCTAATTAGGCATATTTCACTGGTGGAGATTAATATTGTTAAATGCCAATTATGTGTCTGCCTTGAAAAAACATATTGAACAAAATAGCAAATAGCAATACAATATAAATGCCCTGACCTCTGGCTTGTAGGGAGCCAGAGAGCCAGGAAATGGTAGGAAGAATAAAGGGAAGGATAATCATGGCCGACTGCTGAATTGATTTTAGCACTCTTTGTTCCTAGATGATCAGGAGAGTACCTGGGAAAGATGGTACAACTGTAGATATAGAGTGGGAGCAACAGGAGTGAGGACTGTGAGGAAGGCTAAATAGGCAATAGGCTCTTTACTTAACTTCTCAATTAGGCTATTCAAAAGTGTGATTTTTTTTCCCAAAAATTTTGCTCTTTTCCAGGAATATGAAGGGTAAATAGCCTATTCTTTAAGGGCTTTTCTCCTAACCTGGCTGTTTTCACTCAAAAGTTTTTAATTTCACATCAGGTATGAGTGGAATCCTTTCCTAGAAGGTGAAGAATCTGCAAATCTCAATAGACTGCTATAGGCAGCCCTGAAAATTGAGGCTGAAGCTACATTTTCCCTTGATCTCCCCTTGTGTTTTCTGTATTTCCAATGTTCTAGCAAAAGGAGAGGAACAAATTCCATGTAGGGAGAGATAGAAGGGAGAAGAGGGAGAGAGATAAGATGATGTGGTTAGGGGGAGAGAGAGAGAGAGAGAGACAGACAGACAGACACAGACAGACAGACACAGGGACAAGGACCCAGAAATATATAGAGACAATTTGATTGAAAAATCAATCAAATTTGACAATTTGATTTGAAAAATGATTTTCATCATTTGATGAAAATGACCTGTCGGTTTCTGCATAAGCTAAAAGGTATTCATCACATTTTAGGACTAAAGAATACCACTATGTTGTAAAAATTACTTGCAAAGAGCTAAAAGCTGCCCAGGGAGGGATTCTAGCACCTATATCCCAGGGGCAAAATTTCCTTGGGAGGAGCCTTCTTTGTGCTCACTCTGACCTCTCAGACTATCTGTCTTGCTTACCTTATATGAACTGTGGCACCAATCTGCTTCTCCATTTACTTAATGTCCTAGGATTTCATCTCTAACATTCTTAGACTGACCTGAAGATATGACCTGAAGCTCATATCCCTTGAAATTAGTGGGAATTTGATCCCCATGACTGGCCCCATTCAATTTTTGTCCACTCTCAGACACAACTCCATTAGTTTAATAAATAAATAGACACCCCAGTAGATTGTTTGTTCACTATTGATTTCCATTACTTTCAACAAATGTATATCACTTCTGTTTCCAAGTTCAGTGAGTCTTCTTACATAACAATACTGTAATATATATACTTCTCCATAAATGAAACTATACAATCCCTGACAGTATCAGGAGAAAAATTCTTTTGTTCTTTGGAACTAGACCTAAAAAACAATCAGAGAAAATAATTATTGAATGTGAGACTATACAGATTACATTTTAAATAAAAGATTTTTGTGTTCTTAATTCTTCTATGGATAACTCTGCCTCTGAGTGCTAAAGCAAAAATTGAGGGAAGAAAGGAAAATTATAAAACAATCTTACTTTTGAGACCGGGAATTATGTCCTCTGAACTCAGTGTCTGCTTTATTTTTTTCTGATTGCTATTGTTATGATAATAACCATCATTTACAGAGTGCTTTCACAGTTGCAAAGCACTTTACACACATGATGTCCCTGAAGTCTCACAATGGTTCAGTTAACCAGGCTATACAGATATTATTAACTCTGTTTTATGAATGAGGCAGAATCCATGCCTGAGTAGCTAAGTGACTTGTCCAGACTCATGGTATTAGTGAGTGCCTGAAGCTGAATTTGAACTCAGGTCATCCTAACTAATTCCAGTAGCCCTTTGTGTACTATATCTTGCTGCTATAATATTGATTGCCTAGGAGGCATATCCTATTTCATGGAATATTTTCCTTCCCTGTACATTTTTCTCATATGTTCAGCACTTTCCTTTTAATCTACGAAAAGTGAAAGAAAATTTTACTCTGACTATGGGCAAAAAAATATTTGCCCAAGAATAACATTGTTCCATTTGTTGTTAAGTATTTACTTAATGTAAAAAAAAAAAAAGAAACATAATAAATGCATCCAGGGATGTCAGGAAAACCTAGGAAGACTTACATGAACTGATACAAAGCAAAGCGAATGGAATAAGGAAAATATTGTACACAGTACTGACAATATTGTAGGCTGACCTATGAATGACTGAGCCTTCCTCCAAGACAATCCCAGAGCACTAATGATGAAGCATACTATCCACCTCCAAAGGAAGAACTGATATGGTTTGAATATAGGCTGAAGCATGCTATTTTCACTTTCATTCTTTTTCTTTTATTTGAGTCTTCTTGTGCAAAATATCTAATATGGAAAAATGTTTTATCTGATTGCACATGTATAACCCATGTCTGATTGTTTTTTGTCTCAGGGAGGGGAAAGGACAGAGAAGGAAGGATAGAATTTGGAACTCAAAACTTAAAAAAATACCCCAAACATTAAAAACTGTTTTGACACATAATTATGGAAAAATCATATATATAGATAGATACATAGATACATAGCTACATATATACGGTGCATGTGTGTGTGTGTTTGTGTGTGTGTAATGTAATCCAACAAAAACCCTAACCTAGAGTGGAAAGTGGAACATTTCAGCTCCACAGTGCTTTATCATTTGCCATCCCTGTGAAGTTTTGGAAGGTCTAGGCTGGGGGTTGTTTTGTAGCATTTATACTAAATAATCTTTAGCTTTGCGAAGGAGGGTAAAAGACAGAGCTGGGAAAAGACTCTTGGTATTTCTTGATCTGAATCTTGAAGGAATTCAGAGATTCCCAGAGGCAGAGGGGAGGAGGGAGATGATTCTAAGTAAGAAAACACAGATGGGAGATGAAACATCCTGTATGAGGAACAGGAAGAAGGTCATCATGGCTAGAGGCCATGGAGGGAGAGAATATATAAGATAAGGAAGTTAATAATGGACCAGCTTCAGCAGAGCTTTAAATGCGAAGCTGTTTATATTTGCTCTTAGAGCACATAGGGAACAAAAGGAGACTGGAAGAGGGGGTGACACGGATAGACTTACGTTTTCAAATATTTACTTTGTTGGCTTTGTGGAGGATGGAAATTTAAATGGGAAGATTATAGAGGAAGGGAGAGCAGTTAGGAGATTATTGCAATTTTCTTGGTCAGAGATTATGAGGACCTGAACTACAGTAGTGATTGCATGAATGAAGATAAGATATAAGATGAAAAATGTGGTAAACATAGAAATGGCAAGATCTGGTAAATGATCAGATATACAGAGTGAGAGTGACAAATTGTGGAAGACGGATATGTGAATCTGAGTGTCATCACATGGAGATAATAATTGAATCCACTGAAATTGATGAGACCTCCAAGTGTGACAGGAAAACAAAAGAGGGCGTAGAATTCAACCTGTGGGTTACCCACAGATAGTGTCATTTCATGGATGAAGATTCAGCAAAGGAGACAGGAATGCTGTCTTCAGCCTTCAACCTTCAGTTGAACTGAGGGGTGATCTCAAAGAAAGTAATTTACTATCCCCCTCTTCACCATAGGACATCGACTACTCTGTACCACATAGAAAGGAATGATTCCATTACTAAACCTTAATCTGAGATTATGGTTCATCAGAATAAGGAATATTCCTGAAGTTACCCATTTCATTAGGAAATGATGATGATGTTTGAGTTACAAAGGAATCCCAGATTTGAGAGATTAGAAATTGTACAGGAAAGGAAGACTTTGCTTATACCTCAAAGCATAGATGTATTTTTTGTCTTCCTATTTCATTTTTATACCATCCCACAAATATTTATTAGAGGATGGATTTATTTTTAACAATTAAACATATTCAACAGTAGAATAAAACATTTTGACCCCTAATTCAATATAATGTAACTTTGGTGATGCCAATTTTTATGTAAAATATTCCCTGTGTAAAATATTTCCGGTCCCATTAGGGCAATGTAGAATAAATTCTCTTATTGGGTTGGAGTCACTAGGATTATTAGTTCTGGTTAGAGAATTTATTCTCAGAGCAAAACTCCATTGCAAGGGCCCACCTACTCCAGTCATGCTTATTCCAGACTTGTTTAGCTGATTCATTTTTAGACTGTATCTTAACCTTGCCCCTAAGTGGGCACCTCCTCACATGCTTTTTAGTTACCCTGTATGTGTTTTCTTCTCCATATGAATGCAAGTTGCCTGAGGTAAATAAATAAAAACTACCCCACCCCCTCTCCCGGCCTTTTTGTAAACTAGCACCTGGGATAGTGCCTGACACACAATGAGCATTCAATAAATGCTCTATCATTCTATCTATCTGTCACCTCTATTGTCACACAATAGGATTATCTATTCACAGGCTACTTCTTGCCTTCCTAGACCATTTAAGCAACTGAGTCAGAAAATCTTCATTTAGATCCAACTACTGCCACTTAACCACTTGTGATCTTGGCAAATTACTTAATTATACTTTACCCCAGATTCCACATCTGTAAATGAGGGGTTTGCATCAGATGACTGCTGTAGACACTTTCAATTCCAAATTTACAATGCTGTTTATGAACAGAAAAGAAATTGGACTTGTCATATACTGGGAATGAGGTGAAAAAAAAGGACAACACAATTGTTGAACTAGTATCCAGGAAATAGTCAAAAAATTGATTCAAATCTGGTTTACTGTATCATAAATGGATTTTAATGAAGAATTTATAGAAAAGCATAGCCTAAAAAGATTGAGAAAACAAAGATGTGTTCTAGTATTCCTTAGTGAAAGAAATGACCTACACTCTGAAATTACAGGTCCTTTGACGTATTGAAATGCTATCTTTACCATATTGTCCTTAAGGAATGTCCCTACCCTTCTTCCATGTGTAGCATTGATAACTGAAAAAAAATGGATAGTATCTGTCAATAAAATGTTCAATAACATAGACAATAAATAGATAAGTAGAGAACTCATAATGTGATGGGATAAGCCAAAGGTCTTCTGATCTTTCTTCCTTTAAGACTTAAAATGTTTTTCTCATACTACCTCTGAGGCAGATTTTTTTTTTTTTGAAGGAGAAGTTGACTTTTGGGAAGCTGACTTGATTTCCTTGGTCTATGGAATTCCTGGAGCAGAAAATCCCTCAATTCATTCATTTATGCTTCCTTTCCCTCCCTCCTTCCCTCCCTGCCTCCTTCCTTCCTTCCTTCCCTCCTCCCACCCTTCCCCTTCCTCTCTCCCTCCTTTTTCCTTCCTTGCTTCCCTCCTTCCTTCCTCCCTGCTTCCTTCCTCCCTCCCTCCCTCTCTCCTTCCTTCCTCCTTCCCTCCTTTTTCCTTCCTCCCTTCCTTCTTCCTTTCCTTCCTTCCTTCCTTCCTTCCTTCCTTCCTTCCTTCCTTCCTTCCTTCCTTCCTTCCTTCCTTCCTTCCTTCCTTCCTTCCTTCCTTCCTTCCTTCCTTCCTTCCTTCCTTCCTTCCTTCCTTCCTTCCTTCCTTCCTCTTTCTTTATTCTGTATATCTGCATACTTATGGAATCTAGGGATGATTTACTTAAATGAATGCTTGAATGAATGCTCATTCCCCTCCTAGCTGTCCCTCTGACTAAGACCTTTTCTACCTTAATTCCCTTGTATAACTCTGGAACTTTCTTCAGTACCTGGGGCCTTCTCATCCTTCCATATTCCTCTGCTATTTTGACCCCCTTCTCCCTCTGGTGTGTTTCTTTTGGGATCTCCACTTGGGGGCTGGATCCAGGCTGGCCACATATATTTCTTTCCCCTCCTGGCTATGCTTCTAACTCTAAGAATTTTGCCACCAAGATTCAGCTGTCTTGTCACTTTGGGATTTTCCTAATCAGTTGGAGTCTTTCCTCCCTGCAATATCTGTCTATCTTGTTGTAGAGGTCTTCATTACTTTATAATACCCTTAAATGTTTTGTCTTCCTCCACTAGAATACAAACTCCTTCAGGGTAGGAATTGCATTTCCTTTTGCTTGTATTTGCCCCCTCAGAGTTTAGCACAGTACTTGGCATACAGTAAGCTTTTAATAAATATGCTCACTTGTCTCACTAGTGTCTAATTAGTAAGTTTTTGTACACTAAATAAATGTTTAAACTGATATTCAGTTGAGTGTGGTGAGGATAACTTTAAGAAGTCATAAAGGGCATTAACTAGGGGAACATTTCCCAAGGAAAGATCAAGAGAAGAATAGGACAGAGTCCAGTTACCCCTAAGGCCATCTTGTGTTTGGCTTCACTGGTAGGAAGGATTAGGGAGAAAAAAGTGCCATGTGGCAACGTGCTACTTTATTTAATTATTATGGTTAATTAGAAACTAAGCTCAGTTGTTTCTGCATGTGCAATCAGCACCCTGGGTCAGAGATCTAGTTCCTTGACCTTATTAAGGTCCTGCCTGTCACAGAAGGAAAATTAGAGTAATTACAGGGGCTCCGCAGAATACATAATACCTTATTTTTACCAAAAAGAAAAATAAATAAAAAGAACCAAGGAACTACCTAAAGGGAATTTTTTTTCATTATAATAATGATACTAAAAAGCACAGCAATTATATTACTCCTGATTTAACTATGACATTCTGGTTTTGCTTAGAGAAAGAAAACTCTCTCTCTCTCTCTCTCTCTCTCTCTCTCTCTCTCTCTCTCTCTCTCTCTCTCTCTCTCTCTCTCTCTCTCTCTCTCTCTCCCCTTAGAGAAAGAAGGGAAAACAGCCATTCTGTTGCTGCAATTAGTGGTGATGTATGGAATGAACTGCTAAATCACTGTGACTAATCTAAATGGACAGAACTGTCCCTTGCTAATCACCGTGAGTATTGCCCTGGTCAGAAAGAGCAAGGAATGATGATATCCGAAGGAATGGGCAGCTGTTACAAGCACAAACTGTACCAGGGACTATTTCAGGTGACAAGATGAGAATGAAATGTAAGAAGGTTCTTAATTCTGTTTCAAGGAGATAGAAGCACTTTTTAAAAAAAGATATTATAGGTATAATTGCAAATTATAATTAAAGAGCCATTCTTTTCCTTGTTATTTCCCATCTCTTAAACGGGCACATCCCTTTTCAGCTCTGAATGTCTGAAGTCCTGAAGTGGCTGTCTCCAGCCATGAATCCTCCCGATGGCCCCAAATTGCAGACTGTAGATGCTATTTGATATTTACTTAGCCATCTTCACATGTGAAGTGGAGCCCAGGATCAGATCAAGAACAGAACAAACCCTGAAACAAGATGAAACAGATGGGGTTGATTTTTGTTGTAGAGCAATGCAACTCTGTGTTTGTTTGCAGTCTGCCATTATTTATGTAAATATACAATTAAGATGAATTTATAATTTGTGAAGGATTGTTTTCTGGCAAGCACAGGTCTAACTTTAAAACGTGTGCGTGTGTGTGTGTGTGTGTGTGCACGCCTTACAGTCATATCATTGGGGCTCAGCTGTTTCTCTTTTTACTTGTGAATATTTGAGTCTGGCTACTCAATTTCCTCTCTTTGAGTTTCAGTTTCATCATCTAGGACATGAGGATAACATGCAACGTATAGAATAATGTTGGCTCTGGAGTCAAACTGAGTTTAAGTTCTGATTGTATCACTTTCTAACTTTCTGACTATGGTTAAATTACTTAAAGTCTTGACCAGTCCAGGTTACTGTATTATTACTGTCCAATATTCTTAAAAACATTAGATAGCTTGATGAATACATTAAGCATATACAACATACATACATGTGTCAGGTACTGTGTTAATGGTTAGGGATGTGAATATAAGCAAGCAAGACAATCCCTGATCTAAGTAGCTTCCATTTTAGGTAGACACTTGACAGCACATAAAGGCAAATTGAAAGGAGTGAGACACAGTATAGGCACGGCAGCCTGATTTGGACATGATAGCCAGCTTGTGAGGTAATGACTGGTTCTAGAGAATGAGGAAAGGTGGGAGAGAGGGAGAAAACTCATCTATCTAAATGCAAGGTCATTCTAGAGGCAGAATCCAAGGTTGTGGTAGTAACTGGGGGTGAGGGAGATAGTATGATTGCCGAGATGCATGCATGATGACTTGGGTATGGTGATTGGTAAGTTACAGATTAGACACCACCCTACTTTTATTTTTCATTTTGTCTTTGTAGTGAAAATGCCTAGTACAATGTCTGGCATATAGTAGTGGTTCAATAAATGCAGAAGGATGGAAGGAAGAAAGGAAAGAAGGAAAGAAGGAGGGGAGGAAGGAAGAAAAAAAGGAAGGAAGAAAGGAGGGAGGAAGGATAAATGAATGAATTGAGGGATTTTCTACCCCAGGAATTTCGTAGACCAAGGAAATCAAGTCAGCTTCCCAAAAGTCAGCCTCTCCTTCAAAAACATCTACCTCAGAGTTTTTTTTAAAGTATTTCACGTTTTCCCATTTAATAGTATTTTATTTTCTCCCATTACATGTAAAGATAAGTTTTAATCTTATTTTTTTAAGACTGAGTTCCTAATTCTTTTCTCTACCTCCCTCTCACCCCCACTTCCTAAGGCAGGAAACAATGTGATATATGTTATACATGTACACTCATGTTAAACATATCTCCACATTAGTCATATTGTGAAAGAAGAAAAGTGAAAAAATCCACAAGAAAGAGAAAAAAAAAACACAAAAAAGTGAAAATAGTATCCTTCAATCTGCATTCAGATTCCATAGATTTTTCTCTGGATGTGGATAGCATTTTCCATCATGATCTTTTGAAAGTGTCTTGGATCAGTATATTGATGAAAAGAGCTAAATCTATCACAGCTGATCACTGCACAATATTGCTGCTACTGTGTATAATGTTCTCTTCATTCTGCTCACTTCACTCAGCATCAGTTCATGTAAGTTTTTCCAGGTTTTCCTGAAAACTGTCCTCTCATCATTTCTCATAGTAAGTAGTATTCCATTATATTCATGTGCCACAACTTGTTCAGTCATTCCCTGAGTGACAAGCATCTCCTCAATTTCCAATTCTTTGTCATCACTAAAGAGCTGAAATAAATATTTCTATACATGTAGATCCTTTTTACTTTATGTTCTCTTTTTGATACAGACCTAGTAGTGGTAATACTAGATCAAGGGGTATGCTCAGTATTTTTATGCCTGGGCAAAGTTCCAAATTGCTATCCAAGAATAGTTGGATCAGTTCACAACTCCACCAACAATGCAATAGTCTTCTGATTTTCCCAAATCCTCTCCAACATTTATCATTTTCCTTTTTTGTCATATTACCCAATCTGAAAGGAGGAAGTGACACCTCAGAATTGTGTTGATTTTCATTTCTCTAGTCAATATTGACTAAGAGCATCTTTTCATATGACTAGATAGCTTTGATCTTTTCATCTAAAAGTTGTCTATTCATGTCCTTTCAGCATTTTTTAATTGGGGAATGGCTTGTAGTCTTCTAAATTTGACTGCATTCTATATATATTGAGAAATTAGGCTTTTATCAGAATCACTGACTGTAAAAATTATTTCCCAACTTTTGACTTTCTTCCCAATCTTAGTTACATTGGTTTTATTTATGCAAAACCTTTTTATTTAATGTAACAAAAATTATCTATTTTGCATTTCATGATATTCTCCATCTCTTGTTTGGTCACAAACTCTTCTCCATAGATCTGATAGATAAACTATTCTTTGCTTTCCTAATTTACTTTTATGTCTAAGTCATGTATCCATTTTGACCTTATCTTGTTATATGATGTGAGATGTTGGTTTATGCTTAGTTTCTGCCATGCTATTTTCCAGTGAGTTCTTATTTCAAAAGGTGGAGTTTTGGGTTTAATAGACAGTAGACTACTATAGAAATCTATGTCTTGTGTACCTAACCTATTCCACTGATCCACCACTCCATTTTTCTGCCAGTACCATAGTTTTGATGATTGGTGCTCCAATTTTACATTTGGAATGGGTTGACCACCATATTTTGCATTAATTCCTGTGATATTCCTAACCTTTTGTTCTTCAAGATGAATTTTGTTATTATTTTTTCTAGCTCTATAAAATAATATTTTGGTAGTTTGAATGGAATGACACTGAAAAGTAAGTTAATTTAGGTAAAATTGTCATTTTCATTATATTAGTTTGGCCTATGCATGAGCAATTGGTATTTTTCTAATTGTTTACAACTGATGTATTTGTGTGAAAAGTGTTTTGTAACTGTGTTCATATAGTTCCTGGGTTTGTTTTAGCAGGTTGACTGCCAAATATTTTATATTGTCTACAGTTACTTTAAATGGGATTTCTCTTTGTATTTCTTGTGGTTGGGCTTTACTGGTAACATATATAAATGCTGATGATTTATG
Source organism: Bettongia penicillata ogilbyi (assembly GCA_023548195.1). Taxonomy (NCBI): domain Eukaryota; kingdom Metazoa; phylum Chordata; class Mammalia; order Diprotodontia; family Potoroidae; genus Bettongia; species Bettongia penicillata. The sequence goes on along the minus strand of JAJHZJ010000470.1, from coordinate 13,133,988 downwards.
TGGGTTTATTTTCTATTCTTCAGCTTTGCTAAAGTTATTAATTATATCAAGAATTTTTTTAGTTTATTCTCTAAGTATACCATCATATCATCTGCAAAGAGTAATAGTTTTGTTTTCTCATTGTCTATACTGATTCCTTTAATTTCTTGTTTGTCTCTTATTGCCAGAGCTAACATTTCTAGCACAAGATTGAATTAAAGTGATGATAGTGGGCTTACTTACTTCACCCATGATCTTATTGGGAAAACTTCTAGCTAATCCCTATTATATCCTTATTATATGTAATTACATATAATTCTTTGCAATGGTTTAAGATAGATACAACTTATTATTTTAAGGAAAATTCCATTTTTCCTTTTGCTCACCAGCGTTTTTAATAGGAATGGGTGCTGTATTTTGTCAAAAGATTTTTCTAAAACTATAAAGATAATCATATGATTTCTGTTAGTTTTGTTATTGATATGAACAATTATGGTGATGGTTTTCCCCTTATTGAACCTGCCCTGCATTCCTGGTATAAATCTCACCTGGTCATGCTCTACTATCCTCATGATAAGTTGTTGTAATATCCTTACTAATATTTTATCTAAATTTTTTGCATCTATATTCATTAGGAAATAGATCTATTATTTTCCCTGTTTTGGCTCTTCCTGGTTTAGGTATCAGCATAATAGTATCATAAATAGAATTTGATAGGACTCACTCTATGACTATTTTTCCAAATAGTTTGCATGGTATTGGAACATGTTGTTCTTTAAATGTTTGGCAGATTTCATTTTTAAATCCTTGTGGCCTTGGATATTTTTTCTTCAGGAGCTTATTTATGGCTCATTCCATTTCTTTCTCTGAAAATAAAATTTTAGAATATTTTATTGTATTTAATATTTAAGTGTTTTATTTCCTCTTCTCTTAATCTGGGAAATTTATAAGTTTTATAAATATTCATCAGTTTCACTTAGGTAGTCACATTCATTGGCACACAGTTGGGCAAAATAGCTCCTAATTATTGATTCATTTACCTTATCATTGGTGGTGAATTCATTCATTTCATTTTTGATGCTGGTAATTTGTTTTTTTTCTTTCTTTTTAAATCAAATTAACCAAAACATTATCTATTTGATTTTTTTCAAAAAAGAAGCTCTTAATTTTTTTTATTAGTTCAACATTTTCTTTCAATTTTATTAATATCTCCTTTGATTTTCAGAATTACTATTTGGGTATTTAATTTATTATTTTTCTAGCTTTTTTAGTTGCATGAACAATTCATTAATCTCATTCTCTATTTTATTCATGTATGCATTTAGAGATGCAAAATTTCCCCTAAGAACTGCTTTGACTGCATCCCATGAATCTCAGCCTATTGTCTAATTTCTGTCATCCTCTTTCATGAAATTATTGATTGTTTCTATGATTTTTTTGACTTACTATTTCTTTAGAATTAGGTTATTTAATTTTCAATTAATTTTCTATCTTTTCATGACCATTTATTGTGCATAGTCCTTAATGCATCATGATCTGGAAAGGAAATATTTAGTGTTTCTGGCTTTTTGCATTTGATTGTGAATATTTTATGCTCTAGTACTTGGTCAATTTTTTGTGTAGGTGTCATACACTGCTAAGAAACCATTATATTCCTTTCTACCTGCATTAAGTTTTCTTCACAGGTCTATCATAGCTAACTTTTCTAAAAAAATTTTTCACCCTTTAACTTCTTTCCTGTTGATTTTGTGATTAGATTTATGCAGTTCTCAGAAGGGGAAGTTGATGTCCACAAGTAGTATAATTTTGCTCTTTATTTCTTCCCGAAGCTCACTTAACTTCTCTGCTAAGAATTTGGATGCTACAAGATTGTGGAGTAGACAGGAACTTCTTTGAGCTCTTCTCCAAACCTCTCCAAATACCTGTAAAAATGACTGCAAACAAATTCTAGAGCATCAAAATCTCCCCATCCCCCTCCCAAAACAGATTAAAACAAATTACATTCCAAGAAAAACTGCAAAGTCCACAGGAAAGATTTGTTGCACCAGACTTGGACAGGAATGTCAGCCTGCATGAGCTGCACCAGCATAAACCGGCCTCAGTGAAGCCAAAGCAAGCCTCAGGTGACTGAAGTGCAATTATCTGGGGTATTTTCCAGACTTCTCAACCCCAAAACACCAGAGACAACTTAGAACATTAGTCAGAAAGGTCAGTTAGGTGAGAGAGCAGTACAGTCCTGATCTGGACCCAGCACTGCTCACAGATGGTGTCAGCAGTAGCAATGACAGCAGCTGCTTCCAGATATCAACCCACAAACAGTAAGGGGAAGTGAACCACTGATCAGAAAGACATTACAGGGATCTCTTTGCTGGCACTGAAGCAGGACTCATTTGTTCTGCCCATATTTGGATCTGGTGGTAGTCCTGGGGTGAGGAGGAACACTGGCATAGCACAGTGTGTGGCAACAGTGAAGAAGGAACTCTCCTCAAAGTACCAGGCAAGAAAAGAGTGCTTGTTGTCATGCACAGAACAGAGCTCAGGCTGAGAGAGGAATAAGCACTTCTCCTTAGATCACACCACCTTGGAGCAAATGAAAATTTATAGGTCCCTAGAAGTATCTCTGAAAATAGCTGCGCAAAACCCTTGAAGCTTGGTAAAATAGATCCTCCACACTGGAAGTAGAGTCTTACCTTAAAAGTCAAATAGTTGGCTGATAAAATGACCAAACAGCAGGGAAAAAGAAATTCATACTATAGAAACTTACTTTAACAACCAGGAAAATCAAAACAAACTCAGAAGACAAGAAAGTCAACGCTCCTACATCCAAAACCTCCAAGAAAAATATGAATTGAACTCAGACCGTGGAAGAACTCAAAAAAGGATTCTGAAAATCAAATAAGAGAGGTAGAGGAAAAAAGTGGGAAAAGAAATGACAGTGATGCAAGAAAATCATGAAAAACAAGTCAAAAGTTTGCTAAGGAAGACCAAAATAAATACTGAAGAAAATAATGCCTTCAATATAGACTAACCCAAATGGCAAAATAGGTTCAAAAAGCCAATGAGAAGAATGCTTTAAAAACAGAATCAGCTAAATGTAAAAAGAGATCCATAAGTTCACTGAAGAAAATAATTCCTTAAAAATTAGAATAGAGCAAATGAAAGGTAATGGCTATATGAGAAATCAAGAAATTATAAAACAGAACCAAAAGAATGGGAAAAATACAAGACAATGAGCAATATCTCACTGGAAAAGATCACTGACTTGGAAAATAGAACCAGAAGAGATAATTTGAAAAATCATTAATTTAAGTGAAAATAATGACTACAAAAAAGGTCTAGACATTTTTCAAGAAATTATCAAGGAAAGCTACCCTGATATTCTAGAACTGGAGGGAAAATTAAAATTGAGTCTACTGATCTTTTGACAGATATCCCAAAAGTCAAATCTGACAGGATTATTACAGTCCAATTGGAGAGTTTCCAGGTCAAGGAGAAAATATTGCAAGTAGCAAAAACAAAAACAATTGAAGTATCATGGAAACACTATTAGTATGATACAAGATTTAGTTTTTACTTTAAGGGATGAGAGGGTTTGGAATTTGATATTCCAGAGGTCAAAGGAATTGGGATTGCAACCAAGAATCACCTATTCAACAAATCTGAGTAGAATTATTCAGAAGAAAAATTGGACATTCAATGACACAATTTTCAAGCATTCTTTTTTTAATATAATTTATTTATTTTCAGTTTTCAACATTCACTTCCACAAGATTTTAAATTACAGATTTTCTCCCCCATCTCCACCTCCCCAGACCCCAAGACAGAATGCACCTCAACCACCCCTTTCACCAATCTTCCCTTCCTTCAATTACCCCCCCACCTTCTCTCATCTCCCTCCTCTCTATATTCCTGTAGGGCAAGATAGATTTCTGAAACTGATTACCTATACAAGTTATATCTAAGTTGCATGTAAAAACAATTTTTAACATTCATTTTTAAAGCTATTAATTCCACATTCTCTCCCTTCTTCCTTCCCCATCCACCCTCATTGAGAAAGCAAGCAATTTGATATAGATCATATATGTGTAACCATGCACAACGTTTCCACAACAGTCATATTTTGGAAGATTAATCACATTTCCCTCTATTCAGTCTTGCCCTCCATTTGTTTCATTCTGTCCCTTGACCTGTCCCCTGACAATTGTTACTTCTGATTACCCCTTCCCCCAATCTGCCATCCCTTCTATTTTCCTGCCTTTCCTGTCTCTGTTCCCCATGCTTTCCTGATCAGTAAGATAGATTTCCATACCCAATTGAATGTGTGTTATTCCCTCCTTAAGCTAAATCTTTTGAAAGTAAGGCTGACTTATTCCACCTCACCTCCTCTTTTCCCCCTCCATTGTAAAAAGTTCTTTCTTGCCTCTTTCATGTGAGATGATTTACTATATTCTACCTCTCCCTTTCTTTTTCTCCCAGGACATTCTTCACAACATTTAATTTTACTTTTTATACATCCTCCCTTCATATTCAGCTCCCCCTGTGCTATATGTATATATACATATGTATACATATATATGTGCATGCATATTACATATACACATACATATATATACACCATACATTTACAAACACATATACATACATGTATATACATATGCATATATGTACACATATGCACACACACACACATATATACTCTCTAACTACTCTAATACTAAGAAAGGTCTCATAAGTTACAAATATCATCTTACCATGTAGAAATGTAAACAGTTCAACTTTGATGAGTCCCTTATGGATTCTTTTTCCTATTTACCTTTTTTTATGTTTGTCTTGTTCTTATACTTGAAAGTCAAATTTTCCATTCAGCTCTGGTCTTTTCTACAAGAATGCTTAGAAGTTCTCTATTTATTGAAATTCTACTTTTTTTACTGAAGTATTATACTCAGTTTTGTTGTGCAGGTGATTTGTGGTGTTAAACCTAGCTCTTTTGACCTCTGGAATATTATGTTCCAAGCCCTCTGACTCCTTAATGTAGAAACTGCTAGATCTTGTGTTATTGTGATTGACTTTCCACAATATTTGAATTGTTTCTTTCTGACTGGTTATAATATTTTTTACTTGAACTGAGAACTCTGGGATTTTTCTATAATATCCTGAGGAGTTTTTCTTTTTTTGGATCTCTTTCAGGAGGTGATTGGTGGATTCTTTTTATTTCTATGTTACCCTTTTGCTCTAGAATATCAGGGCAATTTTCTTTGATAATTTCTTGAAAGATGATGTCTATGTTCTTCTTTTGATCATAGTTTTCAGGTAGACCAATAATTTTTAAATTATCTCTCCTGGGTTTATTTTCCAGGTCAATTGTTTTTCTAATGAGATATTTCACATTGTCTTCTATTTTTTTCATTCTTTTGATTTTTTTTAAATTTCTTGAGTTTTCATAAAGTCATTAGCTTACATTTGCTCCATTCTCATTTAAAAATATTTATTTATTTTTTAGTTTTAAACATTCACTGCCACAAAATTTTGAGTTCCAAATTTTCATCCCATCTCTCCCCTCCACCCATCCCAAGACATCATGCATTCAAATTACCCATTTGTCCATTCTGCCCCACTCTATCACACCTCTCCCTTTTCTCAGCCCCTTCCCCTCTATTTTCTTGTCTGACAAGATAAATTTCTATATTCCATTTCCTTTGTGTCTTATTTCCCAGTAGCATGTAAAAACAATTTTTAACATTCATTTTTCAAACTTGGAGTTTCAACTCCTCCCCTTTCCTCCCTCCTCACTAATCCTCACTGAGAAGGCAAAGAATTAGATATAGGTTATACGTATATAGTCATGAAAAACACTTCCATAATAGTCATGATGTGAAAGACTATATTTCCCTCCATCCTGTTCTGTTCCCCATTTATTCAAATTTCTCTTTTGACGCTGTTCCTCCTCAAAAGTGTTTGCTTCTAGTTACACCTCCTCCCATTTGTCCTCCCTTTTTTTATTCCCCCACCCCACTTATCCATGTCACCCTTACTTTCTTGTACTGTAAGATAGATTTTCATACCAAATTGAATGTGCATGTTTATTCTCTCCTTAAGCCAAATATGATGAGAGTAAGGTTCACTCTTTCCCTCTCACCTCCCCATTCTTCCCCTCCATTGAAAAAGCTTTAATTTGCCTCTTTCATGTAAGAGATAATTTGTCCCATTTTGTTCCTCTCTTCCTCCTGCTCCCAATAGATTCTTCTCTCACCCTTTAATATTATTTTTAGATATCATCCCTTCATATTCAAATCACCCTGTGCCCTCTGTCTTAATAAAAGAATTTTTTCCATAAAACTTGGACCTAGTCAAAAGACCACATCCAATTCTAGTCTATATTCTGTCTAGTCCATAGGTTTTCTGCTTTGTGTTCCTATGAACACAGGTCACAACAACAATCCTGGGAAATGGACATTTCCAGCTTAGAAAGACACTTCATGAATTTGAGATTCTGGGTTCTTGAGTCAGGACTGGTTGCTCAATGAAGAGTGCATCCTGAAGTTACTTCTGAGAAAAAAAGACCAGCAAAATTATTTTATACATGCAAGAACTAAGCTGCCATGTAGTGGCCAGAAAAATTTATACTTTATGAGATCCTTGAACAATAAAATCCTAAATGAATATCAAATAGCTCTTCAGTAGTCCTTAAAAATTATCTTTGCCTGTCAAGAGAAGACAGTTGTAACTGGTGTCTTCTGCTTTAAATATTTGTTAATGAGGTATCATGTATCTTTTGTGTTTTAATCCTTTCTTTTGTGGCAAAAGAAATAAATACCTATTCTATACCTGATTTCTATTTCAGACATTGAACATCTTTTCTAGAAAAGAACTTGTTAGTCTCTTTTAAGAAATACTTAGATTTGAGCCATAACAAGCTTTCTTTAAGAGATTTCTTTGGAACTCTGAGTAAAGGCTTGAAAAGTCAAAGAGTGTGAATAAAAAATAGATTTTACTTTTGGGGGGGATTCTGCTACTCCCAAGATTAATCTATGCTCAGTGTGAGCCCACAGATCAGGTCACTTGTGAAGGATAGTCTTGGTGGGCTTTGGGATACATACATATATGCATAAGGAGAGAAGAATGAGAATAAATATTTATATTATTCCCCTTATGTGTTAAGCACATGCAAAATGCTTATAAATATGATCTCATTTGTACATAGTACAATCTGAGCCAGTTCCCTTCCTAGTCTAAGTAGTAGGTTCATAAGATACAGAGACTGAAAGTACCTGAGAGAAATCATCTACATCTCTTCCCTCAATTTACAGAGGAGGAGCATGTGTGTTTGTCCTTCATGCCAATGAAGACCATGCCATTAGAGAAATAATGACATGACATGCACTTGACTTTGTTTTGAGTGAGGGAGCTCTGTGCAGGTCATCAGCCTCACTTCTCCTACAGAGCCATCTGAATCCAGTGACCAGATAGTTTTCAGGATGACTGGAGATGACCCAGGATGAGACAATTGAGGTTAAGTGACTTGCCCAAGGTCACACAGCTAGTCTAAGGTGAGATTTGAACTCAGATCCTCCTGACTCCTGCACTGGTGCTCTATCCACTGCACCACCTAGCTGTCCCACAGAGTAGGCAGTTAAGTCCCAAAGAGGCTGTGACATCCCCAAGATGATTAAATAGCAACACTTGGATTCTTTGTTTCCAACATATTACCTTTAATGCAATTTTAACATTCTGTGATTAAACAAAATATGATAGCTGTAGGTAGAGAAGAAGAAATTTAAGTTTATTTAGAATTCTGCAGATGTATTTTCTCAAAGGGAGGGGGCAATCAAATGCAAACAAACCTTGAATCTTGAAATGCCTTGGGTTTTATTTACAAAAAATATAAATTTAAAAACTAATCCATAACAGCTGATTATCTGAAATCTGTACCATAGTGACTTTCCACTCTAACTTTTAGGTTGGCCTTGAGCATGGATAAATAGGAATCTAATTAGACAATCATTTTTCACTTTTTTTAGAATTTTAAGTTAATATGTTTATGCCTTTTGTTTTTACATTGAAGTCATTTGAGTATGTACAGCCTTACCTCCCCAACAGGGTTTTCCACCGTAACATTAGAACATGCGGGATCATTTGAGCAATAATAAGTAGCCCAGAGACCCTTTCTGCTACTGTATGGAATATTTTGTGCCTATATTTACTTACCTCTATAAATGAAGGAGAAAGGTTCACAAACATTTATCAAGTGCCCAGTATGTCTAACACAACTGGGAACACAAAACACTCTTTTTTTTTGGTTTTAGTGAAACTGTCCATAATCCGAATGAGCTTACACTTTGTGAAAAGATAAATCATGGGCAAAGATAAATTTAAAAAAATAATAATGTTCAGGGTAACAGACTAGTAACAACTGGAAGGAGGACTTAGGAAGAGATTCACCAGCAGGTAACTCCTAAGCTGAGCCCTAAAGGTAAATAGGCATTGTAACTGGCAGAAGGGAGGAGGCGGTGATTTCTGAGTATGAAAAACAGGTCAAGGACACAAGTGTGGGAAATTAAATGTTAAAAAAGGCATTACCTCTCTGTACAAAATGATAATGGCAATATGGAGGACATTTACCATTGATCTCAAGGAAGCCACTTATAAGCCCTGCTCTCTTTTCCCCAAAATAATCTATTGGTTGCCGAAGTTGTGTTTCATGAAACTTTGGATAAGTGAACTGTTCCCCAGTTGGTAACCTAAAAAACAAAACAACACAAAGAACTTTTTTTCAGTTATTTTTTGAATGGAAGGATTGTTACCCATCTTCAGGTAGTTTGTCCATTCAACAAATAGACTTGGCTTTTGGGGGTTATAGATTTCTGCCTTAAAAAACCCCCATTCTGAATTTGAAAATTTTAACTTTCCACAAATTAGTATAAAGGCAATGATATTAAGAAGGCACAGCTTCAAGGAATAAGTAGCTAACTGTTTCTCTGTATTTTATATCTGAAGAATTATAGTCAGGTTTTGTTACTACATTTTAGGAAGGACATAAACAGCCCAAAGGACATACAGGATGGTCAAGGCCCTTAAGTTTATGCCATATCGGAACCACAAAGATAAGATACCTTCAAGTATTGGTATCAAGTATCATATAGAAGAGTGGTTTGACTTGTCCTCTTTGAATCCAAAGAAAAGAACCAGGAGAAATTAAGTGGAAGTTACAAAATGGAAAATTCAGGCTTGATGTTGTGATGGGGAACCTCCAATTAAATCAGAGCTATGTCTCAAAGAAGAATGGGCTGTCTTGGAGACCAGTGGGTTCCCTTTCATTGGGTATTTTCTAAACAGAGGCTGCATGGTCATTTCTCTGATAAGTTTGTAATCAGAATTTTTTCATTCAGACATCAATTAAACTATATGATAATAGGTCTTTTCTATCTCTAAATATCTGAGATTCTGAGAGAGAATGGTGATTCCGGTCTATAATTAAAAGAACATTGAATTTGAAGTCAGAAGAGATGGATTTAAATTACTCTTCTCTCTCTCTCTCCTTATACACACACACACACACACACACACACACACACACACACACATATTCTATACATATCATCATCATCATCTAAATTTCCCCAAAGTTTATTTTCTTCCTCCTTTAAGAGAGTTATTCCTTCTAAAAGAACTTTTTAATAAGAGGGGGACAGAGAATCGAACCTTCCACATAGTGTTCTCTACCATTGGGTGATCCCAGCCTCTGCAAAGACATAGAAGGAAGTAGCTTCTGCTCTTTGGTCCATCACTCTTACCTTTTTCATCTTGAGTGGCATTTACTTTCTTTGACCCTTAGTTTTCTCTATGGGACTAATACTTATGATTGCCTCCAACTTCCAAGCCTTTAAAGAAAAAGAAGGTGCTCTAAGGTTCCTTTCATCATCAAAATTCAGTGATCCTGTAGTAATACTCATTTGAAAGAAACCCTTTGTGGGGGTGGAGCCAAGATGGCGGAGTAGAAAGACTCACGTATGCTAGCTCTGAACCCACAGCCCATATATTTCCTGCAAGAAGAACTCCCCATGAATTCTGGAGCACTGCAAGGCATGCAGAAACACAGTGGAAAAGATTTCTGTTCCAGAGAGCCCTCTGGACAGCGGAGTCCACCCCTGTGCTGCCCTGGTGGCGGGGCCCCGAGGAGCAGATCTGAGCAGGCTTCAGGGATGGAACCTCCAGCAGCTGGGAAGGTCCCTCTGCCCACAGACGCTACAGGTCAGTGAGAGAGACGGCTAGGCTGGCCGAGAGGGGAGCGGGGTGTCTCCATGACTCGGGCCCCCTCGGGAGGCAGCGGCAGAGGCAGTGGTGGTGGCCCAGGACTCCCTGAGCAGGCAGAAGCTCCATTTCTGAAGGTCTCTGCATAAACCCCATGAGGGAACTGAGCCTGGGAGGCAGCCTTGTCCTCACCCAAGCACCAGAACTTAAGCTCACATTGAATAGCAGCTGCGCCTGCCACAGAAAGCCCATTTGAATCTCAGACCCCAAGCGCTAGCTGGGCAGATCTAGGCAAGGGTGGACAGGAATCTCAGAAATCAAGTAACTGGCTGGGAAAATGCCCAGAAAAGGGAAGAAAAATAAGATTATAGAGAGCTACTTTGAGGGGGTGCAGATGTTCCTGCCTTTCAATTCTGATGACGAGGAACTATTCTTACCATCAGGGAAAGACGTGGAGGTCGGGGCCTCTGTATCCCAGACATCCCAGGTGGATGTTGGGTGGGCTCAGGCCATGGAAGAGCTCAAAAAGGATTTTGAAAATCAAATTAGACAGGTGGAGGAAAAACTGGGAAGAGAAAAGAGAGAAATGCAAGAAAAGCATGAAAAATGGGTCCATACCTTGGTAAAGGAGACCCAAAAAAATGCTGAAGAAAATAACACCTTGACAAATAGGCTAACTCAATTGGCAAAAGAGGTTCAAAAAGCCAATGAGGAGAAGAATGCTTTCAAAAGCAAAATTAGCCAAATGGAAAAAGAGGTTCAAAAGCTCACTGAAGAGAATAGTTCTCTCAAAATTAGAATGGAACAGATGGAGTCTAATGACTTTCTGAGAAACCAAGAAATCACAAAACAAAACAAAAAGAATGAAAAAATGGAAGAGAATGTGAAATATCTCATGGGAAAAAACAAGTGACCTGGAAAATAGATCCAGGAGAGACAATTTAAAAATTATGGGACTACCTGAAAGTCATGATAAAAAAAGAGCCTAGACATCATCTTCCCTGAAATTATCAAGGAAAACTACCCTGATATTCTACAACCAGAGGGCAAAATAAGTATTGAAAGAATCCATCAAGCACCGCCTGAAAGAGATCCAAAAAGAGAAACTCCTAGGAACATTGTGGCCAAATTCCAGAATTCCCAGGTCAAAGAGAAAATATTGCAAGCAGCTAGAAAGAAACAATTCCAGTATTGTGGAAATACAATCAGGATAACTCAAGATCTAGCAGCTTCTACATTAAGGGATCAAAGGGCATGGGGAATAGGATATTCCAGAAGTCCAAGGAACTAGGACTCAAACCAAGAATCACCTACTGAGCAAAACTGAGTATAATACTTCAGGGGGAAAACTGGTCTTTCAATGAAATCAAGGACTTTCAAGCATTCTTGATGAAAAGACCAGAGCTGAAAAGAAAATTTGACTTTCAAACACAAGAATGAGAAGAAGCATGAAAAAGGAAACAGCAAAGAGAAGTATTAAGGGACTTACCAGAAATGAACTGTTCACATTCCTACAGGGAAAGACAATATTTCTAACTCTTAAAACTTTTCAGCATCTGGGTAGTTGGTGGGACCACACACACACACACACACACACACACACACACACACACACACACACACACATGCATGCACACACAGAGACAGCACAGAGTGAATTGAATAGGATGGAACCATATCTTAAAAGAAAATAAGGTAAATGGTGAGAGAGAAATGTAGTAGGAGGAAAGAGGGTGAAATGGAATGGGGTTAATTATATCTCATTCAAGAGGCAATCAGGAGACTTTTTAGTGGAGGGAAAAAGAGGAGAGCTGAGAAAAAAAACAAGAAGTTTACCCTCATCACATTTGACTAAAGGAAGGAATAAAATGCACACTCATTTTGGTATGAAAACCTATCTTACAATACAGGAAAGTCGGGGAGGAGATAAGCAGGGTAGGGGGGATGATGGTAGGGAGGACAATGGGAGGAGGGAGCAATTTGAAGTCAACACTTGGGGAGGGACAGGATCCAAAGACAGAATAGAAACAAGGAGGGGGCAGGATAGGATGGAGGACAATAGAGTTAGTCTTACACAACATGACTATTAGGGAAGTCATTTGCAAAACTACACAGATAGAGCCTGTATTGAATTGCCTGCCTTCCCAAAGGGAAAGGGTGGGGAGGGAGGGATGGGGAGAATTTGGAACTCAAAGTTTTAGGAACAACTGTTTAGTATTGTTGTTGCTACTAGGAAATAAGAAATACAGTTAATGGGGAATAGAAAGTCATCTGGCCCTACAGGACAAAAGAGAAGATGGGGACAAGAGAAGGGAGGGATGATAGAAGAGAGGGCAGATTGGTGATAGGGAAAATTTGAAAGCTCGGTGTATTGGGGTGGGGAGAGGGGAGAAATGGAGAGAAAATTTGGAACCCAAAATTTTGTGAAAATGAATGTAAAAAGTTAAATAAATTTATATTAAAAAAGATTAATAAATGAAAAGTGCTTTGTGAACTTTATAAAATAATGTAAAAGGGAGCTTTATGCAAGAATTATTATTTTAGCTTCAGAAAAAAAGATGGATTGATCAGGAATGAATGGCATGGCAATGATTATGGTTACAAAAGTGACTGGTAATTGTATTTTTCTTTAAACTTTTCAAGGCATTTTAAATGTGTGATTTAATTTTCTTTTCACACCACCGTATCAGGTCTATCCAGGTTGCACTAGCCTCGTTGCACAGATGAAGACACCATATTTTAGAGAGTTGTCCATGGTCAAAGCATGAGCCAGTGTAAAAGACAGCATCTGAAGCCCCATCTTTAATACTCCACTTCTAGTTCTCCATTCAAATTTACAAGGAAATTGAAGGTCTGTATCAGCAGGCAGGTGATGGTGGGGAGAGCTATGGAAAGGAGATGAATTCTCACTTAAATCTTTTCTGACTTATTTGATGTCTGGAAAAAGTCAGTCACATAAAAAACTGATAGTAGGCGTAGGTTAGAATAATACTGAGGACCCTTACTTAGTGTTTTTAAATATAGGGATTCTCTACCCGAAAGATACCGTGGATACATCAAAGTGTAAAACAGTCAATAAACATTTATCGAACACCTAGCATGTGGCAGTCACTAGGAAAATGACAAGAGTAGTCTCTTCTCTTAAGAAACTGACAATCTGGGGGCAGGCGGCTTGTTGACAATAGGGTGGCTGCGGTGGTGGCTGTGACTGTCACCCGAGCGCTGGAGGCTCCGGGGGCCCTGGCAGCACCGGGAAGAAGTAGCCTCTCTCCTGTTAGTGAGGCAGAAGGCTTCGGGAGCCTCCAGCGCTGGCTCCTGCCAGAAGATGGGTCATAGAATAAGGGAGCTGGGGCTGCCCCGTGCGAGTCCCTCGCGCCCTCCGCTCCGACCAGGACCCCGCCATGGCCTTCTTCTGGAGCAAAGTGAAAGGCAAAGAACAAGACAAGGCCACAGATGTAAAGGCAATTAAAGCTGCCATACCAGTACATTCCCCACAAAAGAGCTCTAGAAATCATGCCTTACTGGAGGCTGCTGGACCAAATCATGTGGCAATCAATGCCATTTCTGCCAACATGGACTCTTTTTCTAGTAGCAGGACAACTGCTCTTAAGAAACAGTCCAGTCCCATAAAAGCTGCTCATTTTGGTGACCTGGGCAGATCTTGTTTGGACTATCAGACTCAAGAGACCAAATCAAGCCCTTTGAACACCCTTGGCCAAGTCCTGCAAGACAGTATTGCCCTTCCTTATTTTATTCAGTTTATGGAATTTTGGAGAATGGAACATTAAATTCTGGTTAGAGGCTGAAAATTTTCATTCCACAATAAGAGCACACAGTCTGAATACAGTTAAACAGCTCATTGGCCGAGCCTCTCTCTGCTTTATCTAAAAGGCACGAAACCACAATCTCTTTTCCGTCTGAGTTTCTTGACTGGAGGTTGGAGAGTTCTAGCACAGGACAGCTGTTCAAGACCAGGTCAAAAGGAACAGTGATGAATAACACAGCTAGCAATGCTCCCAATCACTCGCTGCTTTCGCAGGATAGAGATGATGTTCATTCTCTGTCTTGAAATGTCCAAAGAAGGGATTCAAGCTCCTGTGGAACAGGAAGACTTCCAGACTTAACAGTATCAAATAGAAATAGTCCTTCTTCCACACTAAAGGATTATCAGGAAAACTAATGAGAAGTAAGTAGGTAATGTGTTAGTATTCCTTTATTGGCTTTGTTTTTAAGCCAAATCAGAATTCAGACTAGAGAAGGAGGACGACTGGAATAATTTTCTTCTTCATCTCCAACTGCATCTGTTATTGCTTCCATCCTTTCTAAAGGGTAAGGGAAGAAATGAAAATGTCTTCACAGTGATTTGTATCACCTGAGAATTAGACCAACAGAATGAAAGCCTACACATAGACATGTAACTCTTTTCTTGACTTTAATAATAGGAAAATAATAGTTGAATAAATTTACATATGACTTTACCTTAAAGAAAAGAAAAAGAAATTTACTATCTAATGGAGGAGAAGACATGCAATTAAATATACACAAAACAAGGATAAAAAGGAAGTAATTAACAAAGGGAAGACAATGGAATTAAGTGGGATTGAGAAAGGATTACTGTAAAAGAAAGGATATTACTTGGTACTTAAAAAAGAACTAGGAGGAAGTAGAGCATTGTGGGGATGGAATAATACTCAGATCTGAGAGATGGAATGTCTTATTAATGAGATAGCCAGGAGGTCAATTTTATTGGACTTAAAAAGACTAGAAAAGTGATAATTATTTTTTTTTCATGCACACTGGAGTGCATTGTATGGTGATAAATCAGCAGTCCTAAATTATAATGCCTGAAAACTAGTTAAGTTAAACAGTTTCTGAAGTTGCTTTCTATAAACTAGGTACAAAATAATCGAAAATAAGAATGACCAATTGAACATGGAAATGATTTATTCCAAATTTAAATTCCATTTTTTTAACCTGCAGGAATCACTTCTAATTTCCTCTTTCCTTTGGTTCATTCAGGATGACTGGGTGAATATTCCCACGTTCATTTTATTTTTTTTATGTTTATTTTATATCCTCATCAATAAGTAATAATTCTCTGTGAGGAAAGTCTGTTAAAAGAGAATGCAGCATTTGAGGAGACAGACTTTCCAGGTGAGCATAAACAAGAGATATAACTAGTATATGTTGTGTCTGGTATAAGAGCATAGCATGGGCCTGATGCAAGTTTCATGAAACGGTTATTCAATTCATCTGAGGCAGAGTGGAGAACCCAAAATGTCTTTCAGGTACCACATGGAAAGGAAATAGAGGAACTAGAGGAAAAGGAGAGCTGGATGAAGACAGTTCATGGTGGTGGTAGGGGATAGAGTAGAGGCGAATGAGTAATAATACAGGGCATGGCTAGGGAAAAGCTCTATGGGGTATGGTCATGAGAATTGGTAAAAGAGTGTTTACTATTTAATGATTTCTTACCTTACTTACCCTTGCTAAATTAGTAGCTATTTCATATACATACATGTATGTATATACACACACATATACACACATATGTATATGCATATACATATGCATGTATACACACATATACATTATACACTCATACACCTAGAGAGATTGAGATACATACACTTATATACGTACATACACACACATAAAATACATGTTTCCCAATTACATGTAAACATTTAGCAGTTTTTTTTTAAATTTTGAGTTCTAAATTCTGTCTTTAGCTCTCCCCTAACCCCTCATTGAGAAAGCAAACAATTTGATTCAGGTTTCGTATGTGCAGTAATGAGAAAAAATATTTCCATATTGTGAAAGAAAACAGATTAAAAAAAAGAAAAAGAAAGTAGAAAAAAAGCCAATCAGATCATTGATTGATCTGACTCCATCCATTCTTTCTCTGCTAGTGTACAGCATTTTTCACCCATAAGTCTTTTGTAATTGTCTTAGATCATTATGTTGTTGAGAAAAGCTGTCATTCACTGTTAATTAACATGTGATGTTGCTGATACTGCGTACAACGGTCTCTTGGTTTTGCTCACTTTGCTTTACATCAGATCATATAAGACTTCCCAGATTTTTCTGAAAGAAACCTTTCATCATTTCTTATAGCACAATGAATTCTACTGAAATCATATACCACAACTTGTTTAACCATTTCCTAATTGAAAGGCCTCCCCTTAATTTCCAATTCTTGTCTACCACAAAAAGTGCTTTTGTAATATTTTTGTACATATGTCTTTTTCCTTTTTGACTGATCTGTCTGGACTAAAGACCTAGCAATGGTATTTCTGGGTCAGAGTATTCATGGTTTTATAGCCTCTTGGTCAGAGATCCAAATTGTTCTTCAGAGATTAGATTAGTTTACCACTAATGTACTAGTAACCCAATTTTCCCACCTCTCCTCCAACATTTGTCATTTTTATTTTCTTTCACATTAACCAATCTCACAGGTGTGGGGGAGTATGTCAGAGTTGTTTTAATCTACCTTTCATTAATCAATAATTTAAAACATTTTATATGATTTTGGAAAGTTTTGATTTCTTTATTTGAAACAACCTATTCGTATTCTTTAACCACAACAGTTGGGTTGATGGTCTTATAAATTTGGTTCAGTTCTCTTCATATTTGAGAAATAAAGCCTTTATCAGAGAAACTTGCTATAAATATCCACCTTCTCCAGGTTTCTGATTTCCATCTAATCTTGGCTGCATTAGTTTTGTTTATGCAAAATTTTTCAAACAAAGTAATTTATATGATAACTTTGTTGTGTATTTGAAAGGAATAGCAAGTTGTACATAGTAGATTTGCAGTTTCATGTGCATTCATCTTTTTATTGTACTATTATGAAATGTTTGTTTTATTCCATAAATTAAAAATAAAATTTAGTAACAAAATTACTTTAATATTATTTGGATGCTATACCATGTGATGCATATGTGTTTAATATTAATATTGCCTTGGTGTCTATGGTAACTTTTAGCCAAATGTAGTTTCCCTGCTTAACTCTTTTAATTAGATCATTGTTTTTTGCTTGGTATCCCTGATTTTTTTTTACTTCAGTTGAAGCTTTATATATTTGTCTCCAGCTTTTTACCTCTACTCTGTGTTTTTCTCTTTTCTTAGAGTGTTTCTTGTAAGCAACCTATTGTAAAATTCTGTTTTTCAATCTATTCTATCTACTTCTTTTTTATGAGTTCATCTCATTTTCTCCCTCCTTTCCCCCATTCCTCCTCAACAGTTTTGTTTCTGACCACTGCCTCCTCCAATTCCCCCTTTCCATTATTTTCTTCCTTTCCTAATTCACTGTAGGATAAAATAGATTCCTATATCCAACTGAATGAGTATGTTATTCCTTCTTTCAGCAAATTCTAATGAGAGTAAAGTTAAAGCATTGGTTTCCACTCCCCAACCACCACCTTCTTCTCCACTGCAAAAGCTCTTATATGTCTCTTTTATGTAAGATAATTTACCTCATTCTACCTTTTCCATATCTTTGGTCCCAGTGCAATCTTCTTTCTCACCCCTTAAGTTTTGTTTTTGCTTTGTTTTGCTTTTAGATATCATCCCATTATAGTTTATGATCTCTATCTATGTATGCTCCTTCTAACTGCCCTAATAGCATTCTTATCAGTTACAAGCATCAATTTCCCATGAAAGAATGTAAACAGTTTAACCTTATTGAGTCCTTTATTTCTTTTTTCTTTTTCCCTTTTTATGTTTCTCTTGAGTCTTGTAATTGAAAATCTAATTTTCTGTTCAGTTCTGTTTATTTTTTCATCAGGAATACTTGAAAGTTTTGAATTTTATTAAATGTCCAAACCTCTCTTCCCCATTTCCAGGATTATACTCAGTTTTGCTGGATATATGAGTGTTATTTGTAATCCCATACCCTTTTCCTTCTGGGATATCATATTACAAGCTTTCTGATGCTTTAATGTAGAAGCTGCTAAATCTTGTTATTCTCACTGTGGCTCCATGATATTTAAATTGTTCCTTTCTGACTGCTTGTGATGTTTTCTCTTTGACCTGAGAGTTCTAGAATTTGTTATAATATTTCTGAGAATTTTCATTTTAGGATATTTTTGATTGGTAGATTCTCTTAATTTCTATTTTACCCTCTGCATCTAATACATTGGGGCAATTTTTCTTGATAATTTCTTGAAATATGTTGTCTGGGCTTATTTTTTTTTTTTTTGATCATGGCTTTCAAGTTGTCCAGTAATTCTTAAATTATCTCTCTTGAATCAAGTTTCCAATCAGTTATTTCTTGTATATATTTTTATGCTGCAGTTTTAGAATCTAGTTCTGGGAATCTCTGAGTTTTCAGTTCTTGCACAGTAATATGAAGTAATTTGAGGTGTGGTCACTGGTTTCCTGCTCTGTGAGTGAGCATAGGCACTCTTCTTTCCTGGAATTATGACTAAGGTCCTGACTTTTGCTAGTACTTCCTCCTGCCCTGTGACCTCCTAGTAAGCTTCAGTAACTCATTACTTTGAAGTTTAAATACAACCAACTCTTCCATTAAAAAAACAAAACAAAACAAAAAACTTCACACTCATGCTTCAAACAGTCATTTTATATATTGTCCCTCTTCTTGAACTCTATTGCCCAGAAAAAGTAGTTTTCTTGCAATTACTCACACATGATTTTCTATCTACCATGTGTGTGCCTTTGTTTCAGTTGTCTCCCAGATTTGGAAGGCAATGTCTCTGCATCTCTCTTATAATTGCTAAAATCTCTGATTTCTTTCAAATTGAAGCTCCAATGTAATCTCTGTGAATCCTTTATTACTCAGCTACAACCACCTCCCTTCCATCTAGTTTTTACATCTTATACATATTTAGCATATATTTTATACAAATTTTTATGTGCACATAATTCCTCATTTATAGAATATAAGCTCTCTGAGTTCAGGGAATTTATTTTTGTTTCTAGCAGAATGCTTGTCCCATAGAAAAATCTTAATAAATACTTGTTTATGGAAGTTGCTGAAAAACATCAATTGTCTTCAGTATCTCCCCTAAGTTATTATGTGTTGGTACAAAGTCCCCTTTGACCTGCCCTAGTAATAACTCTGAGTGTAGAATGAGTGAAAACTTTATTTTATTTGCTATGACACTCCATTTATATTCTTATATTTCAACACAAGGTTTATAATTTGCTTAAAAAGGAAGCAAGTATTTTTAGTTTGGAATGTCTTCAGCTATTTATTTATTCCAAAATTTTAATCTTTCTTAAGCCTAGAAAGTTGTAAAGCCAGGGAACTTCAAATGATATTATGACTTGAAATCTGGTACTGGCACTGACATCTTAGTTCAATATGAAACTTAAAGAAACAGATTTCCTCAAGGAGTTGCATTCATTCTTTAACTGGTTATAAATGTGCCACTAGATTTTTTTTTTTTTTTTATGGATGCTTCATATTTGCCAGAGGATGGTGCTTGGCTTGAAATTGCAATTTGATGAATCGCTCCTGAAAACTGTTGTAACCACATCACCAAAAGATATTGTTATTTAAAAATTCAATCAACAATACAGTATTTTCTTTCTGTGAGTACAGAAATATTAAAAAATATATAGTATAAATTAAGAAATCACAGACCTCAAAAACTGTTAAAAAGAAGTTATATGCTAGAGAGTATATGAAACAGTTATTTCTCAATTTGGTTTTAAATCTCACAAGATATATAAAATATTTGTTAAATCCAAATTGCCATATAAAACACATTTTATTAGTGTGCATGTGTAGGTGTGGGTGTGTGGGTATGGGTGTCTTGACCTATGATTTCATCAGTGGTGAGACCTACCAGGGTGAAAAATAGCTGCCACCAATGTATATCAACAACTCTTCAATTTATACTTATAAGAAGATATGTTTGGGGACACTGAGAACATAATGGCTTGCTTGTGGCCACATAGGTAGTATGTTTCAGAAGCTGGACTTGAATAAAGATGTTATTGACTACAAGTATAGTAGTATACTCCCTATCATTTTCATCCCTGTTATCATCCCCGACATCATTATCACTTTTTATTGTTTTCATGAGTTCAGAAGACCTCTGCAGATATGGTAAATGAAACAGCTCTGAGAATTAGGATTTCTCTGTGTCTCATATGCCCAACACTACAAAGGGAGGCTGAAGTCCAAAGCATTACAACCTTCCATCACAACTTTTGTGTCTTATGGTAGAGAATTGAAAGAGACCTGCAGTCCATCAAGAAAATATGAAAGGAATGTACTGTGACTGAACACTGTGCTTTGAAAAAGGGAAAGGAAAGAGAAAGTAAAAGAGAAGCAAAAAGGCCTCTTTTTATACATCAAGATATCTCTAATTCTAGTTCATATTGTAAAATATGTCAGGCATAAAACATACCAGTTTCACTGATTTAAATCTCACAAATTTATTTTTGTTATGTTTGGAGCAGCTGACTTTTTTGTTAATTATAGAAAGCTTCTATTTCAATATTCCTTCCTCAGCATCACTTCTTCTTACCTCAAAATCTAAAACTGATCTGAGATTGTTAGCGTGCTTGCATCCCTCTAATCACGCCTCTCTATGGCTCAGCTGTGGTCCCAAATATGACATCCCCTTCCTAAATTACCTTGTATATATTTTGCACAAGCTTTATATATAGTGATTTTGCATAAACTTATATGTGTGTATATTGCCTTGTACAAATAAAATTTTATGCCCAAACTTCTTCTGATGAGCCTTATTATGACTTAACTAGGATAGTTCTCAGAGGACAGATGAAGAGTTCAACTTGAGGGCTTATTTTCTGAGTTTGAACTCCATTTCAAGAGCCTTCAAAAACCCAGAGTAAGTGTCACACCCTGAGATACCCAATAAAAATTTTAATGGGGCAGCTAGGTGGCAAAATAGTTAGAGCCTCCTGCAGTTAGGAATACTTGAGTTCAATTTTGACCTCAAACACCTATTAACTATGTGATCCTCATTTTCTTAGTCTTAACAATGCGGATAATAATAGCACCTACCTCTTAGTGTTGTTGTGAGAATAAAATGAGATAGTAATTGCAAAGCTCTTGGTCCAGTACCTGGAACATACTAAGTCTCTTATAATATAAATATTAGCAATTTTTAAAAAGTAGAATTAATATTCTACTAACACAATTATGAAAATAATACTATTTATATGTGTTTAAATTTTACAAAGCATCTCATAAAAAAGATTCTAGATGTAAATTTAAAGGTTAAAATAGAATAATAGCTATGTTGTATTTATTCAACTTAGGTGAAGTTGTTTCTTTTTTGAACTCTCAACTTGACACATTATATTTGAAAAAAATAATCTTGTAATGATTTTAGTTTCCTGAAATCTACTGAAATGAATTGTGATTTATCTTTGTCTCAATCTAGGAATACAGACTTTATAAAACCTGCTTGAAATACATAAAACAAAGCTCTAAGTTACGACCTTCACTTTACCCTATAATGTATATGTGTGCCTGTGTCTACGTATCTGTTTCTGTGTCTGTGGCACGCATTTCTAATATGAACAGTATTATTAATAGGTCAAGATTAACCATAATTGTGAGAGAAATACTGGAAAAAAAACAGAAAAGGAGCTCAAAGTATCATTTTTCTTATTTGTACATGAAGGGATATAAATAGTTTAGCCTTATTGAATAATATGATTTTTTTTCTTTCCTGTTTACCTTTTTATACCTCTCTTGGGTCTTTTATTTGAAGATCAAATTTTCTATTCAGGAGCCATGATAGTGGAGTAAAAGCAGTGATCCACCTGTGCTCATCCACAAATTCCCTCAAATACCTCTAAGAAGTGAATCTGAATGAATTTTCAGAGTGGCAGAATCCACTGGGAGAGAGAGTGTAGCAGGTATCTAGCCTAGGACAACCCAAAAGATCAACAGGAAGGATATGTTATACTGGGCTTGGGGAATGCAGAGCATACTGAGGCACTAACACACGTGGACTAAATCTCTAGCAGCAGTTCAGATTCCCAAACTGCTCAACACAGGATGGGAGTCCAGTAGAAATGGATGAGAGAGAAACGTATGGTTCACAACAGTGAGGCAGTTACTCCTGGGATTATCAGCCCACAGATTAAAAGTTTGAAAGTCACCTTCTTGAACTTGAGCCAAGATAGAGGAGTAAACTGTAAGTGCTCTCACTCTCCCTGATTAACCTTGAGAAACCAGAAAATTTTGCCATAGGAAATATCCTGGAATAGTGGAGCCACCAGAATGGGTAAAGTCTTTTAGCTTGGGAGACTAGAGAGACCACCAGGAAAGGTCCCTCTTGCTGTGGCTGAAGGGGACTAGTGCAGGACCCAAAGCATCCAAGAAAGCCCCAGTTGAGGGGAACAGTAGGAGATCCTAAGTCCAAGGAGGGGTGGAGCTGATAACGCCAACACTGGAAACTCAGATGTGCATTAGCACAGCCAGGAGAATTGGGCAGATACCTGAATAGAAAGGGTTAGGGCAGCCCTAGGGCAGGAGGGGACCTCCAAAAGCCAGATTGCCCCTCCCCCACATCTTACACCATGAGCTTAAATGTAGACCTCACCTGGCCTCCATCTTGGCACACACCAGTCAGGTCAACACTGGATAAGCTGCAGCATTATATAGATTCTAGCTGAAAGAACTAGAGGCCACAGAACACAAAGCCAGTAAACAGAACCCTAGCTCTCAGCATAAAAACATGGGACAGAGCTCAATGTGCCCCAGAAGCAGAGAACCACTGTAATAGCCAAGAAAAAGACAATCACCATGAGCAAGAAGCAAATTAGAAAACCAATGACCATAGAATCTTATTACAGGGAAGAGACAAATACAAATTCAGAAGAGGACAGCATTGATACTATACTCACATCTGAAACTTTAAAGGGAATATGAACTGGTCTCAAGCCCAGAAAGAATTCTTGAAAGAGCTCAACAAGGAATTTAAAAGCCAAATTAAAGAGGTAGAAAAAAATGACCAATGATTTAAAAAAATACATTCAGCTCCTTAAGAAGTAAAATTGGCCAAATGGATAAGGAAATACAAAACCTAGCTAGAGAAAATAACTTTTTAACAAAGGAGTTACAAAACTTAACAGAAGAAAAAAGTGTTAAAAATTAGAATTGGACAAGTAGAAACTAATGACTCTATGACGCATCAAGAACCAGTGAAACAAAATGTAAAGAATGAAAAAAAGAAGAAAATGTAAAATATCTCATAATTACAGTATTATATATTTTAAAAACTGATCTGGAAAATAGATCCAGGAGAGAAAATCTAAGAATTTTTGATCCTGGGAAGCCATCATGACAAAAAAGAGCCTAGATAGTATCTTCCAAGTAACCATTCAGGAAAATTGTCTTGAGGTCCTAGATCCAGAAGGGAAAATGGTTATCAAAAGAATCCACTGTTTACCTCCTGAAAGAGATTCCAAATTGAAAGCACTAAGGAACATTGTTGCCAAGTTCCAGAATTAACAGATCAAAGAGAAAATCCTGCAAGCAGCTAGAAAGAAACACATCAAATATTGGGGAGCTACAGTCAGGATCACACAGCACCTTGCAACTGCTAGATTAAAAAATCAGAGGGATTGGTATATGTTATTCCATAAGGCAAAGGAGCTTGGACTACCAACAAGGATCAACTCCCTGGCAAAATTAAGCATAATCTTTCAGGCAAGTAGATAGACATTCAATGAAGTAAAGGATTTCCAGACCTACCTGATGAAAATGCCAGAGCGTGATAGAAAATTTGATCATCAAATACAAGACTCAAGAGAGTCATAAAAATGTAAACAGAAATAGAGTTTCAGGAAAGACAGTTCTTAGGGGAAGTTTTATGTCACTGAATGCTTACATGAATAAAATAGAGAGCAAGGAGATCAATGAATTAGGCATGCAACTGAAAGAGCTAGAAAAGGAACAAATTGAAAAACCCCAATTAAATACCAAAGAAGAAATACTCAAAATCCAAAGAGAGATTAATAAAATTGAAATTAAGAAAACAATTGAACCAATAGATAAGAAAAAAAGCAATAAAATTGATAAAAACTTTGGTCAATCTAATTAAAAAAGAAAGAAAATCAAATTACCAATATCAAAAATGAAAAGGATGAATTCGCCTCCAAAGAAGATGAAATTAAAAGAGTAATTGAAATTATTTTGCCCAAATATATGTCCATAAATTTGATAATGTTAGTGAAATGGATGAATATTTATAAAATAAAAATTGCCCAGATTAACAGAAGAGAAAGTAAAATACTTATATGATCCCATTTCGGAAAAAGAAACTGAGCAAGTCATCAATGAACTTCCTAGGAAAAAATCTACAGGCTTAGATGAATCTAAAAGTGAATTCTATCAAACATTCAAAGAATAGCTAATTCCAATACTATATAGACTATTTGGGAAAATTGGTGGAGTCCTACCAAATTCTTTTTATGATACAAATATGGTGTTGACACCTAAATTGAGAAGAGTCAAAACAGAGAAAGAAAATTATAGACCAATTTCCCTAAAGAATATAGATGCGAAATTTTAAATAAGATTTTTAGCAAAAAGATTACAGTAACTTATCATAAGAATAATACACTTTGACCAGATAGGATTCATACCAGCCATACAGATCTGTTTCAATATTAGGAAAACTATCAGCATAATTGATCATATCAAAAACAAAACTAACAGAAACTGTAATTATCTCAATAGATGCAGCAAAAGTTTTTGATAACATACAGCATCCATTTCTATTGAAAACACTTGAGAACATAGGAATAAATGGAGCCTTCCTTAAAATAACAAGTATCATCTACCTAAAGCCATCAGCAAATATAGAGTATATGCTAGATGCATTTCCAATAAGCTCATGGATGAATCAAGGATGTCCATTATCACCACTCTTATTCTATGGTACTAGAAATGTTAGCTTTAGCAATGAGAAGAAAAGGAAATAGAACGAATTAGAATAGGCAAAGAAGAAACTAAGTTATCACTCTTTGCTGATGATATGATTGTATAGTTAAAGAATTCTAGTGAATGAAGTAGAAAACTGCTTGAAGTAATAAACAACTTTGGCAAAGTAGCAGGATATAAAATATAATCTTCATTTTCACATACTACTAACAAAGTTCAACATGAAAGAGATAGAGAAATTCCATTTAAAGTTACGATAGACTCTATACAATATTTGGGAGTCTACCTGTCAAAACAATCCAAGGACTATGTGAACACAATAAAAAAAACCCTTTTCACACTAATAAAGTCATATCTACATGTACATCAGTGGAATAGACTGGGTACACATCACACGGTAGTCAATGACTTTGGAAGTCTACTGTTTGATAAACCCAAAGACCACAGCTTCTGGGATAATAATTCACCATTTGACCAAAACAGCTGGGAGAATTTGAAAATAGTGTGGTGGAAACTGGGCATAGATGATGCCTGACACCGTTTACCAGATTAAAGTCCAAATGAGTACGTGATCTAGTACATGATCTAAAGATTGACAGTGGAAACAAATTAGGGGAGAAAGTAATAGGTTATTTGTCAGATTTATGGAGAATAGAGGAATTTATGACCAAACAAGAGATAGAGAACATTATGACATGCAAAATAGATAATTTTGATTCCATTAAATTGAAAAGTTTTTGCACAGACAAAGCCAATACAACCAAGATTGGGATGGAAGCAGAAAATTGGGAAAGAATTTTTATAACTAGTGTCTGTGTTAAAGGTCTAATTTTTAAAATATACAGAGAACTGAGTCAAATGTACAAGAATACAAGTCATTCCCCAACTGATAAATGGCCAAAGGACATGAACAGGCAGTTTTCAGAGGAAGAAATTAATGCTATCTATAGTCATATGAAAAAAAAAAAACAAAGCTGTAAATCACTATTGATTAGAGAAATGCAAATCAAAACAACTCTGAAGTAAGACAACACATCTATCAGACTGGTTAACATGACAAAACAGGAAAATAATAAATGTTGGATAAGATGTGAGAGAGTTGGAATGCTAATTCATTGTTGATAGAACTGTGAACTGATTCAACTATGCTGGAGAGCAATTTGGAATTATGCACGAAAAACTATAAAAATGTGCATACCCTTTGACCCAGCAATACAGCTACTAGGGTTGTATCCAAAGAGATCATAAAAATGAGAAAAGGACCCACTTGTAGTAAAAAATTCATAGCAGATCTCCAAACACCTGACACATCAAAAAAGAAGAGAAAAAATATAACATCTCTGTGTCTAGATTTTATTGCAGGAAGAACTAAATAACATCAATCTAGTGTGCTCTGGTGAATTATGGGCTTGCCTTTTTAAGAAGTAATTAAAATTCTTATTGTATATGGTGGTGGTCAAGAACTGGAAATCAAGGAAATGCCCATCATTTGGGGAATGGCTGAAGAAGTTGTGATATATAAATGTAATGGAATATTATTGTGCTATAAGAAATGATGTATAGGTGGACTTCAGAAATACCTGGATAGATTTATATGAACTGATTCTTAGTGAAGTGAGTAGAACCAGATCATTATACACAGCAACGGCCACAAATGTGTGAGGACTGTTTTTGATAGACTTAGTCCTCCATAGTAAGGCAAGGACCTAAAACATTTCCAAAGGACTCATGATGAAAATGACATCCACAATCAGAGATAGAACTCTGGAGTCAGAACGCAGAATGAATCAGATGATTTCCTCTTTTGTCTTGTTTGGATTTGTTTACTCATTCTTTCATTCATTTTACTTCTTCTATGCAATATGACTAAGATAAAAATGTATTTATTAAGAATGTATGTGTAGAGCCCATGTAAGATTGCTTGTCATCTTGGGGAGGGAGAAGTGAGGGTGGAAGAAAATTTAAAACTTATGGAAGTGATTGTTGAAAAGTGAAGACAAATAAAAAGGAAATTCTTTATTGCACTGAATCTTTCCCCCTGAAAGATTATACTCAACTTTTCTGGGTTGTTGATTCTTGATTGTATTCGTAGCTCTTTTGCCCTATGGAATATCAATATTCCAAGTCTTCTGATCCTTTAATGTTGAAGCTGCTTAGTCCTGTATAATCCTGATGATGGCTCCCTGACATTTGAATTGTTTCTTTCTGGTTGTATGCAGTACTTTTTCCTTGACCTGATAATTCTGCTATTTGGCTATAATATTCCTTGGTGTTTTCATTTTGGGATCCCTTGTAGGGGGTGACAGGTGAATTCTTCCCATGACTATTTTCCCTTCTCGTTGTAGGACATCAGGGGAGTTTTCCTTGACAGTTTCTTAAAAGATGCCGTCCAGGCTCTTTTTTGGATGATGACTTTCAGTTACACCAATAAGTCTTAAATTTTTCTCTCTTGGATCTATTTTCCAGGTCAGTTGTTTTTCCAATGAGAAATTTTAGAGTTTCTTTTATTTTTTTTTTCATTCTTTTTATACCTTATTTTTTATTTGACCAATTCTCCTTTTTAAGGAGCTGCTTTCTTCAGTGGATTTTTGTCCTTTTCTGAAGCTGTTGACTCTCACATAACTCTCACTTCTCTTGTCAATTTTTCTTCTACCTCTCTTATTTGATATTTAAAATCATTTTTCAGCTTTTACAAGAAGACTTTTGCTCTTGAGACCAATTCATGTTCCCTTTTGAGGCTTCTCATGTAGGTGTTTTTAAATTTTTGTCCTCTTATGAGATTGTGTTTTTATCTTCCCTGTTGACATAATGACTTTCTATGGTCAGAGCTCTTTTCTCTTTCTACTATTTTTTTTTTTACTATTTTTGTGATTTTTAAAGTTGAGATCTGTGCCTGGGACACAGGAGGCACTGTTCCAAGTTTCTTGTGCTGAGATCTAGGGGCCTGGTCATTGGCTTCCTGCACCAGGGTCTTGGGTGTTGGCAAGGTGCCCACTGAGCTGTGGTGACCTTGCCTAGTTGTGGTTGTTGTGTAGGGGGTTGCTGGGCTTGCAGCCTGCTTTCTGTGCTGGGGCTGGAGGTCTCCCAGCTGGCCTACTATGCCACTGGCCTGCTGAGCCAGGATCATGGGGCCTCAGTTGCTGATCTGTATTGTGGCTAAGAGCTTCCTGCTGAGTTGCCTGGACACCATCTGGGCTTGGATGTGCTCCTCTTTTATGTAAGTGACATAGACCTTTCTTGAAGTTCCTTTAAATTATCTTAATCTGGATAATTATTTCACTCCATTTTTTTGGTTCTGCCATTCCAGAATATGTTTAGATGAGTGCTTTAATGCCATTGTCAAGAGAAACTTGGGAGAGCTCAGGTAACTTCCTGAATTTTTTCAACTATTTTGGCTCTGCTTCCTCTGAAAGTATTCTGTAAGGAGACAAAAGACATTAAGGCCTGAAATTCAGAACTGTAAATTGTACAGTACATGCATTTCTTATCTCTTTCCCTCCTTGCTACATTTCTCTGACTGTTACTACCTCTTTACCTCTTCCAACCTGTCAGCATTAGTTCAGATTGGATGAGTGACCCATCCCAGAGAGAGAAGAGTGGGAGTTGCTGTCTCACCCCATGCTGGCTTCAGGATCGAACAGAAGGGAATTGGACTGGATTTCCTTTAGAAGATTACAAAATTTATTTAATGACCCCAAGCTTCTCTTAGAATAAAGATCCATCTTTTTTTTTTCTTTTTAACATCAATACTCTCACTGTGATGTGTTATAGTTTTTAGTAAAGTACAAGACTTTGAACATGTGTTGAATCTAGAAAGGCACTAAGAGATATGAAAATGAATATTAATAGTGCTCATTGTGGGCAATTTTTGTTTTTTCTCTGAACTAAGCTATCATTAGGCTAGCACTGTCCTGACAGCATATGGGCCTTTGCTGGTTTCTGTTTCATGTATTGGCATTATACAAAGCCTTGAGCTAGTGTTGCAAAACCCTGAAGATTCCACAATAAAGAAGATTGTATACTTGCTTTAAATCTCTTTCTATCATTTCTTGTACTTAGCAATAGTAATTTTTTTCAAGGCTATCCACATGCAATAAGAATTTTAATTATTCCTTAAAAGAAATGGGTCCCTAACTCACCAGACAGACTAATTTCATAAGTTATTTAGTTCTTCTTCCTGTCATATTTTGTCTCTCCTCTTTCAATGTGGTAGGTGTTTGGAACCTACTCATTGCAACCATCATGTGATTTGTTTGCTACATGAATTGTTACTTTTCAATGTAATGTAATCTACATTAGTGGTAATCTACACAATAGTGGTTTCTACATTGGCATTTTAAAATCCCTTTTTCCTGCTCTTCCTAAGGCAGAGGGCCCTTGTAATGATTTCTGAGGTTCAAGTATGTTAGCTAAATCAGGGCAGAGATATTCTCTAAGCTGCATTCCCTCTAAGATGGTCTTTTGAGGTCTTTCTACAAACATTACACAGGTAGAGGGCAAACATTTTTTTGCTTAAAATCTAATCAACGTATCTACTTAGAGAATCATTCCCAAATGAATGCATTTTGTGCCTTTTTGGATTGCACGTGGTTTCCAAGAGTTTCAGATATATGCTAGACGTTTTGAAGTTATGTGTCATTTTACTGTGGATATAAGTATTTTACCCCCTCTATTGATGGTTGCTGAATTTCTACTCACTGTACAGACGCTGCTTTTTTCATTATATATTTTATTCCTATCACTCTTTTTATATAGAGGTATGTCAAAAATTTCTAGTAGGGTTGTTGTTGAAATATTTATAGCAAAAATTGATACAGACATAAAAGGTCTAAAGAGACACTTTCTCGTATATCCCTTCTGAATCAGTGTAAGAATCACTCTCCTCATTTTATAAATGTAGAAAAAATTGAAGCTTAAGGAAATTAAAGAACTTGCCAAAGGTCAGAAAAACGATGTATTGCAAGTCCAGAACTTTCTTACACATGCAATATGGAGTGACATTAGAATAAATTAGCACTTAACATTAAAAGTATAAACAATGAAATGGCAATTGTTTAGATGGCTATATGTGACTAACTACACCTCTGAATAAATGGAAAAAAAATGTTTACTCTGTACCAAACACTGTGCTAAATTCATAGTGGAATGGTGGAAAGAAAAGTGAGATAGTATATGCCCTTGGAGATTTTACAGAGAAGGTAACACAAACCAGGGAATGATGGCCAGGAATCTCTGTTTTGGTCTGAGAAGTCAGGATCATGAAATAACTCATTGGATAAGAGCTGATATACTCTTTCCAGAAAAAAAATGTATCTTTGGATGGATTAATGAGCCCAGAATAAGAGGTCAACAGCAGTGTTGGCATGGGAGTGGATGAATAGAATTGTGGCATCAGGACAGATAATAAGCTCACCTGTGTAAATGGGCCAAATGGGATATGAAACATGGTCTAGTTTGGGGTCATATATATATATATATATGCTCTTCTCTATGACAGCTGTTCTAAAGTTTACTTCATTTAACTACCCCAGGCACCACTTTTGTGGCATTCTCTCTCTCTCTCTCTCTCTCTCTCTCTCTCTCTCTCTCCATCTGACTCTGTCTCTGTGTCTCTCTGTGTGTCTCTTTCTCTCTGTCTGACTGTCTCTCTCTGTGACTCTCTGTGTCTCTATCTCTCTGTCTCTTTCTGTCTCTCTTTCCCTCTCACTCTCTCTCTCATCTAGACCTGCCTATTCCTGAATTTGTGTAGGAAACTCCCAGTGTGGAGACTCATTCTACTTATGCAATACAGAAACATGTCTGTTACTATTAGAGAGCTGCCTGAGTCATTGAGAGATTGAGTGACTTGTACATGCTGGCATAACTAAGAATGTCAAAGGCAGAAATTGAACCAAGAACTTCCTAATTTCAGGGACAGTCCTTTGGCCTAAAGGCATGCTTCCTCTCCTCAGGACCCACAGTCATGCTCAATAATTCTGTTATTTGATTGCCTTAGTTCATTCTTCCAATATAGTTCCTGAATCACATATAGGAGTACTCTCAAATTGCCATTAAGATTTAAGACTTTCTCTGGTGGGGAATTGCCAGTTTAATTTTCACTTCCAAATCAGGTTATTTCCTTGATCCTCCCCCACACCCTTAGTTATCAAAGCTGTTTTTTTGAACTACACACATTACCTTTCAGAATCCTCATCTTTGTTTTATTGCATCCTCTCATTTGAATTTTGGAAATCAGATGTTTCTTTCATATAACACAGTGTCCTAATTAAAATATTAAAAGATGGATTTTGAATAGAGTGAATTTACATGGGGATGAAAAGATGCATGGTGCAACGGCTGACATTTCCCATTTATATTTCAATGGCACTTTTGTAGTGCCTTCCTTAACCCTCTCTGCATTTAATGTAGTGGATGGAGGGGAGGTGTGGAATTGGAAGAGAAGGGGAAAATGGTAAAAGAAAAAAATAGAGTTCAACATCATATATATATATATATATATATATATATATATATATATATAATACTCTAGAACAACATAGGATCACAGAATTAAAGTGAAAAGAGGCTTTGGATATCATGTCATTTGCCTCTCTCTTTTTTTAAATGAAGAAACATTATTAGAGGTTAAGTGGTTTGCACTGTCACACTAGTAGGAAGCTGCAGAACCAGGATTCTAAAATAGGTTGAAAGTTCAGCATGTCTTCACTACAATAATTGCCAAATGTCATTTTACAAAGAATGAGATCACGCCAAAGAAATCTTTTCTGAATAGAAGGTCCGTGACAAAATAATGAAAAAATGCATTTGTTAAAAAAATCTAGAATATCAAGGTAAGTGATGAAAAGAGAAACAGGGAAAATGGAATGTCTAGACCTCAAACTATATTATAAGGCAGCAGTCATCAAAACCATTTAGCACTGGTTTAAAAAAAGAAAGAAAAACCAAAAAAACAGGCTAGACAAAGGAGAATAAAGAACAATGGAACTCAATGACAACAAGTTTTATAAAGTGGAAAACAAATTACTTAGAAAAAAATATTTGTTTCATAAAAAATACAACTGAAAAAGCTAGATCCTATGTGGACCTGCCAAATTGACTTTGCTCTGAGTTCTTCCCATGATAAATTCTATTTCTCATTCCATCCCTGTGCCTTTATATATGTTGTAACTTATGCCTAGAACATATTTTCTCTTCAGCCCCACCTCTTAGAATTTTCTGTATCATTTCAAATGTAAGATGCACACTTTATATAAAATACATCTGCTGTTATTTGTCCTTTATTTTTGAGAAGAACCAATGACATCATGGGTGATGTCTTGACTTTCTTATAAATGAGATTTAAGTGAGGTAGAGCTGCATGGCATTATCAGCCTCACTCTTTCTTCACAGTCACGGAAGTCCAATGGAAGGACAAAAATCAAGATGATTGGTAGTGGTCCAGGATGCTATGGATGATCTTGGTGTCTATGATGTCTTATCAAGTTCCAAGTACTCTAGACCACCCGCTTCTGCCTCCTTCATGATGGTTGGAACAAATTGTTCTCAATTGTCCATTCTTCAGGTGGAAGGTTTCTCATGCTTGGCATAGACATTCCACTAACTCACCAACAGTTTTGAGTCCCCTTGGTTACCTTTAATCTGGTTTATCCAGTCTGAGATGGTTTTACAGGGGTGTGGACCCTAGTCCACAGGTGAGAGTTGCATGACAGGAAGAGAACAAATGTAGATGAAAAGTCCTGAAGAGGTCTCAGCAAGTCCTCACACCAGAGATACTAGCCTTCCCTGAATTTCTCATATGGCCAGAGAGAATTGTGAACAATGCTGGCTAGTGATCAAGGTGCAACATGGGGAACAGAACATTTTCTTCCATGAATATATCAGAAATTCTCCTATAAATCATCTCCAGGAGACAATTTCACATAATTGTGTAGTTATCTTCTAAAAATCATTCTATTTTTATTGTACAATGGCAAAAAAGTTTTCCATGACATGGACATAGACTGTACCACAGTCAAATTGGGTGTGCATAAAAATGGAAGCCAGTTTCATATGCTCTTAACAAAATGATTGATGCAAGAACTGTTCCAAGAAATATATTTTTATATCTGTATGTGCATATACATATAGACATATACATATAGACATACATGAAAACATGAACTCTATCTCTCATTCCATCTCTATACCTTCATACAGGCTGTCACTTATGCCTGGAACATATTTTCCCTTCAACTTCACCTCTTAGAATTTCCTATATCATTCTACATGTAAGATGTATGCTATCTATTAACTAAGTTTGACACACATATTGCACTTGTTTTGCATGTGAACATTGCCCTTATTCCACCATGGTTTGGGGGTTTGACTGGAACGTATTTGGAAATCTGTGATTTACTTTTGGTTATCTAAAAGTACTTCCTTCTATAAAAGATTATGTTGTTGATTACAATATTCTCCCAAAGGTTCTACCTAGCTATAAAATATAGAATAAAATTATTTGAGAAGAATTGTAAATTTGCAAAATAATTGAAAAAGCAATGGGGAAACATCACAATGGATATAATATTTTACCAATGGATATATGTCTATGTAGAAGACATGGAGAAAAACATTTAATAACAGAAATGAAGGGGGCAGGGTGGATACAGACAGACATCCAGAGCTGCTCATTGAATATGATAAGTCAGTGAAGATTTCTCAGGGAACTAAGTCTCAAGTAACGCAGACCTGAGTTTGAATTTATCAAAAATCATATGATATGGGGAAACGTGAAATTGTCTGTTGTCCCTCTCTCCAGTCTTGCTGAGTCTGGTTTTCCTATTTCTGAAACAGAGACTGCTAGCTCAGGCTGCTGAGTTCCATTTCCTTATTTCTGAAAATAAAAGACTGCTCACTCAAGCTCTTGACCAAAAGTGTAAGGGGGTGGGAGGGTTTGTGGTTTTCTGCTATATAACCTAGCATCTGCTTGTGTAAAATGCTTCCCTTCCTCCAATCTGCTTGGAGGAGGGTGGAATTCGGTTCTTGCAAGAACCTAATAAAGGACTTTCTGCTTGTACTTTGAGATGCCTTTGAGGAGTCAATTTGAGTAGGGATCTTACCATTCCACACATCATCCATACCCTTTAGATAGAATAATGAGGCTAAAGGGTTCAAAACATATTATTAGAAATTCTTTCAAGGAAATTTAGATAGATATGGACAAAAAGGTGGAGAAGAGGAAGGGGTAGAAGCAGTGTGGTCAACTTTACCACAAGGAATGTATGGTCTGATAGAATCTCAGATTCTTCAGGGAATCTGAATAAGCTCACTCTTTGTGTGTAATGCCTCTGGACCTTATCAATAAAAGATGACAGAACATGTGTGGATGTGTGTTTTATATTCATCCTTGCAAATTTCATTATGTCAGAGGCAGAGTTTGTATGTGCTGGAACAAACTAAGGAGGAATACTGGTCAGGAATAGTTAAAATAATACCATCTTCAAGTTAGTCATGTAAACTATGTAAACTAAATGTTTATTTAATAATTGATTATCTTGAGGAGATCAGAAGAAAGTGACCATGTTGGATGCGTTTATTAGAGTCATTCAGGGAAGTTCTATGACTAATGGAATTTCTTTATGATTTAACTAGACTGTTGGAGCTCATTTTTCAGTTTGTTGAATATAAGGTCAAATATTTCTTGTCATACCTTCTGCATGTATAAGCTAAACAGCTAAAATGAGCTCTATCCCCTTCAAGGAACAAATCACTCACCAGTACCGTTTACCACTTAACTGCTGATCAAATAGACTTTACCTCTAGATAAAGCAATGCTTCTGAGAAAATAAAATAGGTCATTCGTTTCTTTTAGCTTCCTTCCATGCATTTCAAAGGAAAGCATACTGGAATGCAGACTTCACTCAAATATTCTCTGCATGATAAAAAAAAATTGTTAAACTATACTATACTACACTGGGCATTCACCTTGACATTTAGGGATATATAAGCATAATAACAACATTAAACGTTCTGTGAACAAATGATTCAAATGGATCTTTGATGGAATGAAACAAGAATATATTTAGATACCTACTGTGTACCAGACACAGGGCTAAGTGTTCCACAAACATCTCCTTTACATCTCACAGCACCCTTGGTATTAGGTACTAATATTATCCCCATTTTACAACTGAGAAAACTGAAGAGACAGAGGTTAAGTGACTTCTCCAGGGTCATCCATCCTACAAGTATCTGAATTAAAATTTAAAGTGTCAGGGTTTCCTGAATCTATGCCCAGGGGCCAAGGTCTCCCAGTGCATCTTGGGTCATCTCCAGTCATTCTGATGAATATCTAGTCACTGGATTCAGATGGTTGTGGAGGAGAAATGAGGCTGGTGACTTGCACAGCCCTCCCTCACTCAAAATAAAGTCAAGTGCAAGTCATGTCATCATTTCTCTGATGGCATGGTCTTCTTCTTTGGCAGTGAAGAAGTAACACAACTAATATTATCCCCATTTTACAACTGAGGAACCTGAAGAGATGGAAGTTAAGTGACTTCTCCAGGGTCATCCATCCTATAACTATCTGAAGTAAGATTTAAAGTGTTAGACTTTCCTGAATTCAGGCCCAACACCATCCACTCTTTCACTTAGCTGACTCATCTCATTGGCATGGATATTCCCTACAAAGACATGAATCCTAACCTATCTATGCATGCTTACTATATGTAACTCTTACATCTTCTTTAAGTTCACCACAGGAAGCCCATAGAACATGCTCATTTTCTCCTGACATCTTCAAGATGATCAATTATTATACAAACACACAATATAATTCACAAAATTAACTTGATAATTGTGGTAATATCTTGAGTAGTATTGTGTTAACCATTCCTCCTTAGTTACTGACATAAATACCAAATAAACTTTACTTTTTGAGCCAAATACAATAGGAGATTTAAGAGCCACTCTTATATAGTCATTTGATTCACTCTTTGGTAAGATTTTACTGTGTCATTTTATTTTTCTATTCTCCAGTTCTGTTTTGAATGATAGATTGAACAGGGAATAATAATGTATCCTTCAAATATGAAAAAAATATAAAAATGTGACTGTGGTACTTGAGGATAAGTCCTTCAAATAATTTAAGACTTCATGGCATCAGTTTTCTGAAGGGCTGTCACACTGCAAACATGTCAGATTTGTTCTGCATGGTCCCAGAGAGCCCAACTAGGAGTAATGGGACAAAGTTACAAAAAGGCAGATTTTGGTTTGACTTAAGTAAATATTTCTTAGAAATGAGAGCATTTCCAAAGTGCCTTTGGCTACCTTTCAAACTTGGGGGTTAAAACTTCCTGAAAGTCTTCAAATAAATTCTACATAACCATTCCTCTGAGATATCATCGAGGGCATTCTCAGGAAGGTATGGGTTTTGGACTAGATAACCTTTTGATCTTTTCCTATCCTGGGGTTCTGTGAAATGTTTGCATATTTTGTTATTCAGACATATAGATCAAGAATTGCCAGAAAAACTGATTAGATAACATTTTCTCAAGTACTTTGCAGACCAGAGGCAATCTTCATGCGGAGAGAGAAGAACAGTGCATATCGATCTATAATCATAGTAGCGAGAGACTAACAATAGGCTTCAGACGACTGCCATAGCTATTTTCAGCAATTAAGAACCATGTGGCTATACTTTCTCTATAAAGTCCTTTCACCTGTAGCATGCTCAGAAAAGTGTTGCACATAAATTCAAGATAGACCTGCATTCAAATTCTTCCTGTGATATTACTTCATTGACCATGGACAAGTTACCCAATCCTCTGAACCTCACTTTCTTTATCTATAAAGTTGGAAAAATAATCCCTGAAATTCCTACCTGATAGAACTGTCAAATGACAAAATGTATGTAAAGCATTTTGCAAATCTTAAAACACCATGTATTTCAGTCATTGTTACCCTCATACTGTACCACATCACAAAATATAACATGAAGGAAGGGGAAAGATGTCTACTTCATTTATAGCATTCTGGAGTTAGAAAGAATCTTGGATTATTTAGTTACAACTGCCTCATTTTACAGATGAAGAAGGTGAGACTGGAGGAGTGATATAACTTGTCCAGAGTCACACAACTTGTTAAATAACAGTCAAGATTAGAGTTCAGGTCTTCCAATTACTATCCCAGTATTTTTTACATGGGATCATTCAGCTTCCACAACACAAAACTTCAAATGATATTTTTGATTTATTTAAAGAGTAGCTTATTATTCTTAAATAGTAAATTTCTAAGAGTCTGATAAATGGATTGATGGCACACTGTGGAGTATAGACAGATTCCATTTTTCAACTGATTAAATAGACGATGCTGGTGATCAAGGGAATTTATTTGTTTTTGTTCAATTAAACAAGCATTTCTCATAATTATATGCCAAGCATTCTGCAAGTTGATGGAAAAAATACAAATGTGAAACAATATCTATTGTTAAGGAGATTATATTCTACTAGGGGTAGGTGATGGAAATAGTATGCATATGAATAAATATAAAATAAATTATAAAAAATATTAAATAAAAATGAAGAGGTGGTAATAACTGGAGATCAGGAAAGGACTCTTGTAAAAAGTTGCATTTGATCTTTTTCAGATTCAAAGAAGGAGATTCCATGGACACATGGAATTTTCCAGAAAGCAAATGATTTAAGTGGTATAGTGAGCACTTTCTGCTTGACTTATGTGCTGCAGAAGCTACCTGACTAAAAAAAAATCTATTCTTCATTAATTTGTAAAATAGTGGGCATCAGGGAATTGATGTATCTGTAGAACTGTAACATAGGTACTTCCATGTGGGTCTTTTATTCTTCCTTTAAAATATTTTTGGGAAACCTAATGAATTGTCAAACATAACATATCATGTAATAGAGAGGGACTTTAGCATACCTTGGGGGACACTCGAGCTTTTGATTCCCACCATTTTCTCTGAAAGCAAGAATCCTTTTAGAGCATTTGTCTCTGTCAGTATTAGGAGTGTCATTTCTTTCAATAGAGACTCCTGGGTTTTATATGCAAATATCTTTACCTGAGTATCTGAAAATTCCTCTTACAACCATCTTCAAAGTCAGTGTGGATCAAAGTGCCAGGGGCTTAGATCAAAACCGCCAAATGCTTTTTAAAGAACCCTCTTTGTCTTTTTAAATTTTATTTTAGGGTGTTTTTTTTTTATTTTTGCTTGCAGTTCAAAGTGAGTTAATAAACATTATCTCCCTGATTTTGTTATCGCAAAGCAACAGTTTAAATTGGCATTCTTATGAGATCACCCTGAAGATGAGGTAGTTTTATGGCAGAATAAAAAATAGCTACTCTATTATTTTATGTACTGTAAAAAAAATAGAAGATCAAAATACTGTGAGGGGAAAAATGAGCTCCAGAATTATAGGATTTTTGCAATTTTTACTTTTAATGGAAAACAAGGGGGTCATTACCATGCCTCTTGATGTAGGGGTGTTTTTGAGCAATTATAATCCTGTGCACCATAACATTTGTTATTTCAATTGGCCATTTTTGACCCAGAATGACTAATTGCTCTGCAGTCAGACTGGCATATTAAAGTTATTGGGGGTAAGTAAATATACACACAGGCACACACACATACAGGTACATATGCATATTTACACATGCTTATATGCATATATGTGTGTGTATGTGCACACTCCTTAACTTGCTATATATTATTGTGGCTATTGATAAATATAATTGTAACTTTAATTATTATTCATTTAAGTTTTTAAAGAGAGACAGTATGATTTAGTCAGTGGAAAACTTGTTAGACGCCATTTAAGGAAAAATCTTGGTTTGAGTTCTTCCTCTTATACTTATTAAATGGCCTTGGGCAAATCAAATGAAAACTTCTAAAGGAGAGGGAAGATTTTGTTTTCTTCCTATATATTTGTCACTTAGTACAGTAGACCCTTAGAAGGAACTTGATTAGCTTGGATTAATAAGTGAATAAAGCCATTTAACCTCTTAGCTTTAATTACCTTTTTCATTGCTTGAAAAATGTGGTTAATAATAACTTCAGTTCTTTAGATTATTAAAGGATAAAATGAGATAAAATACGTAAAGTACTCTGCAAACTTCAAAGTCGAAATGTCAATTTTATGATTACTTTGTATTGAATTGTTGTTAGTATTAGATATTAATAGTATTTTTACAGAATAAAGAAAAGTTCCAAGGACCAAGGACATCAAATTCTAAAGACATAGAAATCATTTTGCTTATAGTAATACATTTAAAAATACTAATGACTTATTGACTTTTTTGAAGTATTATGCAATAAAAATTGATCATTTTTAATACTTTTAGAGATACTTAAAACTTGCAAAAGGGCATATGGAACATGGGCTAAGGGAAGGAGGTATCAGTCTTAAAAATTAAGTTATATAGGTTTAAATTCTGATCAGTTATTCAACTTCCAGATGTGCAACTGTGGAGAAGTCGTTTCTAACTCTGCAATTTGCATGTGAGCTTGGGGAAGTCACTCACCCTCTGTAAGCCTTAGCTTCCTGATCTATAAAATAGTTCTAATGATAATTGTATTATCCAACTCATAGCCTCATTGTGCAGAAAGTCCTTCGTAACACTCCAAACAAGGAAGTTATCAGTTAATTAATAAATGTCTTTTCCTTCATTCACCCTTCACCTATTTAATAGGTTCTACTAAAGCTTTGTCTGACATCATTATGACATTTATGATTTCTTAAATGCTTTTCAGCCATCTTCATGTCAGTTTACAAATGTTTTCTCCATTTTATTCAGAAAAATATCTAAGATTCAGGCAAGTCACTGTGAATGACACATCAAGTCTATTTATCTCTCTTGAGATATCAAATTCCCCACATGAACTTGGTGTATGTGAGCCCGAAGCTCAGGCCAATCAGTGGGAAAGGAAGCCTCTATGATCTGAGCTATGAAACGTCACTGTAAGGTACAACTGTTATGGAAGATTTAGAGAATGGGAAGGCTTACATGAACTAAAGAAGAGTTAAGTAAGCTAAACCAGTACAAAACAGTACGTACAATGAATACAATAATATAGATGGAATAAACCAGACACAAATAAAATGGGATGTTCTATAATTATAACGATCAAGCATGACTGTGGAGAGTTGAGGAAATCCCTCTCTGCATTGTAGAGGTCTGGGGCTGTGGATGTGGAATATTGCATACACTGTCAAAAATTGTTGACATGTTAAATTTGCTAAACTGTTCCCCCCTCCCTGTTTCTTTTTAATATCCTTCACCCACAAATGGCTTTCTGGTTCAGAAAGCAGTGAGGGACATATTTGGAAATGAAAGTGATATAAGAAGAATATAAATAAAAACAAGATTTTAAACAAATAATTACTATGACTAATAAAGCAAAATCTTCATCTCAGAGCATCATGGTGATATTGCTCTGAAATTAGCTACGTTGGTCCTCTGACAGAAGTCGTACAGTCAGATATTTCTCATTTGAAACCTCTCATTTGGTAAAATATATCAGTGATAAGGTTCCACTGCAATACCCTTCAAAAATGCAACGGTCACCTTTACGCCAGGAGGAAGAAAAAGAGTTGGGTTTCAATGAAAATTAATCTATATTAGCAGCAGCAATCATAATGATGACAGCAATTCTTACACTCATGGTTTTTGCTATTAAATAAAACATTTATATGATGATTTAGATTAGTAATTCCCCATTGAAGTTAGTTTTCCATTTAAACATTGATTTAACTTCATCGTGCTCTATTTAAAACTTTTCCAGCACAGCTTAATGTACTGGAAAAATATATATCCATTTCTTCTTAATGGAAAACTATTATTATTAAAAAGTCTTCATGTCAGGCCTGTCCTCTCTCTTTTCTATTTGATGTTCTTACATGGAGATGATAACACTATTCACCCATCAGTGAACATGGTCTCCAAAGTGTTTGTTTTCTTGCTTTTTCTTGCTTTTTTTAACCAATAGTAATGTTGTATATTTCTGAACTGTTCATACTCCCTCATGGGGTTTCCCTTATGAGTAATGTCAGTGTTGTTTATTATTCACACTAGAAAAAGACAGTGACATCAGTAAGGTGATGCTGGGACTTGTAAATGAATTGGATTTAAGCAAATTCCCTGGCCTCACTTTCTCCTCTGGATCCAACTGAGCACAGTGGCAAGATATAGATCAGGATGACTGAAGATGGCCCTGGATGCAGTGGGAGATCTTGGACTTTTTAATCCAAGGTCTTTCCCAAGTCTCATTTTAACCTAGGAAATATCCATTCAGTGATTAAGGGTAGGTAAGAAAAGGGGCAAAGAATGGCCTCTTTCACCTAGTTAAAAAAGATCAGTTTGGGAGGGGAAGACCCTAAGAGTTTCTGGCCAAACCAGAAATAGTTGCTATACACGTTCTGAATCATTATGATCCAAACAATGATTAGGTAGGGCTTGGACTGGGAGCTACTGTTGGCCAAACAATGAGAGCCAGAGTGAGTTTAGTAGAATACATAGTCCTTATTCTAGCCTATAAAACCCTAAGATATCTTCTGAGATTTCATAATGTTTTTGGATGAAGACTGCCCAATGTTAGGAGTAAATTTTGTGGCTCTCAAATGGAACTCTTGGTTTCCTATCATTTTTTCCACATTAATAATGATAATGCCAGACTGTTTCACATGCTCCAAAGTTCTCATTGACTGAATTTGTAGTGTTCTAATCTTTTAATTTCTGGCTAATGTCTTGAAATTCTTCAGTTTTTCTATTTCCTGTGACTTGTATACCAAAATGACAGATGCCACAAGCTTTTTGAAAACATCTCACATCTCGTCTATGACTTCACATTCTCTTCTGTGACATTAGTAAAGATGAATACTTTTCATTTCATACTAAGCTTACTTTGCTCCACATGTAGCATATTTGAAGTTATTTTTATTCAAGAAATAATATAAAACCCCATTTTAATAATCAATAGGCAAATATTCATGAAGCATCTATTATGTTCCAGGATTAATTCAGAGCACACTTTTTTCTTCTCTATTTATCTGCATTCAGATCCCATCAGTGCTTGCTCTGGAATTGGAAGCATTTTCTTCATAAGTATGTTAGACTAGTCTTGGATCATTGTGTTGATCAGAAAAGTTATTCATAGCTGACAGTTGTACATTATTGCTGTTACTGCACATGATGGTTTTCTGGTTCTGCTCACTTCACTTTGCACCAGTTCATATAAATTTTCCCAGTTTTCTGAAGCCATCCTGATCTTTATTTCTTATAGCATGATAGCATTCCATTGCAATCATATATCACAGTTTACTTAGCCATTCCACAATTGATGGGCACCCTTTCAATTTCCAATTCTTTGGTATAACAAAAAGAGCTGCTATAAATATATTTGTCTATATAGATCCTTTTCCTTTGATCTCTTTAGTATACAGATCTAATAATATTATGTTCTTTGGATATAGTTCCAAATTGCTCTCCAGAATGGTTGGATCAGTTTACAACTACATCAACACTGTATCAGTATCCCAATTTTTCTACATCTCCTCCGACATTTGTCTTTTTCCTATTCAGTCATATTAGTCAATCTGACAGGCATGAGGAGGTACCCTCAAAATTGTTTTAATTTGCATTTCTCTTATCAAAAGTGAGCAAGAATATTTTAAAATAAAATTATTGATAACTTTGATGTCTTCTGAAAATTGCTTGCTCATATCCTTTGATCATGTTTCAATTAAGGTTAGGGTTTTGTATCTCATAAATTTGACTGATGTTTATATATTTGAGAAATGTTACCTTTGTGAAAGAAAGTTTTTGTTAGTTTTTCATTTTCCTAATTTCCTTCTAATTTTGAGTGCATTGCTGTGAGCAAAAGCAAGGTGGGACTTTTGTTGTTTTTCTTTTGAATTTCAGTTTCCCAGGCTTGTGCTAAATTATAAACATCTGAACGATTAATCTCCTTTGAACCATGGTAATTCACAGCTGTAGCACATTAGGTGCTGAGGCATGTGGGCATTTGTGCCTTTGGGCACTAAGTCAAGAAGGTGCTGAGTTTCAACACTGTGAATGAAGGTTCTCATGCCTTCTGTGGTGAGTCAAACAGGTACCCAAAAAAAAAAACTTTATAGAGAGAGCACTTAGAGGACAAAGAAGAAGAAAAATGTGTGAAGAAAAGAAGAAAAACAAGTAAAGTGAAGAAAAATAAGCAAGAAGAAAGACAATGAAGATGAAGAAGAACATGAGCATTGACCTTTGGGAGAAGCAGCAGCAGCAGGAACTTGGTGGGGAGGAGGAGAACTTGCTGAAGAAAAACTTGCTATTGGGGGACCCACCATGGGAAGCATGCTTGACTTAACATCCTTTTAAGTAGTTGTTATCAAGGAGCCTCCCAGGTTCGAAAGTAAATTGAGATGGTGGTGAGTAATGTGTGCAAATATTTTTGTTGCCCTATTAAGCTTTGTTTCCCCAGAAACAGAAGCTTGGGACAGGAGCCCCTGCAGCCTGCTGTGACTGGACTCAGGCAGGAGCAGGGAGAGCTTAAACTGTAGCAGTCTCTTCCTCTGTGAGCTGGGACATAGAGCAAGAGTGAGAGCTTCCTCTGTGCGTACCCAGGTAGGAACCAGGAGCTGTTGGC
The DNA here is from genome assembly GCA_023548195.1 of Bettongia penicillata ogilbyi. Lineage (NCBI taxonomy): Eukaryota > Metazoa > Chordata > Mammalia > Diprotodontia > Potoroidae > Bettongia > Bettongia penicillata. The sequence goes on along the minus strand of JAJHZJ010000470.1, from coordinate 13,090,222 downwards.
CCACAGAATTGCAGGAGGAAGAATGGCTCCAGGTCAAGATGGAAACTTTGAAGCAAGGCAGGAGCAGTGAGTATGCTTTCCTTCTGAGTTCCCCTGGGATGAGTTGGGACAGAGGGGATGTAGTTGTCTATGGTGGGATGAGTGGATGTTGGTGGGTGACATGGCCCCAGGAATCCACCCTGTTGGTGTTATCTCCCAGATGCCCCTTGGGACTTGGAAGCTGAGGCTGAAGCATTGTCAGAACTTGCACTTTTTGACTCATTCGAGCATGGGTACACCTGAGAGTACCAGGTGGGAGCCTGCAATGGCAGCATGGAAAGGACACATCCCCATTTTGATTAAGGGGATTATAACTTACTGTGACCTAGGAGTGGAATGTGTTGCATTTTCTGCTGCCCCTGAGGATCCTGGTTTGGGATTCTCTGATTGGATAAACAAGTATTTTGGGATATACTGAATTACGTGTTTTGTTGAAGGCCATGTGACCACCCTGATAATAAGTTATGTTGTTATCAACTGTGAATGCTTTCATTTCTTCAATAAGGTTTAGTTTTGAAAAAACAGAGTGCTTGTTATACTGTGAAATGTGACCCTAAATATTCACAACAGCAGCCCTTAGGTGTGCTGTTGATTGACCTTACACTTGTGCTAAGGCTTTTTAATTTAATGTAATCAAAATTATCCATTTTACATCATGTAATGTTTTCCATTTCTTGTTTGGTTATGAAATCTTCTTTTCTCCATAGATCTGAAAGGTAAAATTATAATGCTCCTCTAACTTACTTATGATATGACCCTTTATGTCTAAATAGCATATTCATTTTAATCTTATCTTGGTGTATGTGTGTGAGATGTTGGTATGCAATTAGCTCTTGACAAAATGCTTTCCACTTTTCCCAGTAATTTTTGTCAAACAATTAGTCTTTATACATAAGCTTGGATCTTTGCAATTTTTAAACACTAGATTATTATGGTCATTTACTGTGTGTTGTGTATGTAATATATTCCATTGACTTACCATTATTTCTTAGCCAGTACCAGATTTTTTTTTTTGATGATGATAATTGTTTTTAACACATTTGAGATATGGGACTGCTAGGCTATATTCTCACTTTTTTCATTGATTTCCTTGATATTGATCTTTTATTTTGCCAGATGAAATTTTTTTAATAGCTCTATAAAATATTTTTTTGTAGTTTGACACTAAATAAGTAAATTGATTTAGATAGAATTTAGGTGGAATAAAATTTTCCTTTTTTATTATATTGACTTGGCCTAGTCATAAGCAATAACTATTTCTCCATTTTTTAGATCTGTCTTTATTTGTGTGGAAAGTGTTCCGTAACTTTGTCCATATAGTCTTGGGTTTTTCTTGGCAGGTGTAATGTTAATTTAAATGGGAAGATCTTGCCCATTCATTGATAGGCCCATGTGACATCTCTGGTCATATGGAAGCCTGTCACATGGAACAGGAAAGGATAGAGCAGGAAGGGTAGAACAGGAAGAAATGGAGCTACAGCAGAGCTGAGAGGAAGCTAGAGAGCAGTCAGAGCTAGGAAGGTTGCAGGTGAGCAGGTAGCTGGATAGAGTAGATGAGAGAGTTTTTTGTGATTTTGTTTAAGGGACCCTGCTTGTGATTTGTTTAATGGAGCCAGTTGGTGGGAAGCCTAGCAGGGGGATGGCTTGGTACTGGCGTTGTTCTCTGCATTGTTATTGTGTATAGACTTTTGTTACTATGATGGATTTGGCTTTCTAGTGTCTGAATAAATGTTTTGGTTCTGTCTTCCACGTGGAGAGTTTGTTGTATTTCATGATCCAGAATTGCACCGGGATATTCATGGCCACTGTAGGTACTCATTGGTGCTACAGCAGGTAGATTCCTAAATATTTAAAACTATCTATATTATTTTAAATGGTATTTTTCTTTTTGGCTTTTCCTGTTGGACATTTTTTTCATAATACATAGAAATGTGGATGATTTATGTAGGTTTATTTTCTATCCTTCAATTTTTCTAAAGTTGTTAATTATTTTAAGTAGTTATTAGTACATTCTCTGGGATTCTCTAAGTATACCATCTCCAAAGATAGTTTTATTTCCTCATTGCCTATTCTAATTCCTTTAGCTTCTTTTTTTCTTCTCTTAGTGCTATAGCTAATATTTTTAGTACAATATTGAATAATAGTGGTGATAATGAGCAACCTTGCTTTCGCCACTGCTCTTATTGGGAAGGCTTCTGGATTATCCCACTATAGATAATTCTTGCTGGAGGTTTTCAATCATTTTATGGAAAGCTTCATTTATTCCTATGTTTTCTTTTGTTTTTAATAGGAGTGAGAGTTATATTTTGTCAAAGTCTTTTTCTGTATCTATTGAGATAATCATTGATTTTTTTGTTTTTTTTTTAATTTTTGTGCTCTGTTAGGTTACTATTTTTATTAATGTTTAATCAGCCTTGCAGAGGAAGTTTTATTAAACTAGACAAGGTTAAAATTCGCTCCATCATTTTATGAAATTGTAATTTGTCAGAAGCTTAGCAAAGCCATCTCATCCAACCTCCTATCCATTTTAGAATACTTTATATAATAATTCTCCTGAATATATTTAGCAAAGCATCAAGCAAAAGTTCTCTTCTATTCTCTCATTTCATAGGTCCCAATTTTATCTCTGGAATTACTAAAATTATGGCTAATCCCTCTTCCTGATAAGAATCTCTTCTCATAATTTGGAAAGTCATGTGTATCACGTTCCTCCACAAAATGTTCTTGTCCAGGAAAACATTTCTTTCTACAAGTTTTTTCATAAGAAGATTTCAACTCATCTTTTCTATACTTTTCAATTTGTTAATATCTCCTTTGAAATATCTCCCTAGACTGGTGCTCCACATAACTGTTAACCCATGTGGAACTTGGTGACACATCTATATCTCTTTTTCTGGAAGTGATGTCATTAATTAAGTCTAAATTGACATTTTTTGGGGGGGAGGTGGGCTGCCAGGCACATTTCCCTGGGGAGTTTGCCATCAACAGAATACATTTTTCAGGTCTATTGAGATTAATTATTTTGCTTAATTTAATAACATGATTTTTAGAAAGAATAAACATAAGATCTTATTTTTTTTTTTAAATCAACTTCTCTAATCCTAGGTGGGAATAAGCATGGTGGGTTATCAGTTTGTCTGGAAAGTAAATATGTATATTTGTGTTTGTGTGTGTGTGTGTGTGTGTGTGTGTGTGTGTGTAAATCAATCAATTCTATTTGGGTCAACAATATAAAAGCAGAAAATGTAATTTTTATGGTAATATTTCATGAATAAGAAGTTGATATTTTTCCATGGTCAGGCCTTATCTATATTTTTTGTGTATAGTTCTAAGTTACAACTTAGGAAGGATATTAATATGCCAAAGAGTATCTGGAAGAGTATGACCATGTTCGCAAAATACATTTAGTCTATGTTATAGTAAAGTCAGTTAAGTAAAACAGACATGTTTGGCCTGGAAAAACACAATGTAGCAGTATTAAAAGGCTATTTCATGAAAAAATATTAAAGTTAGCTCTGCCTGGACACAGGGCTGAATTTGGAGCAATAGGTGGAAATTTTAAAGAACATCTAACCTCATTATTGAGGGTGGGAGGGCTGGTGAAGGAAACTACATTTGAAGCAATTCCTTCATCTCAGGCTTAACCACAAATAATTTTTTAGAACTTCCAGTCTTTCAGAGTTGGCAGAGACGTGGCTAAGTTAAGGGACTTTCCCAGAATCTTACAACCTACATATTTCAGAGAAGTTATTAAAAATCGAATCTTCTTGACACTGTTCAACACTCTGTCCTATCTCTCTTAAAATGTTTCAAAATCAAATTCTCTAAACTCCTAGGGTTATATTTCCCTGCTTTGCTCTTTTTTATATATTAACAGAATAGGTTGGTTTCAGAATAGCATTTGTAAAGCTATTAACAACGATGAAACATTTTTAAATAAATTCAATCACTTCTGTTGCAAGTCTCCAGTGTGTCCTCATGCAATTCATATGTGGAACTTCATCAGGCCACATTTTGTCTCTAAATGTTAGATAGTTTTATTACCGAGAACATTTGGTTAGAAATGTCATTACTTATTCCACCAATACTGTGCTCCATTGATAAAGAGCATTAGTGGGAGTAAATTAAAGGCTTCTGTAATTGTTCGATCTATCTCAACTACGTAAATTATAATTAAAAACATGAAATTGATTTTTATGAAGGATCTGAAGTCTTCACTATGGAAATGAATTAGCTATAGCAGGCCATTAAAATATCTTTTAATGGAAGGGTGAGTACTTCATGTCCTCTGGGTCAGATATAATCTCATTAAGCTCTCCAAAAGTTCAGCTGCAATGGCTGCTCCACTTTTTACTTGGGGACTCACTGTTTTCTTTTAATTTGTATACTTTCATTCTTTTCCAAGAAGTTGTGGTATCCAGAATGCTCCTTTTGCTAATTTGTTGCCCAATGATCTCTAGTTTTCAGGTTAACCTTTTGTGACATGGTTGTAAGAACATACGGAATCTGAGGTTTCAGAAAGATAAAAAACTCCTGGTATCAGAACTCTTTTCACCAACTCAGATGGAAATCAATTTATGATTTTGTAGACTAAGTCTCAGGTTGTTGACTAAGGATAAAACAAGTTAAATGCATTGGTTGTTTCACCCGGTTAGTAAATGTCAATGACACAATTTGAACCTAAATGTCCTTGACATCAAGTTTGGAAATACATATGGATCATTTATCATCTTGTCCCTTCTGAATTCAAAAGAGGACAATGATGCAAATTAATTTAATGATATAAATGATGTAAATTCATTCATTTGGATTTAAAAATCCCTGAGAGTTAATATTTCTACATATTAATTAAACATTAATTAAACAGTAGGTCTGCTGTTGACAACATTCGGTTGATTCCTATATTAAGTAGAAGTGGTAATCTACTAAATTTACGTAAAACATCTCAATATTTCAATGCATCTGTGATTTTTCTCTAAGTCTTGCTCCACCAGGCACAGACAATAACCCATCAACACCTTCTCCTTTTGCTCCTCATTTTTTGTCTATGTCTTATGATAAGAGTTGAAACAGTCTTGCTATAATTGCATGTAGTGCCTCCTTTTGCCCCACTCCCCACTTTTAAATGCCACTGATTTTGAACTTTGCTCTAATGTGCGAGTGACTTCATTGCACATACTGATGATTCTGAAATTGGCACACATTAATGAGTTGTTTCCTGTCTGTTAAGATAAAATCAGTTCTTTTTGGTGAGAAGATGAAGCTGTTTATTCCTCATTCATCTAGAGACTTCTAACCGCTTTGCTAATTTCTTCAGCAAGAAAATATTGATGACTCAAAGATACAACTGAGGCTATGAAACAATTGTAGAAAAAATTGAACTTTCATATTATTAAACCCATTTTTTTACACAAATTTTGCTGTACTCTCTTTCGCTTGACTTCATATCAAAGGTTTTGGATATCATAGTATATACTTGCTTGATTTTAAGAATCTGGCTTTATTTCTTCATAGCAACCCTCTTTTATCTTTACGAAAGATAATAGAACATAAAGTACATCTCTTTTTATGAATAGTGTCAATGAGTTTCTAAATTTAGAGCTTCTTAAGACTTTATAAAATTATTTGTCCTCATCTGCCTCCTACACCTCCTCCCCCCACACCACCATTGGATAGGGGAAGAAACTGAGAACTGTAGTATCAAAGTGATTTCTCCATGGTTAAATAAGCCATAAAAACTGTAGGGTTTAATCCAGGTCCTCAGGTACCAAATCTAGAGTTTTTCCCCCACTGAATGATGCTAATTTTGTTGAACACTGAAAAACAAGTTGACCTGGTATCCCAGTAATCCTGTTTCTTGTTCCCTTTAGATGAATAATAAAACCAACTGATCTAATTACTGTGATTAACTCTCTAAGAAAATCTATGAGGACTTCTTATATTTTTTTTCAGTAATTTCTTTGTGACTTCTGGTTTCATTTATCATATGAATGTCAGAAAACATGTCATTCAGTCATTGGTTGCTAGACAAAGATTTAACATTTGGAACATACATAATTGTTAGTGTTTTCAGGTGGTCTAAAAAAAAACTTGTAATCCATCCCCTTCCCATATTTATCCTCCCCCAATGTTGTTCATTGAAAGCAGAAGGGACAAGTAGACTATTGAGAACAAATTGTAGTTATATAAAAAAAAAAATGGATATTCATCACTAAATAGTTAACCCATTAAACAATCACTGCTAGGGTTGGGTGTCTCTACACTTAGCTAAATTAATCCTGAGGCAGTAGACAAAATATATTACCAGAAACATAAATGAAACTTTTCCAGCTTCATATTATCTTTCAAAGTCCATGCTGGACTGTACTATCATTTTTTATCCTAGAGTTATTTCCGAATTCAGATGAGGCATCAGGGTAGGTGTTTGTGGAAGACAAATCCACGAATCTAATATAATATTCTTCAAAATATTAGCATTTATTTTCACTCTTTACCACTAGAAGAGCAGCCTATCTAATGCATATGTAGAAATTCAAGTTGCAAGTGGGTGAACTCTACTGTTCAAGTAGATGGATCATCTATATTTGTGGATGGATTGTTATATTCCTTTGCAGGCAGTACATCTTTCATAGAAGACTCATGACAGATTATCAGCATTAGAGAAGTTAAGTCACTTACCCACATTTATACAAATGGAAGTGTCTACAGTATGATTTGAACACATGCCTTCCAAGCTCTAAGTCTAGAATTTAATGTACTCTAACATGTTACTTTGAAACGTGTAACTTTCTGTACAAATAAGGGATAGCAGGAAGGAAGAGGAAAATAAAAGGTTTGAATCCAAATGCATAAGACTAAATACTAAAATGTTTCTATTAGTTTAGAACTGAACCCTGTCTCTTTTCTTTTGGGATAGTCTCAAACAAGAATCTATTTCTATATAAAAGATACATATACTATTTTTGTCCTAGTGAAAGGAAAGCCTTTTAAATTTGACTTCTGATTATTCTAGGTTTCATTCATTGCCACTAACAGTTTAATTACCATTCATTTCCATCTATACCCTAAGTCATATTTAGTATACTCCCATTTTGTAGGAAGGAAAAATGTTAGCTAAGTATCTTTGTGATTTCAAATTTATAGAGGAACAGTCTCAGGGTGACATTCTGATGATCACAAAGATGAGGATATAGAGTATTCATTGGCTTGATTTATGATTACAAAGCTTCATCCTGCCTTTCATGAGTACTGTGGATAACTACATGTTCTGCTATCTTATAGTAAGAGGTATTGTGAATTATGGCTATTAACTGAGAATTTTGGAAATTTGTTGTGGCTGAGCAGTAGACCTTTCTGCTATGTCTCAGATGTTTGAAAGTGACAAGTAGTCTGCTATAGTGGGAAAGTGTTCTGGACTGGGAGTCAAGAGAAGCGTGACTTCAAATTCTACTTATGGTATTTACCTAGGAGTCTATGGGCAAGTTACTTCACTTCAATGAACACTGTGGTCAGATCTGTAAAATGGAAACAATAACAACACCTACGATAGGGGTTGTTAATGAAGATCAAGTAAGAATATGTGCATACATGCATACATGCATATATACACATATACATACTTACATGTGTGTGCTTATATATGTATACATATACACATGTATATCTAAAATATGCATGCATATATAATTACATGTAATATATACACATCTATTATACACAATGTGCAACACGTTGTGTCTAATCAATATAATATATACTTATACTTATAAAGTACACACATATATGTATATGCACACACACACAAATACACATAAACATGTATATATATATATATATCACTGCAAATTTAAAAGTATAATATTATTGTTGGTAATGGTAGTAATAAATTGTAGTAGAAATAATAAAGTGGAAATAATGACAATAAGAACTTAACTGTATGACTTTTTTTTTTACAACCAAGCCAAAGGAAAGAATGAAAATAATAATAAAGAGAGTAACTAGATTTTCCCCAAGAACAACATCATCTTGTGAATGATGTAGACCAGGCTGCCTTTGTTCCCCTCCTGGTCTTGTTTCAGAAACCAAGCCATTTTCTACTCCCTTTCGTATCTCCCTCATTAGCGTATAATCCCTTTCAAGGCAGATGCTGTGTTGTTTTTTGCCTGCATTTGTGTCCTCAGTACTTAATATAATTCTTGGCACATATTCAATATTTAATAAATGAATCCTTCCTGGATCTGAGCTTTTATCAATATGGGTTGTTGTAGTGCAGTTTCATTCATGAGGTAACTGAGGCAAATAGGGTGAAGTGACTTGCCAAGGGTAACACAGCTATTAAACGTCTGAGGGTGGACTTGAACTCATGACTTCTTGACTCCTGGAATGATGATCTATCCATTGTGCTACTTAGTTGCCCCAGCAATATGGGTATTCTTTACCAAAATACAAATATCTAAATATCCTTTCACATATTGTGTTAGTCATGTTCATGATCTTTCCTAATTTACTATAGGAGATCTATTCAGTCTACTGGGTGGCTACCTTACTTTGCCTTGATTACATGGCTTTTCATGGAAAAGGATTAGGCTATTTATCCTTTTCTCTCACCACAATATCATGATTCTTCCTTCATGTTTCTTTTTTGACATCATTTATGTAGCTTTTCATGTGTAATATCTTATTTCTATTGTGCTGAAGGCTGCTCATGCCCACCACGCCCCTCTACATTTCTCTTTGGATGATTTCCAGCTTCAGTTCTCTAGGAATCCCAGCATTCCAGAATTCAGTGCAATACAACATTAATGGAAGAACTTTGACATTAAAAAGAATCGCTTGTATTTCAGGGAGAAACTTGAAGTTATTGCTTCTCAAGTTCTCAGAAGCAATTCAGTGCACTATTCTGCCTTTTATTTCAGAGTTAGGTAGAAAAATGACAAAATAAATACGGTAAGTGTCTGCAGGTAAACAAATAGAAACAAAACCTTTGCACCTAGGAGCCATTAAATAGGATTAGTAGAATACACTGGAACTTAAAACAAAGCAAAACAAGATGTTCTCCAGGAAGGGGATTACGGTAAACATGTATTTAAACAAAGCTAATTGGTTAGACAGACTCAGTAGGGAGCAAGGGTGGTATTGCTATGATGCTGATGCCAAGAGCCAGTTGATTACAAGCAATAATAAAACCTGAAGAAAATAATAAGAGAATTTCCTGGGGATTATCTAAGATCTATTCTTTCCTCTTCAAAAGCCATAATCATTGGTACACAGTGAAAGAGTGGGAGATTATGCCAGCTCAGTTTAACAGTGTAACTTTTACTCTTCCATTTGTACTGATTCAGTTCTCTCCTTCTTACTTGTGATTGGGTATACCACTCTGGACTTTTATGAATGAAGGAAACATTTCTTAAATACTTAACAAATCACTGTGATAAGTGCTAGGTATACAAATAGAAAAGATAATTCCCACTGTAACGGAGCTCATCTTCTATTGGGTGAGAAAAAAAAAAAACGTAAGAGAATTCAACTACAAGTCATGTGAATAAGCCTTATGGTCCTTAGGGCGTAGTAGCAAAGTTCATAGTAGGGGATCCTCTTTCATGTTATATCCTTTGATAAAATTATATCAGTTACTGATGCTGCATCATTTGCTTGTTCTAGTGACCAGTGACAAAAACTTACTTTTCTAGGTCTTTAGTGACTGTGGTTGCAGCAACTGCAGATGTAGTTACCAGGCTCTGTCTTCACTGGGATTATTTTTCACCTGAAAGCGCAAATGGTGTGGATGCTGTTGTTTCTCCTGGGCATCTTGGGTTCAAAGCCTACAAAATTTTTTCATCCAGGTCTGGTGGTGGTTGGTGCTGTTGGTTGTTTGACTTCCCTGGCACATGATACCTTCTAGTTTTCCATTTCTTTGATGATTCAGATTGTAGCAATTCTTTTTCTATTCTCTTCTTTAGTAGGAATATACTGTAGAGCTGTTTATTAGTTAAATAAGAATATGGAGAGTTTGAGAGAAGTCTTCACACAAATGTATGTATGTCCTTGTAGGTGTGAGGATGAGGATGACCTGGAAACTTGTGTTAGGAGAGATATGCCCCTTTGTGCAGTGGTTTCTGAGATGACCAACCCAGATTCTGCTAACGGGACTTACCTGAGAGTTCATTCTAAGGTGATTTTTCCTCTTCACTTAGCGTACAGTGGAGAAAAGAGAACAATGGCTGGCAGTCTCATGGAGAGGATCATGAATTAGTCTGAAATAATTGAAAAGATGTTTAGAAAATTATTTTTTCTAATGCTAAAATAAATGAAAATATTTCAGCAGTCATCTTATATCATGGTGATATTAATCCTGAAAAATACCAAAGCAAAAGGCTTATTCTCTTCTAGGAACTGTAAGAAACTCCAGTGATGAAATCATTCAATGTTTTTGCATGTTAATTTCTGTTCATGTCTTCCTATAGGCAAGTACTTTCAACTGTCCATCTTTAAATGTTGATATGATTTGGTGTCACTGCCACCCTAGGTTGGGGCCATGGTTATAATCAATGAACTTGTTTGCTCTCAATTTCCCCTAAGAACTAAAGGTATCTCTGAGTGATAAGCAGCTGTGAACATATTTTGTTGCTTTACAATACAAGTTCATGCGTTGATCTGTCATTTGGTCCCTTGAGTCATTTGTCCTACATGATTAACTGTATGGAGGTCACATATTGTTTCATAATCCTCTATGGAGTTCTGTGCTGCTCTTGGAGCTTGCTGCAGACAGTTTATCAACTTGTCATACTTCTGTCAGCTAACCATCTTGTTTGTTAGCTTGTTTTAAAGCAAGTCCTGTATCACTAGTACCAGGAATTATTGATGTAGGTTGTAGTCAAAAATCTTAGTAGAAACAATGGACACTGATTTGATATTTGAGAAGTCATAGAGACAAAGAATCATAAGATCTCAGATTTGGGATATACATAACAGAATTTATCCATGAGCAGTTTTAGTCAATTAGCAAAATTAGTAATTAATTAGCACCTTTTGCCTATATTTTTCCTCTTTTGAAGAGATTCATAAGATTCCAGGCAAATGCATTCTTATTAGTTCTTTTGGGTGCACCCCATGGTTTAGAACCTCTCAATTTAATAGTTGTGGTTTTGAAATCCAAAGTCCATTCTCAGACATTTTAATCAACTATATATTTCCCAGATTTGACTTTCTCTTCTCAATTTTTGATTTCAATTAATATCATTGATCAAAACACCACTAATGTCCTTGAGATCGTTACTTTTCTGGCCCAGACTTTGTAATTTTGAGCCAATTTTTCTTCTGGCAGTATCATTTGTGCCCAAGATGGTATATAGTGTACTGGCATTGGTGTCTGAGATGTGGGTTCAAAGCTTACCTCAGACACTTGCTGGCTATATGACCCTGGGCAAGTCATTTGATCTTTATATGCCTTGGTTTCCTCATCTGTAAAATGAGAGAGATGTTCTAAATGACTATTAAGGTCTAGCTGGAAATTTTTGATCCTATGAGAGTTGTCCATATTATCAAGTGTTGTTGGTCATGTCTTGCAAGTATCAAGGCCTTGGGAAAACACAAATCCTGCCTTAATTATTATCAAGCTGACCAATAATTACCTCAACACCCCTCAGTAAGGATGCACTAACCATCATTACTCATATTTTATTCACCTGAGCACTATTCGAAGATCAAATGATATATCATATATAAAGCACTTTGCAAAGAAATGCTGGGATGATGAAGATGATGATGATGATGATGATGATGATGATGGTGATGATGATGGTGAGGATGAGGAGGAGATGAGGATCCCACTATGTGTGGTGATGCACACTTGCAGTCTCTGCTCTTGGGGAGGCTATGGATCACTTGAGCTTAAGAGTCTCAATCTACAGTGGGACAAAGCCTAGTGTGTGTTCATTCTATATCTGGCACTACTACGTTAAGTCTACAGGAACAGAAGACCATTAGGGGTGCTTAAGTAGGGGCAAATGGGCTCAAATTGCAAACAGCGAAGTTCAAAAGCTCTGTGCCAATTGGAGTGTGATCAGGGTAGTGAGTGGCCATTGTACTTCAATCCTGATTGAGAGATTGGGATAGATTGAATATGTAGTCTCAAAGGAAAAAAAAATGAAAAGAGCACCCTTCTCCTTGTTAAGAAATTTTTTCTTTTATTCCTTTTGTCCCAGTTTCCAGCTCTTAAACAGATTTTAAATAGCTCTAAAACTCAGGCCAAGATTCTCCTCTGCCTCTTTAGTAAAGAACACTTTCTTCCCCCTGATAACCTGCAGAGTAGAAAAACATATATCCAGCCTCTACAATAGATGATTTCAAAATCTTTCAGATTTTTGAATACTTTATTCAAAAATGCTATGAAAATGACACTTATAATTCAATGGATCTGTTTTATTTGTTCTTTCTGGAAAAGCTTATAAGAAAATTCCACTTGAAAACTGGTTTCTTATGATAGAGAACCAAATATATGCAAGCTTTTGGTAATTTTTCTTCTTGGTGCTTGGAGAAAATTCTTAAAGGTTGTTTATTTTTCTCTGTAGTTGAACTAGGAGAAGGGATTTCTTGTGAAGTTCCTTCTATAGCAAAGGTACCATTGATGAAAATGGAAGACTCTGTTCTTGGCATCACAGAACTTCAGAATTGAAAGGGAAATCAAAGGTCTACTTGAATATGAACAGGAAACCTGTGTACACCATCTCTGAGATATATGGTCTTTCAGCCTCTGTTTGAAGAACTCCAAAGGTGAGGAAGTGACTTCAGTATTTTCTGAGGAAGCTTACTTTGCTTAAGAAAAATTCTAATTACTAGAATGTTTATAGTTTTATGAAGCTTAAATGTGCCCTTTTGTTACTTAACAAAGCAGGTCAAACTGACCATTTCAATGAAAATGGAGGGACCCCAATGATAAGGGTGGACCCTCTTTATTTACACCCAGGGAAGTAGTGGGGTCTGGGTAGTTTTGGAACACTACAATTGGCTATACTAGGAAAAGTGGGTTGGTTTTCAGGTGTCCCTAATCACATCCCATTTGATGGAATGGTAAGCATTTTATGGGATTCATCTGCCTCTTGTAGTCTTGGTTAGGAAATCAGTACCATCAGATTTGTTGTCCTCTTGGGAAAGACCAACCCTTCCTTAATTGCATGAGGACAGGCAAAGGCAGATGACATGACTTTTGGAAGGTGGCACCAGGTTAAGCTGGTTGGAGCTTAATGACGATAAGCAAATGTCCCAGGAACTATTGGCATGAATTATGGCAACGTTGCCTTTTGACACACAGTTTTAAACTAACTTCAAAAAAAAACTGCATTCCTGCACTTAATTTAAGAACTGAGAAAAATGGCTAGACAAAATGGGGCAACAAAGCAGACTAAGATCATTTTTTGAAAAGAATCTATTATTAAATAATACAGATTAATTTGAATCTGCTCAGTATGAATTCTGTTATTCTATTGAAAATAAAACAAGCATCCATATTTGAAGTCAGAGGACCTGGCCATGAATCCTGACTCTATCATTTACTGTCTCTAACTTTCAGAAAGCCACAACTTATCTGTACCTCATCTCTAAAATGTGGGGAGAATGTAACTATATTTACTTTGAGATCTTTTATTGTACTGTCTGTGATCCTGTTATAGCCCCTGTCCCTAAGCCATTTGGTATAGAACTCTCTCCTTATTGGTGAGGATAAAGGTCTCAAGAATAAGGTAGTGTTCGTAAGAGACAAAGATTTTCAGTTCTCAAGTCCCCTATTTGAGAAAAGTCAAGCTTCAAATTTTCTTTGAATATCAACTTGGCTTCCAAATTTAAGAGAGAAGATGGAAGAGGTCAATCCCACTTTAGGTTGCCGAAGTAAAAGACTGGGAAGACATGCGAGGAGGTAGCAGTTTCCAACGTGTTTCTATTCTCAACTTGCTACACTAGAGACTTTGAAGGGTTTCATCTTGGGTGAGATCCAAGATCCTTTCTCTTAGTTGAACTGAATTACCTTACACCAAGTGGCAGAGCTCCTTCACTCTGCATTGTCTGGTTTATATTTTCCTATCTATCCCTTCTCTGATTTCTGTTTTCTATGATTTGGATAAATGAGTTTGTCTGCTATTTGCTATGTGTGTTCTTTGTGGAAGTGGTAGGTGGGGAAAGGGTCAAGATTTGGATATAGAGCTTCAGATCCTCCCTTCCCCCCTACCATAACAAAGTGATGAGGAGATGGAGTCCAATAATTTTTTTTCTGTAGATGAATACTATTTATAGAAGTAGATAGATATACTTCTAACTCAGTTTCTCCTCTGTCTGAGGAGAACAGAATAGCTACCTTCTGGCTCTACCTTTTTTCTTTTCTAATAGGCATGAACCTATATCTTTTCTGTCTCCCTTTGAGTCACATAAGGACACAACATGCTGCAAGTGGGTTTCATTACACATGTAGGCTCCCTTCCTCTACTTTACACTGTTGTGAAAGCTCTTTGGTTGGATCGTTCCTCAGAAGATGAAAGGAATGAGTTGACAATAGCTAAGTCCCTGGTAAATATAATTCACAGTTTCAATGAAGCTGTTTAGTGATTTGGGATTTGAACTGTTTGAGATTAACAGAGTTAAGAACAAAAAAAGTTTAAAGAAAGAGAATGCTGGTGGCAAGAATAGTGCCAACCAGGGAAGCATAAGTAGCCCCTGTAGAGGAGCCAGGATCTTCCTTCCCCTTCAGGAGCTGGGGAATAGAATATAGATAGAATGTTGTTAGAGGGAGTCTCTTGTTCATGTCTTACACTGGGGAGGAGAGAGAAGGAGATCAAATTGGAGACTGCAGTAGTGCCTGTTGGGCCATGAGACTACTATGGTTGTAAAGATTGTTTATTGAATAAAGACTTATAATATTCCACCTCTGGAGCTAAAGGAGCCTTATAATTATTATACCTGAGTGTGGCTAATTCTATGTAGCTCTAAGCATTACTTCTTCACACCTCTGAGAAAATACATTAATTTTTGGATATATTTTATTAAAATGTTTTTATGTCTATGAATAAATAAATGCTTTTTTGTCCTATGGCTAAAACAATTTCAGTGAATTTTATTCATTTTGCTTCAATGTTGGCAGGGATGAAATGCCCCAAACACTTCTAAAGAAACTGTGAAAATTTGGCTCTGTTGTATAGACCTGTCATGAAACTACAGGAGATTATTTTCTTTATGGTCCTTGGAGGCTTACTACTAAGTAAGGTCATGATCCAAATATGAGGTTGTGCCATGGGGAAATCATGTTGAAATCCCAAAAGATGTTTTGTATTCGTGAGCTATGGGAGACTTCCTCCCTAAGGCAAAAATTGTAGAGTATAGGCTTCAGTGATGTGTGTGTTCTCTACGCTTTCTCTTATTCCTGCAAGAAAGAGGACATTTGCCCTCCAGAAAACTATCTACGGTCAGATAAAATAATTTCATTGAAGGCCAACAGGGAGGAGAGTATAATTCAGTTCATTTTTTTTTTTTTAACAGCGATAGCTGTTTGGGATTGGGAGGGTGGCATTTAACTCTTGTAGGAACATTCACCTGAAGGGGTTTACACAGTAAATTGAATCAAAAGAAATTACTGACTTCTATCATAATAAAAACCCAGGGAATGAAGAGCAGCTATTACACAAACTTAATACACAGCTGGATGGCCAATTCATAAAAATGATCTATCAGTACAAATATCTTCAACAGATACTGAGGATGGACAATGAACAAGACCTGTAATTGAACAGGAGGAAAAGAACTGGTTGGATTGCCTTTGGTAAATTGTTCAACGCTTTTCCTGACTCCAGACTTCGTCCTTAAATAACCAACCAAAAAAAAAATGTTTTCAACAACAGACTATTTTTATTGATGTGGAATGACCAAGAATCTCAAAGTATCCTATTTCCTGAGGATTTAAAGCTCTGGGTCATCCAAAGGGCAATGGAGATAGACACGGTTGAGGTGAGCAGCCTGTAGTTTATTACTGACAAAACAAGCCACACAAAACTACACAGCAAAAAACAAAATACATAATAAAAAGAGGAAGTCTCTGGCTATGTAGTGAGAATAGGGAATAAATGAGGGATAGCCCATGTATTCCACTGGTATTGGCTTCGTATCAAGACATCTAGAGGATGGAGTGGAACACTTACATGGAATATATAAAGTCATGGGAAAAAAAGTCACACAGATTTAGAAGACAGGGGTGCATTTTTATGGTCACACTAAAGGGAGGACCCATACCTGTACTATCATAGGTCCACACAAGTAAGGGAGTAATTAAAAAGAAACTGAAAAGATGAGTAAATTCTCTTATATGTATATATAGTTTTCATTGGTGTATGTATGTTTATAAAACATGTACCTGCATTCTATTTTTCCTTCATTGCATATTGTACTGTTCCTAATACAAATAGAAACTCACAAGCACTTCATAGTTAGGACTAATTACACTCATATCCTGGATTCGAGTTCGTTGGATTCCATCCATGTACTATCTTTTCCCAACAGAGAGTTATGGAGATACAGGATTGCGCCAATCAGATATTTACGTCTTCCAGGACTTGCTCATGACATTTCCTAAGATGTAGACTTTGTATCTGGTTCATTGGGATCCAGAGATGACAACTTTGGTAGTTAAGCAGGGTAACCCGCAACTTGATGGCGCTCAAGATTTTTCCCTTCATTCACAAAATGCAAATTGCCTTTTAGGTTCTACACTTAGGAATCCTTATTTCTTCTCATTTATTCGTTCAACTTCCAGTGCCTATGTGATCAACTGTTCCACACACCATAGTATCTCCTCCTTTTTCTCTTCATTTTATGCCATTCACTCAATAACTGCTATATAATATGCCATACTGTAATAAGGTGGACCTTTTCTGCCACAGCAATGATCACGCATGTAAATGGAATGGGTTGCTGTGACTAGGACAGGGAGAGAATTAGTGATTTGGGAATGTTGTGGAGATACTATCACATCTACCCTAATACAGGTAGAATTAAGTAGTATATCATTAGTCTCATTTTATACTAAGTTTCAGGGAAATGTAGTGATTGACCCAAGGATATATAGGTAATAAATGGTGGAAACAGACCTCAATTTTATACCCTTTCACTCTAGGCCCATTACAGTTTTCATTCTACATAGCTGTAAATAAGACACATACACAATTTATGTACACATAAATCAGTTATACAATGCCTTTCATGTAATTTAAGCTTAATAACCACTTATTAAATTGAACTTAAAGCATACTCATAGTTAAAATGTGTTTTGTTTATTGAATGATTCAATTTTAATTTCAAAATTAAATTCAATGCAATTTGAAATATTAATGGGCACATATTCTATGAAAGTATCTGTGCCCACATGGCAGATATGACATAGTTCTTTTTCTCTTTTTTCTCTCTTTCTCCTAGTGTTCTCTAGGTATGCTACAAATTCAAGATACATACTTCTTGTAAGCAAAAATACCTCCAGAATACATGAATGGCATGAACATGGAAATTAGCATTCTTTTTCTTCAAATTCTTTTATTTAGTGAAGATTTGCTTATCATTCTTTCTTTTCCATTTAAGAAACATAGCTGATAGTGAGTTATTTCAGAATATATTATCTTGGAAAAATTAATATTTTCATATTTTGGCATTATATGAAGCAGGGACATCTCAGCTTTAACTTTAATTCCACCAAGGGAATTCTTAAATTGAACATTATAATTGTCCCAGGATAGCAACCACTGCATAAAGGGTTTTATATGTTTGTTAGCAGCTTTTCATCTACAGTTTTTAGTCTCTTCTTCATCCTCCTCCTTTCTATCAATTAAACAGTGAGCCCCTTGAGGGCAGGTACTGTATTTTTCATTTAGAATAGTGCCTGGCACACACAAGTGGCTGAAAAGATGTTTATTTACTGACTGAAATATCTAATATATACATGTTTTCATATTGTATCCATTCTTAGAATATAAGTTCATTGAGAGGAGGTTCAGTGCTTCTGCCTTTCTTTATATCCCTATCTCTTAGCACATCTCCTGGCACATAGTCAGTACTTAATAAATATTTGTTGGTCGACTAGAATTCTCCATTTCCAGTTAGCCTTCCTTCCTGCAAGCTAAATGTCTCTAGTCCCCTAAAACGATTCTCCAAATCAAATGATAACCACCTATGAACTGAATTATTGTAATTGTCCATAATTGATTTTTCTGCCTAAAAATCTATCCTCTCTCCCAAACACTCCATATAGCTACAGAAATGATATTTTTAAAAGTACAGGTCTAAAAATAAATAAACCATTAAAAAATCTCATTCACAGATATGACTGTGTCACTTTTCTATTTGCTCAACACCAATGACTATGCATTGTTTCTAGGGAAAAAAAGATAGATTCCTCCTTTCGGTCTTTAGAGTCATTTATAACTTGTCTCCAACCTATGTTATTTTTCAACCTATCATTCCCATTCATTCCTTTCCTTCACCCATTCTAAGAATAAGCCAAATTGTCTTTCCATTCTTAAGCCAAGACAATCTCTCATTTCTGTGACTTTTATAGGATGCCCCCATGCCTTTGATGTACTGGCTCCTCAGTTCAGCTTCTCAGAATGCCTAGTTTCCTCCAAGGCTCAGTTTAGATACCTCTTGCTGCTTAATATCTCTCCAGATTCCTCCTGTTACTCTTGCCCTCTCCACAAATTGCCTTGCTTTCATCATCTTTATTTTGTGTGTTTGCACATGCATAAATATACCTATTGTCCCTCTAAGTACCTTATAAGGCTCTTGAATGCAGTGACACAATTTAATGAGATCCTGTCATGAGATGTTTAATAAATGTTTTTTGATGGACTGATTAATGTATTGTAGCCTTCTCACAAGTACTCTATGCCACTCCACTGCCCTTTAAGTGATACTTGATTTATATTTTTTGGAGGCTATGATGTTCCATGACTCACAGCTATATAGCAACACTGGCAGAACATTGATACCAAAAAGATGGACCTTTACTTCAGGGAGAAATTTTGGATTATTGAAGAAATTCCGAATCTTTCCAAAGTCAGTTCTGTTCACTTTTTCCTTCTTGTTTAATCTTGGACCAACACATTATCAAATTATTCTCCTTAACACCCATGTGAATAGATGAGTTCTGCATGTTGACCATCTAAACAAATGTTATAACCCAACACAGGAAAACAAAATCTTTTATCTTTCCAATTACAACCTAATAGTCATCCTCTCACTTAGATATGATTTTGTTCTTTCTATAGTTTTATTTATAATGAAAATATTATGTTTGGTGCAATCTGGTTCCTATAGCAGTATGCCCACTCAGTAATCATTCAAAGAGGATCTTACATAGTGCCAGCAGCTAAGCTAGAGTTTGTACATCATCTAAAACTATATGGAATTCCTGGGCTCCTCTTCCTCCTCTACCCCTTTTCTCATTACTCTGCTCTCCTCACTGGAGAAGCAAGAGGGTGGACAAAAAGATTAAGGGCTTTTCTTTCCATTTCTCTGAGCTTATGAACCTCTACTCATTTATTTAGAATAGTTCACAGAAGAAGACTGCTGTCACAATTGTACTTGAAACCCTTGTCTGCCATGATTGAATCTCTTAGAACTTGCGCTCCACTGGCATAACCTTTGATACCCAAAGGTGACTTTCATACCATGATAATATATTGGTATATGATTTTAATAATACCTTTTAGGACCAAAACCTAATACCATGTACCATCATATGTAAAAAATGAATGTGTTATGCCATTTTAAACAAGTCCAAGAGAATTAGATCAGATACCTTAGAACACAATTGTCAGAAGAATAATTCTTGATGAAACAAGGTGTAAAGGCAACTATTAAAGATAAAATAGACAATTTAAATTACAAGTAACCAAAAAGTCTTTGCAAAAACGAGTATAAAACTATTAGGATAAGAGGACAAGCATTTGATTGGAGGAAAAATGTTTGTATTTTATAGCTCTGACAAGGATCTGATATCAAACATATGAAGGGACCTGATACAGATATAAGAAAAGCAACATAATTCCCTAATGAATACATAGTCAGTAGATACAAAAAAAAGTTCTCAAAGATTTTTAAAAGAATTCAATAGAACATGAAATGATTGACAATCATATTAAAGATTTTTTCAAATCATTAATAAATAACTAAAGTTTGATCTCACACTCAACAAATTCTCAAAAAAAAATCAAGAGATTAGAATAGTTAATATTAGACTGATTCTAGAAGATATGCATATTAATTCATTATTGGTAAAGCTATGAATTGGTTTAATAATTTGGGGAAAGTAACTTCAAATTCTACAAATATGACTAACATATTTTTACCCTCTGATGCAAGATCCTACTGCTAGAAATCTATCCCATGGAACTCAATGGTATGAAAACAAGATTTCATATATGCCAAAATATTTATAAGATATTTATAGCAGCAGTTTCTGAATGAGCAAAGAAATAGAAATGAACTAGATCTCCATTAATTGGGGAATGACTAAGATATGGCACATGACTGCAATGGAATATCTGTGAAGTAAGAAATGAAGAATATGCTGAATACAGAAAAAAAAAAAACTTAAGAAGGGTTGTATGTACTGATACAAAATGAAGTAACCATGAAAATAATAAACATTATGATTAAAATGTAAATGGGGAAAAAGAAACAATCAAAATTTGTAGGAAATTATGACTGTCTTTAAAGAAGAGATATGAAAATGTTTCTATCTTGTTTGCAGAGGTGGGGAGCGATGGGTGTGGAATGTTGCATATAATACTAAATTTGATTATTGTATTGAATATGTTTGCTAAATGTTTTTTCCCCTCTCTTTTTCTTCCTTTGTTTTGAGGAATTACTCTCTGGAAGAGAAAAAAAGAGTGTCCCAGGAAATACTAAGAGATGTAAAAATAAAAAATAACCATTAAAAATATTTAAAATCTCTAGAATATAGCCAACACTGAAAGTACAGCTCACCACTCTGTGGCATGATTCTCTTGATTTAAAAAAATGGCATACTCTTCACCCTCCTTCATTTCCTCAGTGACTCTATCACTCTTGTGATCCTTTAAAGGTCCCCTCTCACCTGGGTGAAAGAGATTTCTCACTGCCCTTTGAAGCTGTCTTTGGTTTTTATGGATTGAGAAATCTAGAAACCCCAGCAGCTACCCATGACTCAATGCCCAGATGCCTGCTCTAGTCCTGTCTGTGATGGCATGGGCCACAGTGGGTTATGCTCAGCTCTGAATCCTGTGCCATAGATGGATCTTTCCTGGTGAACTTACAGGCTGTCTTGGGCTGGAAATCTATTTCAGTGTCATTTTGTGGCTTCTGCTGCTCTAGAATTTGTTTAGAGTCATTTTATAGAGGTATTTTAAGGGCTTTGGGAGGAGACCTCAAACAGATCTTGTGCTTCTACTCCACCACCTTGGCTCCAACTCATATTTCCTATAGTTTTTAATATCTGAGGCAATGGATTATTTGATTTTCATGTTTCTGTCTTCCTTCTTGGATTTTTTCCCTTTGAATTGTTAGCTATTTTCTTTATAGTTTTCACTTTTTGTAACAGCTGCTTTATAAAGCCTCTGATTTGGCAGATTTGTGCCAGCATTTTCTCACTTCTATCTCACTTTATATACATGAGTGTGCCGGTAAATATTTAACAACTGGCTCCCCAGAAAAAAATGTACAAACAGCTCACTTTTAAGTTTAATCTATATTACTAACATTTTCTCATCTCTTCTTTTTAAGTTTAGTCATTCAATAACAATAACACAAAAATAAATTAATCTCTGATTTGAAACATTTGCCAATTTCCTAGGTGCAAATGTATCCTGAGATTGAAAATTTAACAATTTAATAATTTTCAAACAATATCTTTTTAACTGGCTATTTTATTTTTCCCCCAAACATTTCTTTTCTTAATACTACCTGGCAGTGATAAAAACACCACTTCTGTCTCTACCATGCTCAACTTCTTTTGAAGGATTTTATAATTCCTAGAAAATTCTTTCTAGATTCCTTCAGTATCATTTATTCTCATATCAATCACCAGAAATGAATGTCATATTTGACAAGTTTCTATAAGTCCTCTATCATATCTCCAATAAATGATGTGAAAAAACAGTAGCCCTCTTTATTGTTAATATCAGGACTACAAATATTTGCCCTGGTACTCTTCAGAACAAATGAATTCAGTTCTCAGATTTGTCATTTGCTATCTGCATCAGCTTGGGCAAATATCCTAAACCCTCTAAACTTCAGTTTCCACTATAAAAAAGTAATAATAATACTTGAATAACCATCCTCAGGGGTTGTGGGAAAAGATCCTTGTTAACTCTATTTGTGAGCAAAATCAAGAAGGTGGGGTAAAGTCAGAGCCTCACCTGAGCTCTCCCTCAAACCCCTCCAAATATCTTTAAATAATTATGCTAAATAAATTCTAGAGTAGCAAAATCCACAAAAAGATGGAATGAAAAGAATTTCATTCCAAGACAACTTAGAAGGTCAGTAGGAAAAGTCTGTTGTACCAGGGTGAGAGAGGAATGCAGTTCAGATCAGGCCACACCAACACAGACCAGGCTTAAGCAAACCAGCAGTGGGCCTCTAGTTACTGGATGTAATATTAGTGTAAGATTAATGGTGGGTGCTGGGAAGAGTTAAAGATTTTTCCAGCCAATTAATAAACTTCAGATATCTGTTGTTAATTTCTAATGAGTCACTGGGTCACAGAAGTCATGCCTTCCAGCTCTGAAAAGTGTGTATATACTCTGAGGTGAGATTTTACTTTGGCACTTATTTTATGAGAGAAGCTTGGTGTAATAGGAAAGGCTACCCTGAGTAGCCACTAAGGAATCCCCCTCCCTGGCTTTGAAAATTCAAGACATTGGTTTTTCTCTCTCTAGTAATAATGTATGTATTATCTATGGTCAGACACTGGAAGCCCTGTCTGTTGATCTTTCTGTTTGGAATTTCTGCTTGCAATTTCTGTTTTTATTTTCTCTGAAGTTCAGGGTACTAACTTTTCCCCCTGAACTAAGTGAATGATATATGTGCTTGATTAAAATAGACTGTTGACCCCCTCAAAAGTTGCTTTCCTTTTAGATCTAAGAACCTGTACAGCAGGCCTTTCTGTGTATGCTGGGGTCCATGTACACTGAATCATTGGCAACAGTGGTAGCTTCTAGACCTCTCAACCTACAGATGGTAAAGGGGTCACACAATGGATCAGAAGAAGATTTAAAGGGGTCCCTTTGCTGGCACTAGGAATAGAACTCTGGTATGCTGCATATATTTGGATCCAGGTCACAGTCCCGGGTCTTAGTTTCAGCGCAAGGAGAAGCTCTAGAATAGCAAAGCTTGTAGTCACAGGGAAGCAATGACTTTGATCAGAGTTCTTAGTTTGAAAAGCATGCTCACAAACCAGAGCACAATACAGGAGAGTAATAAACATACCACTCTCTAGACCATACCATCTTGGAAGATCCAAATTTCAGAATTACTTCTGAAAATAGCTGCACAAAATATCTTAAGCTTGGAACAGTGTGTCCATCTCTTGGGAAGGAGAGCCACACTTTAGCATAGTTAAAAATCAAGAAATAGGTTGGAGAATGAGCAAACAATAGAAAAGTATTCTGATTATAGAAAGTTACTATAGTGACAAGTAAAATCAAAACACACTCAGAAGAAGACAAGAAAGTAAAAATTCCCATGTCAAAAACCTCAAAGAAAAATATGAATTGTTCTTAGGTCACAGAGAAGTTTAAACAGGATTTTGAAAATCAAGTAAATAGAGAAAGAATTGGGAAAAGAAATGAGAGTGATGCAAGAAAATCATGAAAGAGTCAACAACTTGATAAAGTAGGCACAAAATATATTGAAGAAAAAAAGCATCTTAAAAAGAAAAGAGAATAGGTCAAATTCTATTTGACCCAAATAGTTCTATGAGGAGAAGAATGCCTTGAAAAACAGAATTGGCCAAATGGAAAAGGATATGCAAGATTCACTGAAGAGAAGAACTCCTTCAAAAATAGAATTGACGAAATGGAAAAGGAGATACTTAAATGTTCACTGTAGAAAACAATTACTTAAAAGTGAGAATTGGGTAAGTGGGAGCTAAAGACTGCAGAAAATATCAAGAAACCAATAAAATCAAAAGAATGAAAAAAATTGATGAAAATGTGAAATATCTAACTGGAAAAACAACTGATCTGGAAAAGAGATCCAGGAGAGACTATTTTAAAAACAATATTTGACTACTTGAAAGCCATGATCAAAAAAGAGCCTACACATCATCTTTCAAGAAAAGGTAAAAATCTGAAGCAATAAAGATGGTGTAGAAGAAGGGAATTGGATACATAGGAGAAAATACGATGGAGGGAAATACATAGTTGATAATCATTACTGTGAAAAAGTTTACATGGAGTTTCTCTGATAAAGACTGTTTCTCAAACATACAGAAAATTCAGTCCAATTTATAGAAATAAGAGCCATTAATCAACTGATAAATAGTTAAAGTATATGAACAAGAAATTTTCAGATGAAGTAACTGTGACTGCCCATAGTTATATAAAATGATCCATATCACTAGAGATGAATGAAATGTGTATATAAAAAAAATCTCTGGGATACCATCTCACACCTGTCAGATTAGTTAATATGACTGAAAATGAAACTGACAAATATCAAAAGTGATGTGGGAAAATTAGAATACTAATATGCTATTGGTGAGGTTGTATACTGTTTCAACCACTGTGGAGAGCAATTTGGAACTATGTCCAAAGGGCTACAAAACCATACATGCCTTTTGACCAAGCAATAACACTAGTAGGTCTATATCTCAAAGACATAAAAAAGAGGAAAAGGACCTGTGTATACAAAAACATTTATAGCAATTCTTTTAATAGTGGCAAAGCATTTGGAATTGAGGGGATGTCCATCAATTGGTGAATGACTGAATAAGATGTTGTATATGATTGTTATGGACTGTTATGCTTTAACTGTTGTGCTTTGACTGTTGTGCTTTAAGAAATGATGAGCAGGATGCTCTCAGAAAAAAAAAAAAAAACATGTAAAGAATCATATGACCTGATACAATGTGAAATGAGCTGAACCAAGAGAACATTGTACACAGCAACAGTAGTACTGTATGATGGTATACTATAAACCACTTAGCTACTCTCAGTAATACAATCATCCAAGATAATTCTGATTAGGTCTTATGATGAAAGTGCTTTTTATCTCCAGATAAAGAACTAATAGAACTTGAATGCAGATCTTTACCTTCTTTAGTTTTCTTGGTTTTTTTTTGTCTGTGTTTCTTTCAAAGAATGACTTACATGGAGATATGTTTTTATGCCTACATGATGTATAACCTATGTGAAATTTTTTGCCTTCTCAATTAGGGGGGTAGGGAATGGAAGGAGAGAATTTGCAACTCAAAATTTGAAAAAAGCGTTAAAATTGTTTTTGCACTTAACTGGGGAAAATATATTATTAAACCACCACAACAAAAATCCTTAGTTGTCCTTGCTTTGCCTGACTTTTTATGACCCACTTTGGGATTTTCTGGGCAAAGGTACTGGAGTCATTTGTCATTTCCTTCTCCATCTCTTTTTAGAGAGTGCAACTGAAGTGAACAGGGTCAAGTGACTTACCAAGGGACACTGTGTCTGACCCTGAATTTGAACTCTTGATGAGTCTTGGAGATTTCAAACCTAGTGTTCTATTCATTGTGCCTTCCTGCTGCCCTGTAAACCTTATGGCAGTATAGAAAATGAAATCCAATAGTTTGCACCCTTAGTACCAATCATTTTCCTTTTGTAAGATTAGAGGTGTTCTCTCTGTCTCTCTCTGTATTCCGGAAAGCTAGGTTACCTTCTTTCTCTAGGTTACCTTTCTTTCTAGAGGATTATACTTAAAGAGTGGTCAGACAGGATTGTTATAGGCTCCAATTAGGTTTATGCTTCGGTCTTTGGAGCAGTGGAACTTCAGATTAGCCAGATATCCTAGAAAGATATTTCTTAATTAAAACTCTGACTTGATCTCCATAATAAGCCCAAGATGGGGATTCATAAATTATCTGCTATTAGTTCTTCACAATTCTTTGCTCATGTCAACACAGATGAGTTCTTATTTCACATGTCAATTTCATCTCTAAGATAAGCTACAATGATATTATAAAAGAGGTACTGGTGATATTTACATAGATTTTCTTATTGTGCCATTTGTATGCTTAATACACTGGGGGAAATCTGAGAAATTGTATGGCATGCAACTAGGATCTCATGGAACTTAGATCTAGAAAGTATTTTAAAGAATATAAAACAGAATTCACTCTTCAGTGAAGGAGAATAGTTCATAATTGGAGCAAATAATATGATAGCTCTCCCTTACTTGTGGCAGAGTTTAATGTTTTATGCGTTCCCATAGGGATTGGTAGGGCTTAGCTTGTTTAAAGCATATGCTAGACTACTTGCTCAGTGAACTGAACATTAAGTGTTGAGAAGTATCATAAAGCATTCAACATACTCTTTGTCTCCAAGGTCATGACTATAGGAAGGGGAGAGATAGTCCTAGTTCTGCAGGTCATTTTCATCTCTAACCAGTCACCATTCTCTCAGTATCTCATTTTCTCATTTTCACCTCTTTCCTACTACACATTATAATCAACAGCAATCATCTTGTGTACAGGTTCCATGTTCCAATATTTGGTCATTATTTTATCATCAACAGTAACTGGGATTTATCCCTCAAGATAGCTAAACTTCTCCCAATCCTAGTTATTCATGTTGTGGAACTGCGCATTTTCAGAAATGTATAGTCCATATGACCTGCACATGGTAAGCAGATGAGTTTCTTATAAAAGTTGAAAAGGAAAGGATTGATTTAGTTGGATTTACCACTTAAGTATGGTATAGGCAAAATTTAAATAGCAAATGTTTTATCTTTTGTGCCAAACTTGCCTTTAAGAGAGTTGAATACTGGCGAGGCAGAAGGGACTCTCTTAGGAACTTGCTTGTGGCCTCAGGTTGACTTGTTTAGGATCAGATGAAAAGATGATGGCTTGGAATCTCATTTTCCACCTAGCCACGATGGATGAGGTTAGCTCTGGTATCAGACCACTGGTGTGTGGTGGGGAGCAAAACTGATGGAGTTGTGCATTCGATTGATTCTGCTTCTTTTGTAGAGTATGTCAAATAAATTGCATTTTTTTCCTCAAACTCATTTAGATGGAGGATTATCCTGCTGTGTTCCTTTGGATCCTGTACAGATTTCTGATTGCTGAATTGTACTACTCATCATAATAATTACCTGTGTAATAAGTTCACAATATGAATTGTTACAGATGGTCACATTTTCTATCACAGAGTAATCAAGCTTATTTGTACAATTGACTTGTTCTGAGATTTGAAAAAAAGCAACATGTTAGTTCCTGTATATTCATCAAATATTCTAAATGATAATTTGGGTCTTATAGATAACAGGGCACTGGAAATAAAATGAGATAATGCTAAAGTACTTCTCAAGAAAACAAAACATATTCTAGGCAACTAGGTGGCAGAGTGGATAAAGCTTCTAGTTATGAAGATATGAGTTCAAATCTAGCCTAAGCACATGCTAACTGTGTGACCTTGGACAAATCACCTAACCTCTATTTGTCTGTTTCCATATATATAAAATATCTACCTCAGCGTAGTTGTGAGCACAACATGACATTTTAAAGTGCTTCACAAACCTTAATGCTGTATAAATACTAGCTATAAATAATTAATATATAATTGGGTTTCTTTCTAAGTTCTTGCAACATTATCATGTCTAATTATAATTAAACGCTGAAGACTTCTTGTCTGCCTTCCAATCTCAGAAAATAATGTTATCTTGACTCTGATCAATCAATCAATCAATCAATATTTGTGAATCCTGCAAGATTCCATCAGCCTTAAAATTCCATCTTATTACCATAATCTGTTTTTTTTTCTTAATATAGGGTGGAATGATTCACCCAGAAATCTCCATGTAAGGAGGAAGTTCAGTTCAGAATATCTCCTCATTTTTCACCTGACTATACTACTTTGAGACTTCTCTAGGACTTTTCCACCAACTCCTAGTATCTTCCCTGCCCTGTCCCTCATTCTTTTCCCCATTTTCAGTTTCCCCTTTTGTGCTGTCTTCTGCCATGATAATGTAAGTTTCTTGAGAGCAGGAATTGTTTCTTTTTCTTTTGTTTTTTTTTGTATTTGTATCCCTAAGCACTTAGCATAGTGCTTGGCTCTGCTGTAGATGACCATTTTCTGGGTGAAGGATCAGAGTACTAATGAGAACTCTAGAAAAAAGAATACCTTGCCAGCAATGACCAAGAGGAAGATACCCTGCCATTTTTATCACAAGAAAATCTACTTCCTTTTCCTTTATAGAGATAGACAGTAAAGACATCATTGCACTCCTGAGGATAACCTCCTTTTTCCATATAACCCAGAAAATTTGTCAGGTTTTATATAAATAGTAGTCCCCTTGCCTTGTAAATTTCAGCGGGAACAGAATCAGTGCAAAGTGCTTTGCCACATGAGGAGCCAAATGACATTCAAAAATTTCAACAGTTGAGATGGTTAGAGAGGGATTGACTTCATCCTGAGGTATATGGTCAATGACTTCAGCACTGATTAATAATGGTCTGCTGGGAATGCTGTGGAAGTGTTCGGTCCATCTCTCCAGGACTGTGTCCTTATGTGACTCTATCAGCACTTAGTAGTTGAGGTGCCCATGTCTTTGGTGCATAAATAGCCCTCCAGGCATCATAAAAGAACTGGATTGCCATAAAACAGAATTTTACCTGTTTTCTTACTGAGCCAAGAGTCCTGCATCTCTCTAAATCAGAGGGGAGAATCTATAGCCTTAAAGCCACATGTAGTCTCCTAGGTCCTTGGATGTGGGTTTTTGACTGAGTCCAAGTTTTATACAACAAATCCTTTCATTAAGAATCTAAGAGTCTTAGGGTCTAAGGATTGCTTGCACTTTACTTTTCATGGCATTAAAAGCTGCCTTCTTAGAGACAGATGAACTATCTTCCAGGTAAACCTTGTGGGGTTCTCATTTTTAGTAACTTCTGAATTTCTCCATTATTTTTGTCAAATCAATCTTGATGTTTGCAAGAGTTTTAACACAGATGAGTAAATGCAGTGTTATACACCAAATCTTTGAAAGCTGCTCACTTCCTTTTCTGTTCCATTATTGCCAAGCATGTGTTGGCTCAGCTTTCTCTCCAAGTTAGCAAGGAATAATTCCTCCTTAGAGAAATGCATTAATCTGTAGACATTGTCTTATCGTAGTTATCTTCCCTTGGAGTCATACACGCACATATGTGTGCACATGTGTGTGGATGTATATATTCACATGCATGTATGCATACACATGTACATGCATGCTGTTTTGTGTTCTCACATTTATGTATATATCCACACATATCCACATACAAACATATAGATTGATATAGTGATATGTATATCTGTATCTATCATCTATTTATCTATCTATCCATTTATCCATCTATCTATCTAATTCCACATTCCTTGAAACCTGAAGGCCATCCTTCGGTCAGGGTATGGTTTGAGAGGAACTTACTTTTGAAACCGGTTTCCATTCCTTAAGCCAGTCAAAAGTGGGGAATTTAAAATGGAAGGAAGAGATGTGGTGGGGGTAAAGAAAAAGGTAAGGGTGACACAGATATACAAGTCACTCTCTTACTCAAGAAGATTAAGACTCCTTATTTTCTCTAGGATTAAACTCAGTCTTCTCATCTTGACATTGAACGCCTTTCGTAATGTGGCTCCACCCTGCCTTTACAGATTTATTTCCCATTCTTCCTTCTTATGTACTATTTGTAGCAAGTCCAATTGCCTTTCTCTATAAATGACACTCCACTCTCCACCTCTGTGTCTCATTCCTAGAAAGCCTTCTGTCTTTAGCTCCACCTCTTGGTATCATCACCTTCCTTGAGGCTCGAGATTTAGCTACAGAAAATCTTTCCTGGTCTCCCTTGTTGTTGGCTTTCTATACATTCTCAATTTTCTGTTAACTTATTTGTGTACATGTCATAGCCCACTCTCTCTGTTCAATAAAATGGGAGATCTTTGAGGTCACAGGCTTTAATTATTGTCTTTTTATTTCTAATGTTTAGCATAATGCTTTTCACAAATTAGATTCTTAATAGATACTTGATCAACTGGATTGAATTATTCTCAGAAGGATGTAATAGTCCCTTCCCTCTTCCCTGTCTCAGGCTCCTAAGGATTTTCTTGTAAAATCTATGCAGCAATATTTCACCCCATTTCCTCTCCATGCTGTCAGAGTACTGCGGTTACTGTTCACATTCTATCACTCATTCCACAAATCTGTATGAGGTTGTTAGTGTCGAAGCCACTTATCAGTCCAAAGGCTCCTGAGTCACCTGATAGAGAAAAGAAACTTCCCTTGGAAAATAAAAGCTTTTGACAAATAGCCTGAGTTTTATTTTTATCATTTCTGAAAAATCACATTTCTATTTTGTCCTCTAAATGTTCATGTCCTGGAACAGAAAGGAACTAACTTGGTTTCTGTCTTGACTAAACACTGGTTTTCCTTGAAAAATTCCTTCAGATCAGGTATGACAAAGTATACATAAATAGCTACTTTTGTTTCATTGACTGAGCCACCCTGAAATGGGAGAGCCAGGGTTGCCATATACCAGTATACCAGCCTAGGAAAAAGTCCCCTTTCACTCTGTAGTCAAGGACTGAGTATGCATAAGACAATAGACAAAAAAAGCAGAATTACAGGGGATCCTTAGAGATCATTCAATACAACTCCTTCATTTTACATATGGGGACTTTGAGGCTCTGGGGTGAAGTGACTTGTCCAACATCACATAAGTATCAGGGAGTGGAAACAACCATCAAGCTCAAATCTTTTGACTTGAAATCCACCGCAGAAACTTTCATAATAAAATGAAAACTTTAGCACAAAGAGATAAATTTTATCATCAGTATTTGGGGGATTTGATAAGATGGGATTAATAACTAGATATAGTCATGGAAGCACACCAATTGTTCCAAGAAAAAGAGACATAAAGATGAGATAGTAACATAGCACTGGATTTCAAAGATAGGTATTCATAAAAAATCTCCATATCTGAGGGTAAAAGCATATCAGGAAGCATTTTAGGCAAGTATAAAAACAAAGATCAACAGTTGTATTATCATTGTGAAAATATTTTAATGACCACCCACAAAACTTCAAGAATCCAGAGTCCATCAGAAAAGCTCCACCTTGCCTAAGGGGAACTTTCTGAGCATGCTATGAAGTGGAGGAAAAGAAATACAACAACCAAACATAGAGCTAAACATTAGGAATAAAAATACTTTTAAAAATCTTTTTAAGAGCTAATTAAGTTCTAGTGACTGAAGTCAATCACTTACCATGTAAGGAAATATACTGGTAGGATTTTGTGTGCCATGTCCCTGCCAAGCTCCAGGGACCCAAGGTTCCAATTTAAGTAAAAACTGGAAGGGTAATTCTATGGTATGCAGGATACATTCTTATACTACATTTTGTTTAATCATTTCCCATTTGATGGGTATCCTACTTCTAATTCTTTGATAAAATGAAAAATAGCTGTGCCCTTATTGTTCATGTGAGCATGAGACCTTGTCCTCTTTACCCCCTTAATATCTAAACCTAGGAGTGGTGTCAGTGAATCAAAGGATATATATATATATAGTTTAATTATATTTTTTATTAAAGTCAAAATTTGCTTTCCAAGGCAGTTGGACTAATTCACAGGTCCACAAATAGCACTTTTGGCGTACTTGTCTTTCCATAAGTCTTCCGCCATTTTCCAATTTAATGTTTTGTCTTTTTTTTGTCAGTCTGGTAGACATGAGGTAAATCCAGTCTTTTAAATTTATATTTCTCTGACTAGTTATTAGGAACACTCTTTCTCATAGCTGTTGATAGCTTGTATTTCTTCTTTTGAAAATATCTTTTTCATATAACGAACCACTTATCAATTGGTGAATTAGACATTCTTATGTAATTATGTTGATTCCCTTATATATCTTGAATATTGAAATTATTTCAGAAATATTTATCACTAAATGTTTTTCATTTAACTGTTTCTCTTCTAATTCTGGCTGTCTGGATGGCATCTCTGCAAACTTTTAAATTTTCTGTAAAAAATTTCTTGACTTCATATATCATGATCTCTTCTCTATGTTTTATGACCACTGGAGTTCAAGACTTCATTAATCTTCTTTCGCAGACTATTGTAATAGTCTCAAAATTGCTTTCCCTGACTCATCTTTCTTTTCTCTAATCTATGGCCAAATAGTTGACAAAGTGATATTCCCAAAGCATAAGACTGACTATATCACTTACCTGTTCAATAAACTCCTGTGTCTCCCTCCTGCCTCTAGGATCAAATAGAAACTCTACCTTTTAGTTTTCCATGCTTATTATACCTAGCACCATTTCATTCATTTTACCTTTCAGCCAAACTGGTTTTCTTCTTGTTATTTTTATGCTTCCACTACATGTCCTGTTTGGTGTCCTTGCATGGGTTACCTCTTACATCAGAAATTCACTCCCTTGTCACTTCCACCTTTTAGATCCTTTTAATTTCTTTCTAAGTGCCACCTCCTACAGGATGGTTTTCCTGAAACACTATTAAGAAATGGATAGATAGATACTGATATATAGAGTATATACATACACATGCACACATATTTAGAGATATACACACAAAAACATATACATACATGCATATATGTGTATGTATCTTTGTATGTGTATATATGCGTATGTATGTATAAACATATACATATATTTTTCCCGTGCTTGACATCTCAGCATTATTTTCACTCCTTCTTATTTACTGCCTACAACCCTACCATGCCATATGTCCTGCCAATTCTACTCGGCAATACCTTCTACATGCCACCCTTTCTTGACATTCCTCTTATTGTTGCCCTTGTCTAAGGCCAGTAGTCTGGATTGCTTCAATATTCACCAAATATGTCATTTCATATATGCTTTCCAGGTAGTACTTCACAGAGACCAGTTCATTTATTCATTTGGCATTTTGGCACTCATTCATTCATCAAGCATTTATTAAGAACCTACTATGGCCCAGGCATTATGCTAATCTCTGAGGATAGAAAAGGAAAAAGAAAATAATCTCTGTCTTCAAAAACCTTATATGCTCTGCAATCAAGGACTTTAAATTAAATTGTAAGATATGATATGATATTTACATAGATCAGTCAATATAAAATATATAGATAAAGTGTTACGTGGGAGGGCACTCTCAGTGTCCTGGAGGAGGTGTAGCAGGAAAGGCCATGTGTTGGAAATAGTCGTACCTAAACTGAAATTAGAGATTCAAAGACACAGAAGTCAAGGAACACATTTAGACATGGAGGGTGGTCTGCCCCAAAGCTTCCGGACAGGAAATACAATGCCATATGCATGGAAGAGCAAGTAGGTCAATTTGCTTTGAATGTCGAATGTGTGAATGGGAGTTATCATGGATTCACATTTTGCATGTATAGTCTTGATTATAAATTCTCAGACTCTCTGGATAGGAAGGGGTTTCAAAGACCAATTACTTACACTTCTACATTTGCAGAAAATTTGCTATTTCCATTTTCTTGACAACTTCTTG
This sequence comes from Bettongia penicillata ogilbyi, assembly GCA_023548195.1. Taxonomy (NCBI): domain Eukaryota; kingdom Metazoa; phylum Chordata; class Mammalia; order Diprotodontia; family Potoroidae; genus Bettongia; species Bettongia penicillata. The sequence continues at coordinate 13,056,456 of JAJHZJ010000470.1, read as the reverse complement.
ATTGCTTCCTGCCCCTCCCAAGGTGTGGTTTCCAGAAAGGAACACAAGACTCTAGATATGATCTGAACAGGTTTGATATAGGGGGATGGTCACCTTCCTCATGGCAGAGACTATACCTCTTTTAAAGAAGTTTGAATCACATAGCTTTTGTGACTGCCGTTCTGCTGTTCAAATCCCTTCCACAGCTTTCTGTTACCTATAGAATAAAATTTCACTTACCTAGAATGACCTCAAGCTCTCCACCAAAAAATAAAAATCAAAAAAAACCAAGCATGTACAAAATTGCCCTTGTTTTCGTTTTGTCATGTTTTCTGAGCTTTTTCTCCCACAAACATTGAGTAGTCTAATTGCCATCACTCTTCCATAATTTCAGTCCTTGTTTTCACAATTTCCTATAGCTAAAACATCTCCCTTGTCCCCTGTTTCTGAGAATTGAAATCACAGTCATTTCTTTCAATAGCTGACTCTAATACAACCTCCCTAAAGTCTTCTATGCCCTACTATGCCTTTTCCTTCACACGATCATAGAGTTAGAGCTAGAAGGGGCTGTAGATGTCATTTTATTCAAACCTCTCCCTTTACAAATGAGGAAATAAAGTACAGAGCAAGGATTTGAACCTAACTCCTTTGATCTCAAATTCCCCTCACTCCCCCAGCCCCAGAACTGCCATGGCATTTGGAGTCTTATGTGAATTTACCATGATTTCTTGTAAGAAAATTGTACCTAGTTTTCCAGCTATAAAGGAAGGAGAGAAACATATATTCATTATATATCTAATCTGTTGTAGTCATGTGAAGCAGTTTACAAATATTATTTCATTTGCTCCTTAAAATATCTTTTTGAGGTATATACAAGTGGAAGTTAAGTGATTTGCCCATGGTCTCATGGTTAGTAAGTGTTTGAGACTGGATTTAAACAGGTATTTCAAATTCCAGGTCTAATTTTCTATTCACTTAATCATATAGCTTTATAGCTCTAAAAGAAATCAGAGAACAGTCAATATGTCCACTTTATTTTACAGATAAAGAGAATGAAACAAGGAAGGTTTAGTGACTTCCCCAAGATTACACAGCTCTTAAACATCTCTTGAAGACTGCATATCCAGTGCTCTATTCATGTATCATAAGGTCTTCATATTTGTTGTTAACTCTAGTAGAGTTTTATGGTATAAAAATAAAAAGAAATGTTTAGTCCTGTCTCACTCTTCGCAACCTCATTTGGGGTTTTCTCGGACAAGGATACTGGAGGGGTTTGCCATTTTCTTCCCTAGCTCATTTCACAGATGAGGGTATTGTAGAAAAGACAATTAAGTTGCCCAGGATTACACAGTTTGTAAATGTCTGGGACCAAATCTGAACTCAGGAAGGTAAGTCTCCCTTACTTCAGGCCCAGCACTCTATCCACTACACCACCCAACTACTTACTAGCTGTTTAACTGTTTATTTTCCAGCTTTCTAGCTGATTAATCCTTTGCAAGTGACCTCCTTTGGAGCCTTACTTTTCTCCTCTATAAAATGGCATAATAATAGCATTTCCCTAGAGAACTGCTGTGAGCAATAAATGAGATTATATTTGTAAAACACTTTGTAAGCACTCTTTAAATATCAGTTTTCTCAGTATTGTCTTTGAGTGTGGAATCTCCTGCAGTTTTCAACACTGTGCTTCACATATCTCCATAAACATTAATAGGATATTTTGATTTATTATTTTCATTCTGATTTCTATTTTTAATAATTGAATCATAATGTTTTATATATATATATATATATATTCTTCTGTAAATTTTCTTTAAGAAACTGTTAGATTAAGTTGCACAGTATATGAAGGGAAGAACAGATACTTAGGGGCAAAATGCAAAATATTTTTCTACAAATCATCTGGTGTTAGTAAAATATCTGTAAATGACATGTACATCAGCCCCTCAACTTATAAGCATATATTATATGGTATATTTAATTTACTAGAGTCTTTGTTGTTATCTTTAAATACAATTTCACTCAGGAAGAATTGGAGAGAGGGCAACCTCCAATAACTATTTGGATAGTGCCCACTGCTGAATTACCAAAGTGTTTGGACAATGGCCTCAGTTTGCAAGGTGAGTCATTGTTCTGAGGTCTTTTGCAGCTGCTCTGGCCTAGTTGAAAGTGAACACGAAGAGCTTGGCCTTTCATCTACTCCTGAATGATCTGTTATTCCAACTCTGCTGGGGCTCTGAGAGCAGAGCATTCCCCATTCTTGGATCTTTCATCCAAGAAGCCTTTAATTCAGTCTGTATCATAATAAACCCAGGGAGCTCCAACATTTGGCTCTGTATGAAGGAGTAGCCTACCTAGGGAGAACATTGCCTCCCATTCATACACAAATTAAACCTTGGGGTTAGATCAGCAAGAAATTACTCTCTATTCAGTGAGTTTCTTCAGCAGAAAAATGCATGTTAAAGAATGATCGGGAGAGGTGGCCAATTGAAGTAACTTTATATTCCTTTAGAGTATTCAAAGCTCTTTGAGGTTGAAACTATTTATGGTTGCCTTTGCTTTTAGTTAAAAATGCATTATGAGCCTGTGGGAGTTACTATTGTGTTTTTTTAATAGTCAGGACACTAAAGTTTGAGGAACATGGTTTTCATGAGAGATTCCTGTTTTTGCAGACTAATCTACAGTTACAGCAACAATTTGAGTATAATTTCTTTTTTATTTAATTTGCACATCAAAAAGACACATGATGGGATATTTGACCTAACTGGTAATACTCTGGTTGGTGATACCACCATTGTGGTATTGTTGAGGTTTGAGAGGCTAGGGACCCCAAAATACTGACTCAATACCTGCTGAATGAATTTGATTCAAGTCTTCTTTCAGTCAAAAAAAGCCAAAGTTAATTAAAGATTCACCATATTGGGTTACTTGTTCAGGAGCCTAAGCATTTGTAATGCTTGCATTAATAAACTGGCCAAATACAATCTCAGCTAGGCAGAATCTGAGCTGGCCTGAATCTGAGCACCTTCATGGAGACAGGGGGAACTTAAATACAGAAAAAAACTGTAGGAGGGATCTGGGGATGGTCTGGTAGTCTAGGGTGATGGGAGGACGGGTTTAGGGAGAGTCTTGAGGAGAAGTCCAAGGAGGACCTTAATGGGACTGGGGTGAGAGGTCAAGGTTTGGAAATGGCTGGAGGTAATCAGGAGATATCAGACAATGGAGGGCTTGGGTTGGAAGCAGGTGGGGCAATCCAAAGATAACAGACAATGGAGGGCCAGGCTAGGTTAAGGGCTACAGATTTGAGTATGATAGGCCAGATTAAGCAGGAAGATTCAAGGAGGATCCCAGAGACTGTACCCTATCATTTTTCTGACTAACTATTCAGATAATAATTCATTTAACCTGGATAGTTCTTGCTCATTTCCTCCTATAAATATGCCATGGGGGCCATGAGATATATGTGTGCTATTCAGTGTGCTGAGGTTCTTTCTCATCTTCTCCTGACACCCTCTAAACACCAATGATTACCTCTCACTTATTTTATGTTATTGGGCTTATGTTTATTTCTGGTCAGTTATTTCTTTGATGACAACCTTTGTATGACTTTACCTGTAAAATTCCTTCTTTTGAAAGAAATAAAATCTGCTTATATGTCTCTCCACTATTGTCTGGGTGGCTTTGAATTTTAATTATTCAGAAAACATAGTATTGTGTTACTAATAGATAACACCAAAAGAATATGGTATTAAAAGAATGGACCTTTGTTTTAAGGAAAAGTTTGAAGTCATTAAAAGAAGGACACAATTCCCAGCGGGTTATTGTCCATTCTTCTCTTCCTGTTAAATTTTGAGTCCACCTTATTGAAAATTAACAATGTCTGTCCTGGAAAGATAGATAGATAGATAGAGAGAGAGAGAGAGAGAGAGAGAGAGAGAGAGAGAGAGAGAGACAGATAAGTAGACAGACAAACAGATAGGAAAGATCTATAGATGACCAATCAAATGCTCTTTGGATCTTCTACTTTAACTCTTCTTTGACAATTATATCCCATTTCTCACAATGTTATATCATTATATATATATATATATATATATATATATATATATACACACACATACATATATAAATATGTATGTATGTATGTACGTATGTATGTACGTATAAAACTATCTATCAATATATCTTTCAGGGAGAACCTGAAATAACCTTGTAATTTCCCACAAACAATCCTACTGACTCACTTTCTATTGCTCTGCTGTTCAGTTCTGGTCCCAGCTCATTGTTGATGGGGTTCAGATTCCTTCAACTCTCTTTGAACCTTCCTACTTAATCTGACTTTTTATACCCAAATCTGTTATGCTTAACCTAGCCTGCCTTATCCTTGATTGCTTCCCACTCAGGTCCTCCATCGTCTGACACCTCGCAACTGCCTCCAGCTGTTTCCCACCTTTGATTTCATCGCTAGTTACCCCATTTTCATCAAGATCCTCCTTGGACCCACCTCTGTGTCTTTCACAAGGTCTTTCTCTATATAAATTCCATCTCACCTCCTTGAATGTGCTCAGATTCAATCCAGCTCTGATTCTGTCTAGCTGAGATTCTATCTGGCCCGCTTGTCAATACAAGCATCACAAATGATTAGGCTCCTTAAAAGTCAACCCAATATGGTGAATCTTTAATAAACTTTCTTATACTTTGGCTGAAAGAAGACGAGTTGAATTTATTCTGCAGGACTCAGTGTGTCAGTATTTTGGGGTCCCAAGCACCCCAAACCTTATCTTTATGTTTTGCAAACCTCAACAATTGTTATATTTGCAATGCCTATGTAACAGATACATAGTGGTGGATAAGTTTTAGTTCCGTCCCACTGTGTATCATAATGTCGGTAATATCCACTGTAGTGGGCCAAATCCTTAGAATGTCTATAGATCTCAACTATGAGACTTTGTGGTACTTCAAGACTTGATGCAGCCAGGTAGTGCAGTATACAGAGTCCTGGGCCTGGAGTCAGAAAAACCTAAGTTCAATCTGGCCTCAGACATGTGCTAGCTATGACCCTGGGAAAGTCACTTTACCTCTGTTTGGCTCAGTTTCTTCTCTTGTAAAATGGGCATAATAAAAACATCTACCTTGTGCATTTGTTGTGAGACTTAGCACAGTACCAAGTAAATAGTAGGCACTCTGTATACATACTTATTTTCTTCCCTTTCTTGATGCATTCAATGTGTCACTGAAAAGAGGAAAAATCTGGGAACCTTATCATTTATAGAAATTTCATCTTTAGTTTTGTCTGTAATAGTATCTCCAGTGTCTTTGCCTAGAAAACCCTAAATGGGGTCATGAAGAGCCATAAGCTTGTAAATAATATGGGTAGGAAGAAGTATCTTTGAAAATTGGATTTTAAGTAAATGTGATCATGATATAACAAACTCACCCCATGCTTTGAAACATTGCAGCTAAGTAATTGTATGATGAGAAAGTAGAAATAAGATGGAACATGAAGTGGGTTTATTGTGTGAAGGCATAGCTATGGAATATAGAATAGTCAAGAGATGATTGGCTTAGATTCTAATAAATTGGAAACAGTAAAGCCAGGGACCGGTTTTTGTTTGTTTTTCATTTTGCTTGTGGATTTAGCCATTACTTACCATGGACATGAGTACCTGTAGTCTGAAAATGTCCTTCGCTAATGTATATCACAGCCATTTATTACCTAGTATTTAAGTATTAGGGAGTTCTTTGCAACTCACAGAGGCTATGGAATCTGTTTCTAACCAGCTCAAAATACCAGAGGAAAAATTTGAGTCTAAATTTTCCTGAATCTAAACCCACTGGTCTAGACACAATGTCACATTGCATTTTATTTCTACATATTACTCTTATATTGATTTAAACTGAATTGTCAGCTCGAGGCTATATTACTGACTAGTGACAATGATGAACCTCTCTGTTAACTAAGGGGAGGGGGCCACCTCCAAGATCTACAAGTGCTATGAAAAGAACTTGCTAGAAGGGTAGATCTACTCCCAATAGTACCATAAGTGCTCTTATATTAACAGCATTGAAGGCCAAGAAGCTTCTATGAGAATGGGAGAAAGCTTTAATGTACAGGTGCATCAGTCCCCATGTATGTGATTGTTTCCGTTCATAATACATGTCCTTAACACCAAATCCCATTTTTCACATAATGTAATAACAACACTGCTGTTACCCAGTGATTGGTATTATGCAGTATGCTTGGAGATAAATGCTGTTATTATGGAAATCCCATTAGCAAGTCCCCATGTACAGTACACACGGGCGGTACAGATTTATTAACATGCCCTTCCCGAGTTACTTTCTTGGAAACATTTTTTTACCACCTATGAAATACTGTGCAATAATGCCATTAATAAACATATCTAATTGCAGTATGCAATTGTGAAGCTCTGAATAGCTTGAGAAGTGAGATTATAGCATCTAGGGGCCTCCAACATCCCTGTATGTCCCCCAATTTTTATACAGCTGCATAGCAAGCAATAGATCATGAAAGTGTAGAAGCAGGCAGTTAAGTTAATGAAAAAATCCATCGGCCTTATTTTTTTTTGTAAAAACTGTCAGTAGATGGCAATGTGACTATTTTATACAACATTTTCCTGCCATATGGCACTTGAGACTTGAGACCAATCGCATTTGCTATCCAAATTATGGAACCCCCGTCCTCCCCACCCCCAAGAATGCTTTTTAAGGGATTCTTTAAATAATTGATAGTTACAAATGAAAACCTTTGCCCAGAGTTTCCAAAGTGATCACAGTTATTTTAATTTGCCCTTGGTCAGAGTTCAGTAAAAATGATGTCATACACTGTATCATCAATAACCAAGAATTACAGGGCCTTCATCTCAAGCTAAAGCACTTTTAGCAAATCCCTATTTTAGTTACACTTAGCTGCTGGGTCATAGACTGCCCAGTGGGGCATTATTTATAATGAGATTTGGGGAAAATAAGTAGCATAGAGTTTTGGGGTTTCTGTATTTTTTCCATCTTTATGTAATTTAAAATGTCTGTCAATATAAAAAAAAAAACATACTCCTCTGTGGTTTTAAGTAGGAGTATTTTATGCCTTATGGTACATGTGTATTATATATTTTGATATATGTGTATTATGTATTTTTAAAAACTACTAAACTACCAGCTACTAATGCTGCATCAAGGCACTGACACTGAAGTCACTGGAATTGAGGTAGACTCTACTTATGGACAAGGAGATTACACTGTCCCTTCTAAAATAGAAAGTTTTTTAAATATGTGCCTAGCAATTGTTACCTTAAGAATAGATAAAAGTAAGATCTGCAGTATTCTTATTTGGTTCCAAATGCTTCCAGTTACTATGTTCAATTCTAGACATCAGATTTCAGAAAGGACAAATTAGGCAGCATCCTGAAGTGAGCAGCCAAGATGATGAGAGGACTGGTATTTGAGTGAACTGGAAATGTTTAGCCTGACGAAGAGACGACAGGGTAGGACAGGGTAGCTGTCTTCAAATATTTGATGAGCTGTTGCATGAAAGTGGGATTTGACTTTTTCTTCCTGATTCTAGAGGCAGAATTAGAATTAATGGAAGAAAGATCCAGACAGGCATATTTAGGGATCTGAAGTTGAAAGATAAAGGGAAGAGAAAAAGCCTTGATTAAGTGCCTACTATGTGTTAAGCACTGTTTTAAGTACTTTACAAGTATTATCTCATTTGAACTTCACAACAAGCCTGTAAGGTAGGTACTGCTATTATATCCATTTAATCTTTGACGAAACTGAGGAAAAATGGAAAGAGGAACAGATTTGAAGTTGGATGACCTGGGTTCAAATTTTGACTCTAATTACTAACTAATTACAGGCAAATCACTTCATTTCCCTAGTCCTAAGTCCTCATTTTTTAAAGGGAAAGAAGGGGTAAAGGAGGGGGTTTTTACATATTTTTCTAAGGGATCTGATAATTCTAAAACCCATGATTGGAGTTTGATTCTTTTTGTTCAAAGATGGGTCTGCCCATAAAATGAAATTTAAAGTATTCATACATACCATACTTAGGCCTTTAAAGCCTGTCTATATTTCTAAAATGTTATTTATTTGTATATGTTAAAAACAATACTCACATTTCTCTATAACAATAGAGAGTTTGGTAATTATATTCTCCCAACCTCATGAGTATGTACATTTCTTTCACCTGTCCAGATTGTGGCCTCTCTGAATCTCTGTAAGCAGGACCTGATAAATTCATCAGAGGATCATGGCTTCAGGGATTTTTCCAGATGGTGGCTGTGACTAGGCCAGTGCATCTTCCTGCCAAGGCCTCAATCAAGAAAGAATACTTCTTTTCTCAAGAACTATCATTGTCTGAAATTAACACTTTCTCTTCTCTTTCCACTCCCATCTCTGCTACTTTTTGAGTGTTCTAGCAAAGGAATGGTTGCTGGATCCTTTCACCAGGGTGGGCTTATGTCTTTGATCACTTTCTCTCAGGAATAGCTCTGAGGCATCAAACTTTTCTAGAAAAAGGAGTATGTGGGGTACAGAAGTTGGAACAGAAGTTAATTTTAACCAGTAGGACCCTTAACCAATGGTGTTAGGAAAGGATTAGAAAATCTAAGCATCTTAGACCTATCTTGTCTTATTTTCAAGAAGGAGGTACCCTGATCACAATCTGATGGGGAAGACAAAAAACAAATATATGTACGAACAAATTATATACAGGATAGATTGAAAATAATTGAGGAGGAAGGCACTAGAATTAAGAGGAGTTGGAAAAGGTTTCCTGTAGAAGATAGGATTATAGCTGAAATCTAAAGGGAGACAGGGAAACCAGTAGGTGGAGATATGGAGGGAGAACATTCTGGCATGGAAATTAATCAGAAAAAATAAATAGAGTTGATAGATGAAATGTTTACTTATGCAACAGTAAGCCAAGGCATCTTTGGCACTGGTTTAAAGAGTATATGACATGGGGAGTGACATAATCAGACCTGCATTTTAGGAAAATCAGTTTGGTGGATGAATGAAGAATGGATTGGAACAGAGAGGTACTCGAGGCAGAAAGATCCACCAGCAGGCTATCATAATAGTTCGGTCAAAGAGATGAGAGCCTGAACCAAGTGATGGAGTCAGAGGAGAGAAAGATGTGTTGAAGAAATATTGCAAAGGTTCAATCAACAGATCTTGACTACAGAATGAATATAGGGGAAAGGGTCAAGAAATAATGAGGAATTGTGGATGATGTTTAGATTGCAAGCTTGAGGGATTAAGAGGATGGTGATATCCTTTATAGTACCAGGGATTATAGAAACTGGGGAGGATTAAGAGGAAAAGATGATGGGTTTAATACTGAACACGTTGAGTTTAAAGTGTCTCCTGGACATCCAGCTTGATGTCTAAAAGGCATTTGAAAATAGGAGACTGGAAGTCAACAGAGATTGTAGGGCAGGATATATAGATTTTGAAAATCATTAGCACAGACATGGTAATTAAATCCATGGTAGTTGATGAGATTACCAAATGAAATTATATCACAGGAGAAGAGAAGACAGTCTAGGATGTAACCCATTGGAGAGTTGTGGTTAAGAGGGTAAAATCTGGATGAGACTACAGCAAAGGATACTAAGGAAGAACACTGAGATAAATAGAAGAACCTGTATTTATCATTTCCCCAACCACCTGAAAGGTCAAGGAGACAATCAATGCCAATAAGAAAAAAGAAAACAAATGACAGCATGCAGTTGGACTCCAGAATAATCCTTTGTATCACCAATGCCTCGTAGTAAAAGAGGAAATGAGAGGGGACACAGATTTTGCCACTGAAACCCCATGCTTTGGTGAAATATGTGAAGCTACTAGACCAACTAATGAGCAGTGGAGAGGACTTCTTGACTGATCCCATCATGGGTCTCAGCAACAGAGACCTTCTGACACATAATGGATAGAGAGCTGTCCAGGAAGACCTGAGTTCAAATCCTGCCTCTGGTACATAACCTACAGGTTATGTGAGCCTATACAAAAGATTTAACCTGTTGGAGCCACTTTTATTCAGCTTCAAAATGAGAATTATTATAGCTCCTGAATTGGGAGGTTCAATTAAGCAATGAATAAGTATTTATTAAGCGCTGATTATGTCAGGTACTGTTCTAGGGTTAGAGGATACAAATGCAAAGAGTGAAGCAATCCATGCTCTCATTGATCTTCTAATAGGGGAGATAATACAACAGACATACAAAACGTACACAGCACAAATATTATGGGTTGATAAATACTCATATTTGTATACATACAAAAGTAGTTTTGGAGCACATTAGCAGTTAGGGGAAATCAGCAAAGACTTTGTATGGAAGATGATGCCTCAGATAAAATTTAAAGGAAGAGAAGGACTCCATGAGGTACAGAGGAGGGATTTCATTACAAGCATGGGAGATACCTTGAATGAAATCATTCTATAAAGCACTTTCCAAACATTAAAGGACTATATACATGCATACACACAAACACCTATACACACATATATGTATATATGTGTACACATACATTATACACACATATGTATACATACATATATATACATATGTATACATATATGTGTATACATATGTATATATATATATGTATGTATACATATGTGTGTGTGTTATTAGCACACCTTCACAGTCTGGGATGCACTGGCAGATGGTAGGGGGTAGATAGAATTCCCCTGGTGACTGGCACATCTTCTGATTGTTCCAGATTTAATGAAAGCTACCAAAATGATCCTGAAATTTGGAGTGGCATCTAGGAAAGCTCCAGGGCAAGGTATGGCACCTTAAGAGAGCCACCATTTATTTATTTCTTGAACTTCTTAGTGAGCGATGGCATCTGTTTCCACTCATTAGGGCCTCCTGCACCTGTACTAGAAAACTTAGTAAAGAATAAGTAAAGAATCTCCTATGATTCAGGGATGGATGGTATTATAGGAGCAGGGCCAGTAGTATCCATACATAGACTTGTTGGAGACAAGCCATTCCCTTATGCTCGGGTGCGTAAGGACAAGTAAGGCAGAACTTTCTTCTCAAAATAGCTACTTCCTTCTCCATTTTCTCTTCTCTGATTTGTGCTCCATGAGTACCATGGCTCCAGGTACCAATTTTCCCTAGCTCTAATATCCTTTGAATGAGTGTTAGAAGGACAACGTTCTTTTGTCTAGAGCCATTGACAGATCACAGCTATCTCCCATTTCTCCTTAGGGAGATATAATTGGGGGCTATCCCTGAACCACTGGAAAGATTAAGTTGGCTCTTCTCTCTTCTAAAAAGCACAATGTTATTCCAGGTCCCTACCTCACAATCCCCAGGGGAAACCCTTCTGAAGAAAATATTGCTACTCATTCACTCCTTTCCTCTAACACATTGAAATATCTTTCCTTTCTGTCTCAAAGAACTGTGGCTACCCTTAGGGAAAGTGCCAGTGGAGAATAGTGAGGTAATAGGAGATAAACTAATACATAGAACCTAAAAGAAACAGCTTTGGACTCTTAACCTAAGTTTTAACTCTCGACTCTGGAGGAGGGAAAATGACAAATCGTTTCCTGAAATGTTCCCCTATAACCTAGCTTCACATTCAAGCCATATCAGTTTGCCTGCTGTGTATGGAGTGCAATATAGAAAAGAGAACCTGAATGCAGTAAGAGCAATCAAAAGGCTGTTTTTTACATCACTTTTTGTTTCAGTCAGCAAAAATCTGTCTTATTTTATTCTTTCCCTACCTATGTACCAACTGAGAATAAAAGAGAAAAAAATTATAAACATATTTTGTCAAAACAATTCTCCACATTAGCAAGATCAAAAATGAAAAAAAAAGTCTCATTCTCTATTTTGAGTCTTTCATGTCTCTATCAGGAGATGGGTAACATATTTCATCATTAGCTTTCTGGAGTTATGGTTGGTCATTTTGCTGAACAGAGTTCCTAATTCTTTCGAAAGATAATGTTGCCATTGTATAAAATGTTCCCCTGGTGGTGTTCACTTTGGCAGCAGTTTATACAAGTATTTCCAGGCTTCTCTGAAGTCACTCCTTTCATCATTTCTTACAACTTGATACTTTTTCATCACATTTATTTAACATGACTTGTTCAGCCATTCTCCAATTTATGAGCATTACCTTAAATTCTCATTCTTTGCTACATCAAAAAGTGCTGTAATTATTTTTGCACCTCTTTAGAGTTTGTTTTGCTTAATACTCCTCCCTTAAACTACCTTCCCATTTTCTCATTTCCTTGTTGAATGAGATGTACTTCAGTAACCAACCATGTGTGCATATGTACATGTCCTTTCCTTCTTTGACTAGTTAAAATGAAAGTAACATTCAAAGGTGAGCCACTACTATTCCAGTCTCCTTGTTTATATGAATTTCTCCTTGTGTGCCTTGATTATGTGAGAAATATTTCCCTAGCCTTCTTTCTCTTCCCTTTTACCCCTGTAGCGTAATACTGTTTTATATTACCATTCTTCCCTTAGCGCATCAAAACGTAACCCAGTGACTCATAGACCTTCTCTGATTTAACTCCGTCTGTGACCCCTGTATGGAAAGATCAGCTTAGACTAAGTGGCCAAGGGGTTGATTTGATGTATGCCAAGGACATGTTGGAGCAACTGATAATGATCAAACATGAGGGGCAATCTCCTGAGTATGCATTTTTGAATCAAATGGTAGAGAGATTCTAGGTGAGGATATCGAAAGAGAAATCAGCGTTAAATTACTCTTCAGGAAAGGATCATTGAGACAAAATGGTGCTTCTTCTCACCCAGATCCTATTACAGAGGCTTGGAGAAGTGGGGCAGTAAAATTGAGTGAGCTCTTCCAAAGACTTGTAGGAGCCCAGCAACAGAGATCAAAGCAGGTTGAGGTGAAAATTGTAACAGAAGAATATGGTTCCTTTATTTCTGCATTAGACATGCATATTAGATGTGCACATTAGTGCAAAATATAATAAATGGACAAATGCGAAATTTGTCACAAACTGAGTCCTAATGAAATAGCTCAGGAATAGGAAGGTAGAGCCAAGTCTATGAGCTGTCCCAGATCCTGAAAAACCTAATTCATTCCCCACTCACTTTTCCTGAATTCTATCCACATAAACTCATAGAACCCCATGAAGCAATGAGAATGTGGATCAAGGGTCAAGAATGCCCTGGGGTGTTGGCAGTGGATTTCAAGTGACGATTATATTCTAATTATTCTGTGAAAAGCATTTGCAAAACAGACCACTAAATCTGATAAAAGGAATAGTGAGAAAGTAAGAAAAATCGCTTCTCTTTGATTTACCTCAGCATAAGCCATGGAAAACAATAGAGTTTAAATGATTTTCCCAGAGTCACACAGCTAGTAAGTCTCTGAATCCAGATTTGAACTTAGGTTCTCCTAGCTCCAGGGTCAGTGATCTATCCCAGAGCTTCTTAAACGTTTTTCACTTTTGACTCCTTCAGTGATTATTAAATTTAAACATGCTACACTGTACCACTCCACCTTAAGTTCTTTATTCAATGTCTTCAGGAAACTTCTCCATCAGAATACATACACACACACACGCACATATACACACCTATATACACATATATAAGAACACAATAAACACATATGTATACATATACATGTATGTATACATATATGCAGGTGCATATATACACATACACACACATACACACACCCCTATGAAACTGAAGGGAAAGGGAATTTTCCTATAAATCTGTGCAGTGATACATTATCAATAGTTGGTAAATCAATTATTCAGAAAATTTCAAAACCTTACCTTCTAAGTAAAACAAAGAGAATTTTGGTTTTCCTTTTGAATGTCTCATATGTCTAACTCTATATTTGTATTAAGCTGCATATTTGTTCTCTGTTTAGAAGAATAGGAATAATAGTAGTAATGATAATGGTAATAATGCTGGTAATAGTACGCTATAAGCCTCTTTGTTTTAGACTATCAAGCATCACATTTTATCATGATGCTCTCTCAATAGTCAAATAAAGCAAAAACTCAAATATTCTACTCTTACAATTTCTTAATGGTTCCTAGAAATCAAGCATAAAACAGAAATTCAGTTTCAAATGAAGAGTAGAAATGGAACAGCACCACAATCTCGAATTTAGATATATTTAATGTCCAAAAAGGGACAATGTATAGATCCCCTAAATTCTTAGGTGTCGAAGGTTGGCGTGGATGTAATTCAAAAAGACAATTTTCCTCAGTTTGGCAATAATATCATAGATCTGGTCTAAGATCTCAGATTCACAGAAAACAAACAGTTTGGTTTCCTCCAGGGAGGTGAGATGTGGTTTTTTTTTTTTTTTGGTCATCGTTGTTCTTAATAAAATTCTGAAGGGTTAGAGGCTAAACACTGTTATTTATAAGCTTGTTAGTTTTTGGCTCCAGAGGGGAGGACTAGTAGTAATAAACAGAAATTTCAGAGGGAAATTTAAGCCTTATATAAGCAAAACATATATGTCTGATAAAATTCATCTAATTTTGTTGCTTTCTCCCTTCAGAAAGAGGGGGGCATGCTTCCCTGTCAGTCTGTAGAAACCAGTGTTGGTCACCTTGGAGTTCTGATGGTTTAAAATGTTGGTAATGACAGACTAGTGGATTAACACTTAAAGGTATCCAAAAGAGGTACAGGATGCTTTGGGAGGTAGTCACTTACAACAGTTGACAGGAGTCCTTTAGGCAAAGGCTGGATAACAACCTATAAGATACATATTAGAGGGAATTTTTACGTAGCAATGGGCTAGGCTGTCTGACTAGTGAGGTCTTTCTGAGCTGTGCAGTTGTGTGACTCACTTTGCTCAAAGCTTCCTATGTCTCTCTTGATTAAAGGGAAGAATGAAACATTCTCCTCTATCCTTCTTTATCTGCAAAGCTACAAAAGGCACAAATATTGGTTCTTATTGATGGAGGAAGATGGAAGATTAGGTACTGCTTTAAGCTTAATTTCTCTCTTGTGTTGAAACAAAAATATTCATCAAAAACCTACTGTGTTCTATAGTTTGACTAGCTGTTACAGGGAAATTTTTTTTTTTTTTACCATTCTAGAATTTTGCTTTGAAGATTACCTACTCAGGATTTTAGGCTTTTCATTGAGAGTTTGCAGTTGACATGATTTTAAGACAGTAAAATCATTGATTTGCGAAATGAAGGGGATCCTGGAGAGTCTGTTCCTTTCATTCAACTAGAACTGTATTTGAAGCAATCTCATACCTGATTATCTTTGAGAATGTTTTTTTTTCCCTGCTCAGATTTAATCATTAAATAATGTAACTAGTAAGATATCACTTATGTCACTTTTCTAGGGTATAGATGATTATAGAAAGCAAAATCATATAATGAAAAAATGGTTTAAATAGTCTTTCTTTGGTAAACAAGAAGTAATATATTTTGTTTTTATTTGTGGAAGAATTATGAACATTTAATCTTTTAAACTTGTGCAAATGTCAAATATGTTCTTAGAAAATTTGATATTCTTTCTTTCTTTTTCTCTCTCTTTCTTTCTTTCTCTCTTTCTTTCTTACCTTCTTTCTTTCTTCTCCAAGAAGCTGCAGCATGCACAGCAGCCACAAACAGGTAAAACTCTCTCAGTACACAGGATAAACCAGATTGAGGATAACTGACAGGCCTAAAACCCTTCAGTAAGATAGGGTGATGTCTACCTCAAACATGTGAAGACTTCATACAGTGGAATGGGCTGATGAAAACAATTTGTTCCAATGGCCATGAAGACAACTGAGGCAGGTGCTACTAGGGTGCTTAAACCTTCATCAGGCATTGAAGATGCCAAGGTTATCCACTGTATCCCAGGCCATCACCAGTCTTCCTGACTTTTGCCTTGCCACTGAACTTCAATGACAACTGAAGAAAGAGTAAAGCTGATGACTTTGTGCAACTCCGCCTCACTCAAATTTAATGTATGTGCAAGTTAAGACATCACCCTGTGATGTCACTGGTTTTCTTCAAAAACAATAGACAAACTGTAACAAAAGCAACAATATTTGAAAGAAAACAATACAACCAACCACTTCAATATGCTCTACTGATTCCATTTTTTAAAAATAATTAGCTTATTTGTTTTTAGTTTTCAACAATCACTTCCATAAGTTTTAAAATTTTTCTCCCCCTCCCTCCTCCTTTCCTCTCCATGATGACATGTAATCCTATATGAGTTCTACACATACACTCTTGTTAAACACATTTTCACATTAGTCATGTTGTATAGAAGAATTAAAATGAATGGGAGAAACTGTGAGACAAAAACAAAACAAAACATAAAAAATAGAAAATAGTCTGCTTCATTCTACTTTCCAACTTTATAGTTCTTTCTCTGTACGTGGTGGCATTTTGACTAGAGTCCTTTGGAAATGTTTGAAGTCCTTGCATTGCTGTGAAGGCTAAGTCTATTAGAAACAGTCCTTACACACTATGGCTCTTACTATGGGTAATGTTCTCCTGGTTCTGCTCATTTCACTCAACATCAGTTCATATAATTCTTTCAGGTTTTAGTGATCTACCTGTTTATCATTTCTTAGAGGAAAATAGTGTTCCATTGCATTTATATCTCACAACCTGTTCAACTATCCCCAGTTGTTGGGCATCCCATTGATTTCCAGTTCTTGGCCACCACAAAAAGAGTTGCTATAAATATTTTTGTACATGTGGAGCCTTCACCATTTTTATGATCTCTTTGGGATGCAGCATTATAGAAGATGTATTGCTGGGTCAAAGGGTATGCACATTTTTGTAGCCCTTGGTTGGCGTATACATTAGACATTGTAGTTCCAAATTACTCTCCAGAATGGTTGCATCAGCTCACAGCTCCAACAATGAATTAATGTTCCAATGCTCCCACATCTTTTCCAACAGTTATCACCCTCCTGTTTTGTCATGTTAGCCAGTCGGGTAGGTGTGATGTGAAACCTCAGAGTTGTTTTGAATTGCATCTCTCTAATCATGATTTAGAATATTTTTTCATATGACTACATATAGCTTTAATTTCTTCCTCTGAAAACTGCCTGTTCATATCATTTGACCATTTTTTTCAATTGAGAAATGACTTGCATTCTTACAAATTTGACTCTGTTCTCTATATAGTTTAGAAATGAAGCCTTTATCACAGGCACTAATTGTAAACTAATTTTCTGCTTCCCTTCTAATCTTGGTTGCATTAACTTTGTGAAAAAAAATCTTTTCAATTTAATGTAATCAAAATTATCCATTTTGAACTTTATAATGTTCTCTATCTCTTGTTTGGTCATAAATTTTTCCTGATTCCAATTTTTGATCTGCTTCCTTTAGATCATTCTTAAACAAGGAAGAAAAAGTGATGGGTATCAATTCAATTGATCAGACACTTGCTGTACTGGTAATTTAAATGGGGAGATCTCTCCCATTCATTAATAGGCTCACGTGACCTACCTGTATCACATAGAAGCTTGAGTTACATGAGTCTGAGTCATATGGAGTCTGTAGTGGGAGGAGCTTGCTGAAGAGGGTAGAACTGGAAGAGGCAGAGCTACAACAGAGTTAGTGAGAGAGCAGTCAGAGCTGCATGATGCAGGCACACCTGCAGGTGGCTTTGAGTGTGAGAAGGGGATTTTGTTTAAAGGAAACTTGTTTATGATGTGTTTAGAGGAGTTCATTTGTGGGAAACCTAGTAGGGGGAAGACTTGGGGCTGGTATTGTCCTCTGCATTGTTATTGTGTATAGGTTTTTGTTACTATGATGGATTTGGTTTTCTGGTGTCTGAATAAATGTTTTGGTTCTGTCTTCCAGGTGGAGAGTCTGTTATATATCATGATTCAGAATGGTGCCAGGATATTCATGGCAACCATGGGTGCTTTGAACATCACATTGGGGCTACACTTGCCTAAGTACATTTTTGGCTCAAATATATGAAAGGGAATAATATGAAGTCAATCTGCAAAAGTATTCAAGAATGACACTGTGAAATGTTCAAAAGAGTTTTATTTTATCCCAGAGAAGTGATTGAAATATTTTGAGTAGAGGATGAATGTAACCATCTAACTTATCTCAACATTATTTTTTCCTAGTGAAGCAACTTGTTTTTGTTTGTTTTCATTGTTTCTTTGTTTCTTCCTCATGCACATGTATTTAATGATTTGGGAATATATGATTTCATTCATGTAATTCAAAATGGATTGCAACCCATTCATGTCTTAATATACTGTCTAATTCTTGTTCACATCCTGTCATGAATTTTTAATGGAAGCTCTCCAATATGATGGAGACTTTCCTCTAGATGGCTTAATATTCTCTGATTACTCAATACAACAATCAGAAGTACCATATCTTATTCATCACTTTGACTATAAGACTAGATTATGTTTTTTCTGATCACAAATTTCCTGGAGGTTGTCTTTTATGTTACTTCTAATATGCCTAATGATTAATAGGTAATTATGATTTTCTTTTTTGTAGTCTTCATTTTCCTTTTAAAGCTTTATTTTGTAGGATATCAGATTGTTATTGTATTTCTACATACATGATCATAAATGGCATTTCCTCTTTTGAAGAAAAGGACAATGAATATGATCAGGGCTCCCATTTCAGAAAGTAAGCGGAGTAAACTGAGAGCTTAGTGAGTCTTGCAGAAAAGCCTTCAATGGAAAATCATTTCTGCTACTTCTTATGTGACCACAGTGAAATGGACACTCTATTTGGAATTAATAGATCTGGATTCAAACTTTATTTGTGCAACTAACTGACCACCTGTATGACTACACATTGAAAGTCAATTTGTTTCCCTGGGCTTTAGTTTCTTCATCTGTAAAATGAAATATTAGACTGTTAGTTCCATAAGAGCCTTCCTCAAACCTAGGAGGCAATGAGGAAATATAACAATGCTCCAAGTGTGAAAGACTGTGTCTCTGCTCCATATTGATATGACTTTTTCCCACCACCCCAGATTTTATACAAAATGCATTTTTCCCTCTATCATATCTAGTCATACAGTGATACTTTATCCTTTATGTGGTAGATTTATTAGTAGAGAGATTCCTTTGGACAGTATCAACTATTGTTAACCAGGAAATGGATCCACTTATCTAGAGTTTGCTTTATTGCTATGCTTTGATATTCAGATATTGTCATATGAATACAAGCTGTTTCACTGTATTTTATCCCTCATTCTGGCTCAGAGAATATAACTTCATTAGAAAAAAAATCTCATATTACAGAACTGTAACTCTTAATAAGTAGGGAATTTTTTTTTTCATATTTGTAGCTCATTGATAGCCAGGGAACCAGGTAGGTGTTTATGCAGAAAACTGTTATTTTTCCTCACTCCTCCATTTTCATATTCTATGACCAGGGTGGGAGTGGCTGAAATAGCTAGGTCCCTCTGAGCCAGCTGAAAAAGGGGAAAGAGAAATGTGGATTGACAGAGTTGGAGGGTACTTATCTTATTAGAGGCATTGTAAATTCTTTTCCATGGCTGCCGGGAGAGCCTAGAACAAATAGATGCCTCCTACAAAGTCCCAATAACTATTAAAAAAGTCATGAAACTTTTATTATCCACTGACTTTTTTTAAAGTTGATATTATTTTTAGCCCTGATCTGACTCCTATTACTCAGCTCCTTGATGGCATAATTCTGATGACTGAGCTTCCAAGTATCAAAACCCAAAAATCACAATTTGCGATCTTACCCAATTAATTATTTGCAATGGCTAGGAAAGGTTGTTCTTCTGACTATATTATAGGATCTTCTTGGGAACAACAGGAATTTAAACCTAGAGGTTTATTTCCCTAAGCAAAAAAACAAGTGAAAAGGGCATTGGAAATTGTAGCTGAAGTTTTCAAAAAAGAGAGAGTAGGGAGATGGAAACAACTTTCATTTTCTATTTTTGTGTCTGAAAGTTGCATGTAGTTTAAAAAAGAACATATTTGCATGAATATCACCACAAGAAGGCTACTGATATTCATATCTGAATCAGATATGTGTTCCACATCTAATATTTACATTGCAATTCCATTATTATTGTGGAGGTTTACATTATTCATTTTGAAGGTCATTGCCTATGTTGGAAGCTGGAGTTTTAGTTTTTTTATAGATTGAACTCATTCCTGCAAAGAAAGAAGAGAAACAGGCTAAAACTGGTGAGAATGGAAAATATTTTCCCTGCAAATATCCTATGTGACCTAAGATTTAACCTGGTTTCAGAATTTGACATAAAGGCTAATTTTGTTTATGTGATCACTTTGTCTTCTCTGGTAGTGAGGTGGTCAGGGAGTGAGAATATCAAATAACCCATACTGATCTGCTAGTAATTTGTGGAACAAAATTTTATTTCATCAGATCAGTGAAAATTGGCCAGTAGAAAATCGCTTATCCTCAAGGAATGTGTAATCCAATTGAGGAGGTGATATATAATAAATGAACAAAAAGTTAAATATTCAAGCAACGAAATAGTATTTTCATAAGTTAAGAGGTAGCCCACAACATTGCATAATTCAATTCTAGCCATGTCACCACCTTTCTTGAAGGCCTAGTGGTTCACTGTTATCTCTAGGATAAAAGAAAAACCCTTTTGCTTGACATTTTAAGTTCTTCATAATCTCATTCTAGGCTCTAAGCTTATTTCCCAGAACTCTTTTTCATATATTCCACTTTCCAGTCGAAGTGATCTATTTGCTATTTCTCTTATGTGATGCTCAATCTCTAGGCCTATGCAATGCTCACTCTCCTCATATTCTGTTTTATTTGAAGTAACACTTCCATGAGTCCTTTTCTGTTTCACCCAGGTAATAGTGCTCTCTCCTTCTCTTGCTAAATTCCTTTGTGTTTACTTTGGAAATATTTTATATGTATCTGTTGATACGTATTTTATATGTATCTGTTGATACGTATTTTATATGTATCTGTTGATACATATTTTATATGTATCCCATCAACAGAATGTAAGCCTGTTGAGGATAAGAATTACTTCTTCTTTGAATCCTCAGGAACTTACACAGCATCTAGCATTTAATAGATTTTTAATAAATTCTTACTAAATTTGAATGATGACTAGTATAATTCCAAATCATAGTATGAGTTTGGAAAGAGGAATGATGGAAGAGGCAGAGAGGGAGAAAAGAATCATGAAGCTAGGGTAGAGTCAAGTAGACAGAAAAAAAATTGGGAGGGAAATAATATAACTAGTTTAGCTTGATCTGAAAGTTCAGGAAAGAAAGTAGTTCCAGAAAAGAATTGCTAAGTCAGTGTTTTAGTCAATTTGTGCAGGAAGTTGAATTCAAGGTAAAGAATGTTAAATTTTTTTTTAGATAATAGGAAGCAGCCCTCAATGTTTTTGAACAAGCAAGAGATATAATGAAAGCAATGTTTTGAGAGGTTATCTTGCAAGCACAAATATATTCAGTTGGGATTGATTGTACATGCCCATAATCTATGAGTATGTTGTTAGATGTTTAATAACTGGTTTTCTGCAAAAAAATGAAATGTACACATGATACACATTTAAGTTTAGTCTGCACTAGTAACATTTTCTTCATCACTTTCTAAAGTCTAGACAATGAGCAAACCTATAAATCCAGCCTATTTTGTAGATTGTTGATTTCAGAGATATAAATATTCATATTGAAAATTTAACAACTGGCTCCCTTAAGCTAATTTGAGCTGGTTCTAGCACAACCCTGTTATGCAGTCATCACTAAAATGGAATCTGAAGCTTGTAGGATTGTTTGAGTGTGGGAGTCCTGAACTGTGGGAGGTAAAGGATGATCTGTCTACATGTAATGGCAAATAAAATAGAATCTTTTACTGCTTTTGTTTTAGTATAATCAAGAAGTATAATGCCTCTATTTGAATATGACTCAGGATGATCTTCCCCACCTATTGGGATAATTTGTAAGAAGATTCATGCCTTTTGTTAATGAGGCACTGCTTCTCAAGGGATGTGATGGCCTCTGGTTCTAAAAAGTGTATAAAGACTCTGAGGGGCAAGTTTTACTTTGGAGGCTTACTGACTGAAAGTGTATGTTTGAGCAGATGAGGACTCTGGGAAGTCACATTAAAGAGCCCTCCAGCTCTGAGAAACCAGATGTTGTGCTTTCCTCTCTGGTGACTATGGTCAGACAGCTGGAAGTATCTGTTGAATTCAGGCAGAAGACCATGTCTGTTGATCTTTAATTTCTCTGTATTTTCTTTGAAGTTCAAGGTCTTGACTCCCCTGAACTAGGTGAATGATATATGTACTTGGTTAAAGAAAGGATACATGTGCTTGATTAAAGTGATTGCTAACACCTTCAAAAGTTGCCTTTCCTTTTATGAACATAGATTTAAAAATCTGTGATAGCAGGCCCCCCTGTGTATATTGGGGTGCTTACTGATACACCGCACTAAGGTTGACACCAGTATGGTATGTCCTCAGAAATGAGGGAGTAGAGTGAGGAGTGACCATCCTGTCTAAGGAAAGATTAACTTGCCCAGGTTGGAAAATGAAACAAGCCAAACTCCGATATGGATCAGTATTTGAAATTGAATCTATGAGTGGCTGCTGCTCTTCCATTCTGGGTGATTGAGGGAGACCTCATTTTAAAAAAGTGCCATCTGGACTAGAAAGGACTGTGACTGAAAGCAAGAAGATTAATTAGGTTAGTATAGTAAATTATAGTGAAGAAAGAGAAGGGGAAGATATGAGACAGATTTCAAAGGAGGACTCTAGAGCCAAGAGACAGAAAAGAGTAGAAGGTGACTTCAAAGTATCTAATTTGGATAATTAGAAGATTTGTATACATCCAAAATATCACCTTCCTATTTTTAGATGAAATTCTACTACATGGGTAATCTGGTAGAGGTGGAGAGGTGAGCATTTTGCTTGCCAAGGGTCATACTTTCCTACATGTACCTTGGATTTTATCCACTAATATTATCTTATTCATATATCTTTACTTCTCTCTGTCTTATCTTCAAACTCTACATATTCACTGAAACCTTTTCCAATGTCAACAAACATATTTGGGTTGACCTGACCCTTGACAAATCCTTCCCTCCCTCTCCTATCCTCCCATGCTATCTTTCTTTTATCTCTGCCAAAGTGTTTTAGGCATTGTCTATATTCCCAATCACTCCTTTCTCAAAACATTCAGTCTCATCTTGTACTTTTCAATCACTTCTCAGTCTCTTATATTTTCATTGGTTTGATCCTAGCACTGGGTTAAAACTGTTCTCTATAATCATTTAATTTGCAAAAATTGACAAATACAAATACAATAAATTACTGCTGTACAACAGCACAGGTAATTTTGTCTTCCTTTTGATGTCAGCAAAGTTTTCTAATTCCTTTCCTTTTTTTGAAACTTTTGATACTTTATGTAATAGCACGTCATTTGAATCTTTTGTATCCCTGGAACCTAGCATAGTTCCTAGTATGTAATTTACTCCAAATATTTCTTTCTTTAGATTTAATTGAAAGTAATTCAGACATTCTATCTGAGATTCACTGTAAAACTTCCAAATTTATTTACATCTCACATGCAGGAAGCAGTAGCAGAAGAAAAGTGGTGAAGGGATGGAGAATACTAGGTGTGCAGTTGGGAAGACTTGAAAATAAAGTTAGCTAGACACACTTATTAGTTGTGTGATTCTATACAGCCACAAACTTTGTTGACCTCAGTTTCCTCAACTGTAATGTGGAGATAATAAGAGAATCTACCTGACAAGATCATTGTGAGGATTAAATGAGATAGTATTTGTCAAGCACTTATTGTGATATCTGGCATATAGTAGCTTCTTATTGCTTTCCCTCATCAATATTTTGGTTGCATTTAAAGTACCATTGTTGGCACTTTGTTGACATTAAAAATGCAAGGAAAAAAAGAATATTGAGTTAGTCACATCAAACCTGTAACTTTAATCTATTTTCCCATTCTTTATTTTTTAAATCACAATCCACCTTGGGGGCAAGAAAAAATAATAGATGATCTTTTAAGACCTAAACTAAACTTAAGATCTTCAAATGTAACAAAATGCAGAATAAAAAAGTTTGAGAAGTAAAAATATAAAAAGAATGCGAATAGCATAGTTGTAGAAGAAAATCTAGATTAAATATGGAATTGGATAATATCTGGAAAAAAAACTCTATCATCTGAATAATCTTAGACCAAATATTTTTAGTAAAAGTTGAATTCTAAAAGAATAATTTCCGTTTCAATGATTCCCAAACATATATAATATTTATTTAGATAGTGTTACAATGAAGAAGCTTGAAGAAGAAAAAGAGAAAGAAGAAGAACAAGAAGAAGAAGAAGAAAGAGAAAGAAAGAAAACAAAAAGGAGGAGGAGGAGAAGGAGGAGAAGAAGAAAGAGAAGAAGGAGAAGAAGAAGAAGAAGAAGAAGAAGAAGGAGAAGAAGAAGGAGGAGGAGGAGGAGGAGAAGGAGGAGGAGGAGAAGAAGAAGAAGGAGGAGGAGGAGGAGGAGGAGAAGAAGAAGAAGGAGAAGAAGAAGAAGGAGGAGGAGGAGGAGGAGAAGGAGGAGGAGGAGGAGGAGGAGGAGAAGAAGAAGGAGGAGGAGGAGGAGAAGAAGAAGAAGGAGGAGGAGGAGGAGGAGGAGAAGAAGAAGAAGAAGAAGGAGGAGGAGGAGGAGAAGAAGAAGGAGGAGGAGGAGGAGAAGAAGAAGAAGAAGAAGAAGAACAAGGAGAAGAAGAAGAAGAACAAGGAGAAGAACAAGAAGAAAAAACCACTTTACCGATGGGTGCAGCCATGAGATTTTGGTCACTTTTCCAAAAACAAAACAAAATTTTTCCATGCAGTGCTAGAAAAAAAAGACATCAGATCAAATTCTGTTGAAGAAATCTGGGAAAATACCATGAGTCATTTTGTCCATTCTTGGTCAGCATAGGGAGACAGAGAAGTCTATGGACACTGTGCATGAGACCAAGTCACGAGCACTTCAGAACGTTCCAACTCAGGAAGAGATTGTGCACCACAGCAAGAAGAGATCCCAGATCTAGCACAGTGAAGGCCTTAAACTGTAGAGATGCAGGAATGGGCGCCAATTAGCAGTTTTGCTACACGTTACCTAGTATCAGGCCGCAGATTCAGGGAAGATTGAAAAGGGGACCTGTGTCACGGGATGACTTTATAAAGTAAGGAATAGCTGGCAAGCCCTAGATTATGTCCTAAGAGGCCAAATTCAGAAGCAAGTGCTAGTGGTGTGGCTTGGATACCAGGAACAGAACAGGGTTCAAATTGCCAGTTTCTAGCCTTGCTTGAAGCCTTAAGATGAATAACCAGGACAAGTATCCTTAAACAAAGAGAAATTTATGGCTCTGTCACTTTGGACCAGCAGAATTTCCCAGGTAGCTGCTCTTGCCTCAGTTCAGCAGCAGTCTAATCTTTATCGGACCTGAATCCAGATCAGGAAAGTGCAGAACTAAGATAAATGGTGAGCAGTGATCATACTTTGCCATGGAGCAGACCACTTTAGGAGCAATGAGAGTTTGCAGCTGTCTGTAAAGAGCCTGAAAAAAGTACAGCATTCAGTACCCTAAGAAAGAAACAACAGGAGCAGTCTAGACATCTCATGTAGAAGTGCACAGTCTTGCCCTAGCATAAAAGTCTGAAGTAACAAAATAAACCAGGATGATAAAATTTTAAAAAATCAGAATCTCATCACAACTAGCTATTATATAAAAGGGATACTTGAGACATAAACCCAGAAAAGAATAACTCTAAAACTTCTATTAGCAAAATTTCCAAGAAAAACAATATGAGCATAAATTCATTTAGGTCCTGGAAGTGATGAAGCAAGACTTTTTTTTCAAGGAGTTAAATGTGTTTATAAGTTAAATGAGAAAGCTAGAGGAAAAACTAGAAAAGAAATCATACCAATGAACAAAGAAAATGAAAGAATTGGAGAGGAGATTAACAGCTTGACACAAGATAAAAAAAATCTTGTCCAAGTAGCAAACTCCCTAAAAAATACAATTTACCAAATAGAACTCTCTGAGATGAAAACATATGGAGAGAGTTAAAACAAAGGGAAAAATAGAAGAAACTTTAAGTTATCTCAGATCCCCAAACATCTAGCCTATAAAAAATGTTGCAGAGAAAAAAATAAAAGTCATTGTTGTACTTGAAAATTAAGACCAAAAAAAACACCAAAAACCTAAGATATCATATTTCAAGAAAACTACCTAGATCTCTTAAAGAAAATTACCTAGCTCTCTTAAATCTAGAAGGTAAGGTTGAAATAGGAAAAATCTATCAATCACTTTCTAAAAGAAACTCCAAAACAATAATTTATGTAGACACCATAGTCAAAATCCAGAAGTTCTAGGTAAAAGAAAAAATGCTGCAAACAGCCAGAAAGAAAGAATTCAAGTACCAAGAAGACACACTTCAGTTTCCACACGCTATTTAGCAAGCAGCATTGTAAAGAGGCAGAGGATTTGTAATACAGTATTCAAGAAAGAATGAAAAGTTCAAAATATAGGCTTGCAGTTAAGAATAATTTACCTAGTAAAACTGAGTATAATCCTACAGGGGGAAAATGGGCCTTTAATCTAAAGCAAGTAGACATAATCAATGTTTAAAAAAAAGTTTACTTGATTATTTTGGTACTGGTGATTTTTTTTTTTTTAGTTGTGACCCAATCTCTATGACCCCATTTGGGTTTTCTTGGCAAAGACACTGCAGTAGTTTACCATTTCCTTCTCAATCTCATTTTACAGATGAGTAAACCAAGGCAAACAGTGTTAAATGACTTGCTCAGGGTCAGACAGCTAGCAAGTGTCTGAGGGAAGATTTAAACTCCAGGCCAGGGGTTCTATCCACTGTGCCAACTAGCTGAACTTCCTTGGCTGTACGTATTCATAATAAATGTACTGTCATTTCATTTTCCAATGAGGAGAGGAGGGAGATGAGGAGGAGATGTTTTTTGCTTATGAAAAACAAATTAATTAATTATTTAACTTTTTTTATACCATGGGCATGCCTTGCTGTTCTTCCTTGCCTTAGTAAAATACTCCATTATAATAAAAAGGAACAATATAGGCTGAGTTAAAAGACAAAATGGTCACATATGATAGCATATCATATATTCTGCTTCCATATCTGCCCATTATTTTAACTGAGAAGATGAAGTTAGCATTCTATTCTCTGAGAAAAGTATTATTCACTGCACATAATCTAAGCCGGAAAGTTGTTTCTATGCGCAATATTGTAAATATGTATATTATTCATTTGAATTTGTTTTCTTAAGTCTGATTCGGTTCACATAAGTCTTCCCATGTTTCTTAGAATTCTTCAAATTCATTGTGATCTCAACCTCAAAATGTTTTGTCCAGGAAAGTTAATACTTTAAAAAAATAAAAAAGAAATTAGAATAGTAATTAGCTATATCTGGTACATAGGACAATACGTTAATTTGAGGTTCTAAAGAAAGAAGAAATGAAAAGATTTATAGCTTTCAATGGAAATGCCTTCTCTTCTCTCTAAGATGGCTATTATTATTCGGTTGCGGGTGTCTTTGGCTATCTTTTGATAGCCAAATATGAGTTATTGGGAATTAATTTAAATCAGATATGACCAGCCTTTCTTTTTATTGTTTAATTATAATGCACTCTCAACACATTTAATCTAATTCCCTCATTAAATCCTTGCAGTGAAAATTTGAATGCCAGTCATGCAGAAAATCTGTGAAGATGACAAATTCTTTTTAATTATCATAAAACATATTAAAAGGACAACTTCATGGCCAAGGAATTAAAATAAGATGAAACAATTTATATTTATATAAACAAATATTGCAGAAAGTACATAAAAGATAAATATCAATAGCAAAAAAGCCCTTTCATTAACAGATTGCATCTATTTTAAATTTAAGTTGGAAGATTAAGAAGAGTTCTTTTCAATCAAAGTACCATGATTTTGGTCAAAAGTTGAAACTAAATAATTTTCATTTATTTGCCTCCCAAGTGTTTTCACTGTTATTGTTTCTTCATAGAAAGCAATTTTTAATGGTGGAATAAGAAAGGCACATTAAAAAAGAAAAAAAAAGCCTCCTGCAATTACATGAAAATCTTAATGTCATTTATTTGATTTATTTGTGGATTTCTAAAAGCTAAAAAGCACGTAAGTCAAATGAACAGCTCTCAAAGATACAACTTTTTTCTTGAGACTGGAGCATGGTAAATGACATAGGTATCAAACATATCTCATAACCCTTCGGACTGAAGCTCAAAGCAGATTAAAATGTTTGGGGAAAATATTTATCACAAAAATAAAAATATAATACAACATGGGTAATATTACATTTTAAAACTAAGTCAACATGCAAGTTCAGTGACTTTTTTTCCCATTTGAGTTGGACACCACTGGTGAAGGGGTGAAATCTTTGGACTTGGTTCTTCTACCCTATGACCTTAGGAAAATAATTTGAATGATATTGTTTTAGGTAAGCCATAGGGTGATGCATGTTTCAGCCATTAAAATTTTCTGCAATGAAAATTGAGAAATTCCTATGCTCCTTCCTAGCTTTAAATCCTAATTTGATTCACTAGTTTTCTCCTTCAAATTCCAAGTCAGTTTCTTAATTTACCTATTTTGTTCAACAGGTTTTTATTTATCTAGTTATTCACTTAGTCTTTAAAATCTGTTATTTAATGGGTAGAGAGGAAATAGAGAATGTTAAAAGATATACTTAAAGGAAGAATGAAACTCTTTTGCTTTTTATTAATGCTTGACAGGGAGCTGATTAGTCAATGGCATGATTTCCTCTGTAACCAACTTCAATAAAAACTACTGACATATTTTTCTTGTAAGAATTTGTTATCTAATTAGTGAGACTCAGATTTAAAACATCAAATTGATTCTTAATTTGTGCCTTTCTCTGGTCTACCCAGCAATGCTGATTTCCTCTAACAGCACAAAAGATGAGTAAGGAGATGATATAACATTTGGATAGAATGCTTTCCATCTTGGTGATTTTGAATATAAAAATAAGTAAAAATTAATGTAAATTTTGCAGATATGGTTCATCTGAGCTGATTATAAAAATCTTGGATACTTTATTTAAGTCAGGTAGATTTGACCCTGGGTTCTTGAAGGATATGGCAGTATAGGCTCTAACAGGACTCACCAAGCTGAAAAGACTTCACATAAGGTGGGAAATGGACTGCATATATTTTTTTCCCTGACAACAAGCCAAGTTTTAGAAGAATGGTATTGCTTTAGATAAGGCATAGGGTGATGCATTTTTCAGTCATAAAATTTCCAAAAGACTGTCAGCTAAGTCATAGGATTATGATCAGTTTTGTTGGAGAGACTGACAACATAATGAATTTTCAAACTACAGAAATAATCTGATTTTTCTATGGCATTTTATATATACTACATACACACATATATAGATCTCTCTCTCTGTATATAAATGTATACACACACACACACACATACATATATGCATTACAAAGGATATCCTCATTAGGATATCATGCCATAGGTTCTACCACTATTAGACTCAATTTAACAGATGATGAAATAGATTTTTTTTTTAAAAAGCAAAATATTATTTTTTCAATTCAACTCAGCTACATAGGGATTTGTTAAGTACTGGCAGGTTAGGGGTGATAAGTTATTGATAAGCAAATAAACAATGTACATAAAGTAAATATAATTTTAAAGTGATGGAAAAGATTACTCTAAACAGGGGTGTGGGAAATCAGGAAAGACCTCTATTGGGGCTGACTCTCAAGTAGAACCTTTAAGATAGCTTGGTATTCACGCTAAAATTATTGAAAAAGAAAGCAGCAAATGTTGGAGGGGATATGGAAAAATATAGATATCAATTCATTGTTGGGGGAATTGTGAGCTAAAACTAACTTTTTGGAGAACAATCTGGAATTATACCAACGTTATTAAACTATTTGTATCCTTTGACCTAAAAATATAACTACCAAGTCTCTTCCAAAGATGATTAGGGAAAAAGGGAAAGAACCTATATTTTCTGAAATATTTATAGTAGCTCTCTTTGTGGTGGCAAAGAACTGGAAATTGTAGGGATGTCCATCAATTGCAGAATAGTTGAAAAAGTTGTAGTATATGATCATGATGGAGTACTACTGCGCTTTAAGAAATGATAAGCACAATGATCTTTGAAAAACATGGATAGACTTGCATGAAATAATGAGGAAAAAATGGGTAGAACCTGGAGAATGTTCTATACGGTAATAGCAATATTGTTTTAAGAACAGTTTTGAGTGAATAAGTCATTTTGAGTGTCATAAGTACCCAAAGAAACTACAAAGGACATATGAAGAAATGATACTTTCATCCAGAGGGAAAAGAAATGCTAAGTAGAAACTTATACAGAATGATTTTGCATATATATTGTTGAGTGCCAGGGTGGAGTGCAGTTGAAGAGATCAGGACAGACCTTGGGGAAACTGTTTTTAGAGACAGTGCTCATTATCATCCGGAATGGGTCTCCATGTCCCCCAGATATTGTTGTCTCTGTGAGACAAACAAGAGAATTACAGAAAACAAGGGATATGTAAAATAGATGCTCCTAGACTTAAGACTGATTTAATCATCCTGATTGACTAAATCACTGGGACAGGAGATGAGCAGAATGTCACGTAGACTTTGCAGATTCTGTCTATATAACCCTAACCCTCAGATCAATAAATGGAACTGGTCTATCTTTTCCCGCCTCCCATGACTCTTTTCTTTCAACCACATCACTGAACCGTGTAGGGATGCAGCCAGTCTGCTACAATATATATACATATTCATGTCTAATGTTAGCTATCTCTAATGTGGTAGGGGAGAAAAAAGAGAAACAAGAATCTACATGATAACTTTATTATATTTAGAAGGAACAGCAAGCTGTATGCAATAGATTCACCATTTCATGTACAATCATCTTTTTTGTTTTAGTCATACTATGCTATGGAAACATTTGTTTTATTCCATAAACAAACATTGTGTGTGTGTGTGTGTGTGTGTGTGTGTGTGTGTGTACAAATACATAAATAAATAGAAATAGCTTAGTATTCTAAGCATTGGGGGGCAGACAGGGCAAATCAATTAACTAATCAAGATGCATTTAGTAAGCACCAGCCATTGGAAAGGTAATCTGCTAGATACTAGGGAAACAAAGACAAAAGCTCTGAGGAGCTTATATGCCAGATGGCGAAGAGCATGTGTGCATTCTTAGGTAAAGATAGATCGATAGATAGACAGACAGATGGATGGATAGACAGGAAGAAAGGAAGGAAGGGAGAAAGAAAGACAGAAATATAGGTAGATAGATGATAGATAGATAGATAGATAGATAGATAGATAGATGGATAGATAGGAAGAAAGGAAGAAAGGGAGAAAGAAAGACAATTATAAATAGATAGACAGAGAGAGAGATGGATTGATGGATAGATAGGAAGGAAGGGAGAAAGAAAGAAAGACAGAAAGATAGATAGACAGACAGATGGATAGATAGGAAGAAAGGAAGGAAGGAAGAAAGAAAGAAAGAAAGAAAGAAAGAGAAAGAAAGAAGGATGGATGGATAGGGAGAAAGGAAGGAAGGGAGAAAGAAAGACAGAAAGATAGATAGATAGATAGATAGATAGATAGATAGATAGACAGATGGATGGATAGATAGGAAGAAAGGAAGGCAGGGAGAAAGAAAGAAAGACAGAAAGATAGATAGATAGATAGATAGACCGACAGATGGATGGATAGACAGGAAGAAAGGAAGGAAGGGAGAAAGAAAGACAGAAATATAGGTAGATAGATAGATAGATAGATAGATAGACAGAGAGATGGATGGATAGACAGGAAGAAAGGAAGGAAGGGAGAAAGAAAGACAAAGAGATAGATAGATAGATAGATAGATAGATAGATAGATAGACAGACAGATGGATGGATGAATGGATAGGAAGAAAGGAAGGAAGGGAGAAAGAAAGAAAGATAGATAGATAGATGGATAGATAGGAAGAAAGGAAGGAAGGGAGAAAGAAAGACAATTATAAATAGATAGACAGATGGATTGATGGATAGATAGGAAGGAAGGGAGAAAGAAAGAAAGACAGAAAGATAGATAGATAGATAGAGAGAGATAGAGAGATAGAGAGATGGATGGATAGACAGGAAGAAAGGAAGGAAGGGAGAAAGAAAGACAAAGAGATAGATAGATAGATAGATAGACAGACAGATGGATGGATGAATGGATAGGAAGAAAGGAAGGAAGGGAGAAAGAAAGAAAGATAGATAGATGGATAGATAGGAAGAAAGGAAGGAAGGGAGAAAGAAAGACAATTATAAATAGATAGACAGACAGATGGATTGATGGATAGATAGGAAGGAAGGGAGAAAGAAAGAAAGACAGAAAGATAGATAGACAGACATATGGATAGATAGGAAGAAAGGAAGGAAGGGAGAAAGAAAGAAAGAAAAAGAAAGAAAGAAAGAAAGAAAGAAAGAAAGAAAAAAAGAGAAAGAAAGAAGGATGGATGGATAGGGAGAAAGGAAGGAAGGGAGAAAGAAAGAAAGACAGAAAGATAGATAGATATATAGATAGATAGAAACTATATAAGATGCTTTTGTTGGGGTAAGTATGTGCAGGTGGAGGAAAGACTATGCATAGAACATGGAATCTGAGCTGAATTTCAGAAAAACTAGGCCTTCTAGGAAGTGGGAGAAAGGAATTCATTTCAGGTGTGGGTACAAAAAAGGAAAGTAAGATAGTTCATACTTTCGAAACACACTCTAATTGATGGAGACAACACATAATAGATCACCTACACTCAGAAAGAAAGATCCAGGTATATTAAGGCAGCATCAGGAAGCAGATGACCAAGCCCAGGAGTCCTCAGTGAACACTGAAAGATAGTAGGGCGCTCCACTCTGGATGATACAGCAGGAGGAAAGATGATAAAGTCTAGAGAATCTCAGGATAGGGCAGGGCTAGAGAGAAGGTTAAGGACTAGAGATCCCCCGTTTATAAGGGGAATTAGAGTTGGTCACTCCTTGCTCATTGGAAAGTGATATGGAAGACTAGACAGAACATTGGACTTGGACATGGAAAATCTGAGATTAAACCCTCCCTGGGACACTAACTAGCTATATGACCATCAGAAAGGCACTCAACATCTCTCAACCTCATCAAATGAGATATGTAAACTACTTTGCAAACATTAAAGTGCTACATAAAGGTTCATTGTTACTGTGAAGAAATGATGCACAATAGATAATAATTTGAAAAAAAAAAATTGTCAGTTCCCTTTTCATATTTCCATCAAGGTTACTCTCAGTATGTGAGTTTATAATTTCCATGAATATTCCATACAAATGAGAAAATAGAGATATGATACAATCTTTTTTTGGTAACAATAATATCTGTAATTTTTTAAGTTATCAAATCAGAATATAAATTTAGAGCTAAGAAGGACTTCAATTTACTCCTTTTGCAGATGAGAAAAAAAGACTCAGAGAGTTTCACTGACTTGTTTGGTATCTTGACCATTTAAGAATCTTGAAAATTTATCCCTCAATATTTTCGAAATTTTGTTATCTTTATACATAAGATCTATTCTCTGTTTACTTGGCCTGGTCCTTCTGTTCTTCCCAATATCATTTTCTTAAGTACAAATTCCATTTTTCTCACATGTCATGTTAGGGACTTAAGTCTTAACAATCTAAATAAGGCGACTCAGGTCAGCAGTGATGAAAATTATTCACTATACAAATATTGGAAGATCCATTGGATTTTTTCATCCATTTCTACTATACCCTGGGTAATTTATAAGCATCGTTTGAATGATCTGCCATAACCATATCATAAGCCAAACTTTTTGTTAACTCGTATTTCCCTATTTTCTGTCCTAGATGCTAATATTATTTAAAACCTCCACCATCCTCTATTTTTACAAATGTATTTATACTCAAAACATATTGATCTTGACCTCTATGTCTCTGCTTGGCCAGGAGATAAAGAAGTTTCCTATTATTTGTTATGGAAATTGTATTTCATCAGTTGAACTTCAGAGAATTATGATAATGGTAGTCAATGTATTTTCTTTGTCATTAAAAAAATTAGGAACCAATGACTTGCTTTTTTCAGTTTGAGATGGAACTGTTATAATTGGAAGCAGTGCTTTCTTCTCACTTTCTTATTTCTTCTGGTATGATATTGTTTTTTTTTCTTCTGCTATAAAAATGAAAAGATCTAAAAGTCCACAAACAATTATTTTGGAAATGAATTTTACATTAGTGAAAAATTTTTTCCATTAAGATATGGTTAATTTCATTTACCTATATTGTTTGGAGTGCTCAATGCCCATGGCATTCTTTCTTCTTGACATGCATATTCATGATACATAGGCATGTCTCATAGGTAGTTTTTAGATGCCTCTGAAATCTTACCATTTTTTATCTCAAGGTATATTTTCCAAAATATTTTAATTATCCTTCTATGCCCAACTTTCCATCTAATTCCCCACATATAAATACAAATGATGATTTAATTTGGACTTGATTAAATTCTTCAAAATTTTTGTTTATCGCCATATCCGTAATAAATATTGCATACATTGAACTGTGTCTTTTCTCCAATTATCTGTAAATCCACCCAATTTGCAGGATTGCGTCTTTTGATTCTTCTAATGTTTCTTAAATATTAATTCAATACTCAAACTATCCACTTGTTATCAATTATTCTTAATATGTGTTTGCCTGCCTCTCTTGGAGATAGTAAAAATGACTATTGGTTGAACAAATAAACAAATGAGTTACGTGACCCTATCATTAGTACCTTGCCTTATATATTATTTCTTCAGGTTAACAAAGAGGCAATGAGCATAATAGTAAAAGTCTACTTTGTAGTATAATGAATCAAGGAGTGTAAATCAATGTCTGGAGATGAGTCCCAAAGAAGGTTTGTTGCCAGCACAAGCTACAAAGTTATTGGTGAGATAATTTGGAAATATTTGTAGTTAAGGGAAGAGCTCTCTTCTTATTCGTTCTCTTCCTACTCCTCCTCTTCCTCTCCTTTTTCTCCAACCCTATCTGATTAGTATAGTACTAAATCTATACATTAATTTTATAGTCTCTCATCATTGACAAAATACAGAAATTAGTGCCAAATATCGAATTATTTAGTAATTCTTTTATTTTCATAAAGAGTACATTGTTGGTATACATTATTTATATTATAATTAAATGTAACTAAATTAAAATACACATCATTCCTCTATTTATATGTATATATGTATACATATCAAGAGTGTAAAATGTAACATGCAATTTATGGTGTATGTTATATTAATTTTCAATAAAATTTCTCTATTTTGTATTCCTAGATTTTGTTAGAAATAAACACGAACACTAATGACATCTATACATTCATTAAGCTTCCTACTATTTTGCTGAAGCAAAATGAGGATCAGTGAGTGAAAGCTGAAAAAGTACAAATTTAGTCTTGATGTCAGGGAAGGCTTCCTAATCATTTGGACTATGTGCTGTTTGAAATGGTCTGCCTTGGTATGTGAGGACTTTATCTTTATTGGAGGCCTTAAAGTAATTATTGTCTGAAAAACAGTTGGGTCAAGTCTAAACAGAATTATATATGAAGGACAGGGTGTGAACAAATTTCTTTGAGCTCTTTTCTAACTTTATAATTCTGTGATCTCCTCTTCCTATTATTTTTCCCAATTGATATCTTCATTGATCTTCTAAGTAAAATATCAGTTTATCTGCAAAACAAAAAGGAAAAGAGAAAGAAAAAATTAAAGATAACAAACTTGGACTTCAGATAAGTCTCTTGATAAAGGCTGTGCTTAAAATAGAATAAATATAACCACTATATGGGCTTTGCATCGATTTAAACAGGAGTAAAATATAATAACTATAGCTTTATTTAAATGAAATAAATTCATCAATAAAACAAGAGAAATGGTAGTAATAGTATAACGCTAATCAGAGAGAGTAAAGATTTTCCCCACCCATTAATGAGCCTGCCCATCAAGGACAGTCTGAGTAGGGGAGACCCTCCTGTGTGCT
The DNA here is from genome assembly GCA_023548195.1 of Bettongia penicillata ogilbyi. Taxonomy (NCBI): domain Eukaryota; kingdom Metazoa; phylum Chordata; class Mammalia; order Diprotodontia; family Potoroidae; genus Bettongia; species Bettongia penicillata. The sequence goes on along the minus strand of JAJHZJ010000470.1, from coordinate 13,020,417 downwards.
TTTTCAAATAGGCAAGAAAGCAATTTTCAATAGATATTTTCACATAAGAAACATTTAAACTATATAGAGAAATAAAATGAGTCATTAGAAAAACTTGATTATGCCTGTGGTAATTCTAAAAAGTGTCATCATAATTTTGAATTAAAAATTATGATATAGGACATAAGAAATAGTAACAGTAGCTTAAAATTATCATCTCATCTTATTGATTTTTTTCTAGACCTCATTTCTCCCTTAGGCTATTTTTTAATCTCTCTCTTCCTATTCATGACTGAATGTATGGAAAATACAGTTTATACTTGTGGTTTTCATGTCTTTTCTCCTGCTCAGTCTCTTCTGATCTGAATTCCATTCCAAATGTTTTACTGAAGCAGTTTACTATTACTTCAATGGTCTTTATACTTCAATGATCTTTCATTTTCTATCCTTATCTTCCTTAACTTCACTGTGGCAATGGCTCTATCCTTTGCTTGCAATACCCTTCATTTGTTTCTGCCACAATATCCCTTCCCCTCTTTTCCTCTCCCCACCACCCCCATCTCCACCTTCTCTTCCCCTCTCCTCTTCCTCCCCGTCCTTTCCTTTCCCCTCCTCTCCTCTCCTTTCTTCTCCTCTCCCTTCCTCCTCTTTATTTACATAACATAATCACATGGCTGTGATTTCAATCAACTCCTCCATTGAGATCTAGTTACAATCTGTTTCGCCCTCATCTTTGCTTTTGTTCAGTTCTAGTCTCCTATCTTTGGTTTTCTGCTGGGCATTTGCTCTTGAAAGCCCCAATAACACTTTCTACTCAGAATATACAAAACTGGAACTTCTCTTCCCCTTACAACCCTCTCTCCTCTTCAAAATGTCTTTATATTTATTTTGAATGCCACCATAGTCACAACTGTCCAGGTCTGAAGTGTCTGTGGTAAGCTGTATCTCTTTCTTTTCCCTTAAACCTCTCTTATCCAAGTTCTATCATCACTGTGGTTCAGGTCATCTCCTGATTCTATCACCAAATATTAAGAGTCTTGTTTAATTAAAAATGATTCTATCTTTGGTAATAATGGCAGCAACAGAAAAATTATGCTGAATGACAAAATAAAAGTAACTAAGATGAGGCAGACTTTTAATGAGACAGTCCTTTATAAATTCTAAAGTATTATGGGTTAACCATACTAAATTACTATAACATGGAAGCTCTAGAAACTCAAGGTGACCAAAAATGCACTAATATAGAACCTCAGTTCCACCAACAAACATAACAGTTGGTGAAACAGTTTGTTAGGGAGACTCAAGCCACTAGCTCTGCCACTTACTGCCTGCTTGACATTGAAGCCCATGGTTACCATTTGGATAAGTACTTACTCCAATCTTCCTGCTAAATTTGGGGTTTACAATTTGTTTTATTTTGTTCTCTCTGCCCCTCCCCCTCATCCTAAGGGTTACTACTGAAACCCTGACTCCTTACTTCTGCTTTGCAATATTAATACAGGGAGACTGGAGGTGACAACTTCTCAGTAATTATTGTGGATGACTTAATTATACTGGATCATTAATCTTTTCTATATTTACAAGGTCATGGGTTTCATTCTTCTGTGTGGGCCAGTAAGTTTGGCTTGTTTCCACAGCCACAGATTGCATTGCCTCACCATGGCCACCTGTCCTTCAAATTCATGGTTTTTTTTTCTTCCAAAATAGATGCAGTGAGATAGCATAAATGATCCAGATCCACTGAACATCAGCGTTAGAAGGGAACTCAGAAGCCATCTAGTCCAATATAAATGAAAACTAGAATCCCCTCTACACAAATCCTAACATGAGTCATTCACCATCTGCTTGAATATCTCTGGTGAGAGAGTAACCTTGCTACCTCCAATACAGTCTATTCACTCCTTTTGAATAGTTCTAACTGTGGGGAGGTTTTCTCCTTAATAAAACCTAAATCTGCTTTTCTGTAGCTTCCAATGATTACTTTAAAATTTTTCTTCTGCGTCCAAGCAGAACCATTTTAATACTTCTTCCGCATGATAGCCCCCAAATATTTAAATATAGCTATTATGACCTCTTCTCCTACATTTTATATGTTCCAGATTAAACATCAATTGACCTTTATTCGCTATAATTTCTAGGCTCTTCATCATCCTCATCACTCTCTTTTAGATAATCCTCCAGGTTTTCAATGTTCTTGCTAAAACATGTCTTCCAGAAATACTTCCAGTACTCTAGATATGTGAAAACATGCAAAACCGTCACCACCATGCCCAGGAGAAAACAAGACAAACAAGCAAAAATTGATTTAAACCATGGTCGTCAATGCATGACCATGGGAATTCTTCTTCAAAAAGGCAGAATTACAGTAACTTTTACATGACAAAAACCCCTAAAAATTGAGTACTTGCTAATAGTTCTTGTGACTTTTTATCTCACACATTGTTATAGTTCATAATTGACATTTAGTACATTTAAATGTAAAGCTGCTTAGTTAAACTCTGTTTAAAAATAGCTGTGCTTTAAGCTTTTTAAAGAACAAACAGAATTCAAATTCAGGCTTGATTCCTACAATGAGCATTTAGGTTCTGCAAGTAATTGGTCCTTTCATTCTCATGTTAATTAAAATGGTCCTGTCCATTACTGACTGCAATGTAAAACACTTTTTTTAAAAGGGATTTTGTCTAGATTCTTTTCCAGTTCTCTGATTTTCACCATCTTGATGACATATATAAGATGCTGAAACGTTGCAAAAAACCATAATTTTCACATTTAAAGTAGGTGATAAGACATCTATGTTTATAGTCCCAGCTATTAAAAACTTAGAAAAATTAGTTCAGGTTTTATGTAACCAGTAAGTTTGTTCCATGGTGATTGGGAAATGTTAACAAGTCGATTATACTAACAAATTATTTTCTCTGTTATGGAAGAGTCAACAAGTCAACAATCTTTTATTAGGAGCTTACTATGGGCGTACCCCATGCTAAGTTATGGGAATGAAAATAAGAGGCAGAAAGAGTGGTTACCCTCAAGGAAATTATATTCTAATAGTGGAAGACAGGACATAACAGGAGGGTGAGTACAGGAAGGGGACAATAAGTTGGTTTGGAGCTTGGAAAGGAATGAAATCATGGCTGCTCTTTCCACTTTCCTTAAAATGGACATTCTGCAAGGAAGGGGTTGCTGGTTCATGGCATATTTGCAATATGAAAAGTCAAGGATTGATTGACATGATACAGGATGAGGAGACTCCTGTGGCATGGTAGAGAAAAACTGGGGATTCACAAGTAGGTGGAGCCTAGAGAGGCTGCCCTGGATACTTTCCTTAATACAGAGATTTCAAAAGGAAATAACCATTCAAGCAGGGGCTATAGCTTCATAGAGCAGTTAAGTAGCCAAATAGATAGACTATTAACGGCTCGGAAATCAAGAAGACTCTTCTCTCTGAGTTCAGATATGACCTCAGATACTTACTATCTATGACCTTGGGTAAGTCATTCAGCTCTGTTTGCTTCATTTTTCTTATCTGTAAAATGAGCTGAAGAAGGAAATGGCAAACCACTTCGATATCTTTGACAAGAAGACCCCCAAGTAGAGTCACAAAGAATCAGATGTCACTGAGAAAAAATGAGTGAACTTGCACAGTTTCATAGTATACTGTACTTCCACTGTGAGCAATCTAGAGGTTCTGTGACTTTCTAAGATGAAGAGGCATGGGAATAGAATTAATAATTTAAATGATATATTATATTGATTATGAAACTATTTAAGGAGGTTTCAAACTAATGCATTTTCTCATTCTACATGAGCCTAAACCTAAGATTTTATTAAACACAGGGAAACTCCTGTTGTGGGAATTCTTTCCACCAATGCAAATTGGCAACTCCTATAAAACTTAGAATCTTGTTAAGTTGTCTGGAACACTTGAAGATTATGGCATAATAAGTGTTAGAGGCAGCATTTGAGCCTTGTTCTTCTTATTTTTACATCCAATCTGTCATGCTACTTTTCACAGAGAATTGGATGTTGTGGGAAAAAAATACTCCATTTTCATTAGGAAGATCTCAGTTCAAATTCTACATCATTTTCTGATACTACTTATGTAAGTTTGGAAAAGTCAAATAACTTCACTGCGTCTCAATTTCTTTATCAAATGAGGGATTTGGACCAGGTGCCTTTGAAGATCACTATTAGCTTCAAATCTATATTTCTATTAGCTGAAATGGATTATACTACAAACTATATTTTAATAAATTAATATTAAGTACATTTAAAAAAACATAAGTTATGATTTCAGACATGAGGAACTTTGGATCTGGTACCATATTTTTTTTTTGAACAGGCTTTTTGTGTTATTTAGAGTCTGTAGTCATCTGGCTACATATCATGAGTAAAACATTTGGCAAACTTCTGAAATCAAAAGGAAGAAGTTAGTGTTTTGTTTTTTTATGGCCCATTCAGGTAAAATATTTTGTGAACTTGAAGTCTTGTCTTTTGGGCTAAGAAAAAAACAAAACAAAGCATGATGGTAGCGTCTATGTGTATTCATCCTTTGTTGCCGAAGAAGACCATGCCATCAGAGAAATGATGACATGACTTGCACTTGACTTTGTTTTGAGTGAGGGAAGGTTGTGCAGGTCACCAGCCTCACTTGTCTTCCAGAGCCATCTGAATCCAGCGACCAGATATTCATCAGAATGACTGGAGATGACCCAGGATAAGGCAATAAAGGTTAAGGTCACACAGCTAGTGAGTGTCTAGAGGACTAACTAAACTCACATAGACCTGGGTTCAAGTTCTGTCTCTGTCACTTATTAGCTGTGTGACAGGCAGCAAATCCTAAACCTCTCTGAGGCTCCATTTGCTGCTCTGTAAAATGGACATCATAATAGCATCTTTTGAACCCAAACAAGATTTGTACTGTAATAAGAAAATGAGATAATGGATACAAAACACTTCACATGTCTTAAAAGTTCTCTATAATCTTTGGCTACATTATTATGTAGATTAGGAAGCCTTCAAAACTGGAACCTGTGGGGGGACAAGAAAATGTGCTTGGGCATGATTATAGTTCCAGTAACAACTCCAAATCACATAATCACTAATATCAAACACTTGTCTTCTTTCCACTTATCTGAGTGAAATTCACTCAACTAAATTTGCACATTTAAAAGTCCCATCTTTTGCCTGGAGTTTATAAAAGTTTGCTTGTTTGATTCTATGCAACCTATGTCATCACTTTTAGATTTTTATACCCTTGCAGAAACCTAGGCACAAAGGACCAAGGTTCTAAGTCATTTGATTTATTTAACTATGAATTCCTTTACTCAAGGATCATAAATCAGACTTATTGCCACTTTAATGCAGAGAGGGTTCTTTTGTGTCCATAATACAGATGAAAATGTGATTTAAGTCGAATCTTGTCAAGGTAACTCCTTTTTAAACTATGAGAAGGGAATTGGCTGGAGCCCAGTACTAATGGGAGTCATATTTTATAATAAAAAGCAATCTGTTCAGAATGGAGACTTTGCTCCTTCTTACAGCCTCCACAAGCACAAATTCGCGTCAGTTTTCACAACTAATGCATTTTTGTCAAGTCATAAGCACTTTTAAAAAAAGCCTCTCCTTAATAACGTGGAAGACAGAAATGCTAATTTTTTTTTCCAAAGTAAGAAGTGCAAATAGAGATCTTAGCCCGGAGGAATAAGCTAGAAGATGCCTTACTATCAAAGGAGGCCCATTTTGAAAAGAGAGAGCCTTGGAAAGTACAGTCGAGTGAGTATGAAATTGAACAAACCTTGACATCGAGCAGAGAGGGGTGTCAAATTGCTGGTAGTTTTCTTCTTGCTTTTTTTTTTAATATATAAAGGAGTCTTTCCACTGATCAAATGGAGAAAGATGAGAAGAAGCAATTTCTGTGGCTGGGATTGACTGTTTAATGACTGCTGGGGGACATGAAAGCTAATTTCACTTTTGTTTGCATAGACTGCAATGACTCCTCACACAAGAACATCTTAACAGAGCTATTCCCTTTCTGACGGTGAGTTAGAGAAATATATGATAGTATAACAAGAAAAAAAGAAAAGTAGAGTGTCTCTGAATCTAGTTGAGAATCTGGATATCCAAGTGCTCTGGAAAAAGAATATTACATACAGTTGAGAGACAGTATGGCAAGGAGGGTTGGGCTGAAGTCAGTGAATCCCAGGTTCAAGACAGATTTGACTTCACATGTTGTATTATGAACATGCAAAGGGATTTATATTCTTAGCACCACAAGCAACTCTGTAAGACCTTAGAAAGGAGTTATGGCTATGCATTGGTGGACGAAGGGAGTGTCTAAACCCAAAGTTTCTCACATTGATGCACAGACAGGGCTAAACTGTCATTTGTACAAAACAAACAAACAAAACTTAAAAGCAGCAGGTCAAAGGATAATCTACTGTGTACTGAAGGGGTGGAAGTAATGTTTTGATTTTGGTTTGTGTTTTTGGTTAAGGAATGTTGACATTTACATTGTGCTTTAAGAGTTATAATATGCTTGATATACCTTTCCTTCATTTTGTAACCCTAGAAATTAGCCCACTGTCAGCACTAGGGCAGTTATGTCATGTAATGAATGGATAAGGAATTGGATCTGCAGTCAAGAAGACATGAATTCAGACACTCATTAGCAGTTCTGAAGTTGTTCAGTCATTTCAGTTGTGTCCCACTCCTCATGACCCTTGTGAGGTTTTCTTATTAAAGATACTGGAGTGATTTCCATTTCCTTCCGAGTTCATTTCACAGATGAAGTGCTGAGGCAAACAGGGTTAAGTGACTTGCCCTAGGTCACAAGGCTAGTAAGTGTATGAGACCAGATTTTAATTCCGACTCAGTACTCTAGACACCCAGTTCATCACCCCTCATAGCTATTTGACCATAAGCAAATAAATCATATAACCTCTGATCCTCAGTTTCCTCACTTGACAAGTGGACGTAATAATACTTACTACATATGGTTATTGGGAGGAATAAGTGAGATATTTTTGACATGTTTTTCAAACCATAATGGACTATGTAAATGTTGACTATTATTATAAATATTAATTGGATTAAAAAGAATATTCAGAACAGTCCTGTCAAACGAGCCTTGTCTTGTCCATTTTACAGCTGAGGGAAATGAGGTTCAAAGAAATTAAATGACTTCCCAAGATTCATATAACTAGGTAAGTGCTACACTTAACTAGAATTGTAACTAATGCATTCAGAATTGGAATTTGAAAATAGGTTCTTTTTACTCCAGCGTGATGCCTCTTCATGTTACTTTATCTGTCTATTATCTATCTATCATCTATTTGTCTATCTATCTATCTATTAGTTCAAAGACACAGAACTGAGGTTGAGAACCTCTAAATTGCAGTTATACTATGTTATTGTTCCACTTCCTTTTTCAATAATACATTTCTTGTGACATCTCTTAACATACTCTAACCTTCTCCTTGAAATCAAAGCTCATCTTTGAATATATTCTACCAATATTACATGACTATGAGTCACAGAAAAGTATAGTATATGAAAAACGGAAAATGACTATCACTCAGAGGGCAATGAAGAGGAGTTGCTTAGTTTATAGAAAGAAACTGCAACATCTTACAAACCAAGAATTACAGAGGAGAAGCAGAGTAAAAGAGGGTCTCAAAGACATAGTATTAGTGGTCCTGTTTTAAAGACAATAATAAAGTTGTGTTTCTGGATACTCCTAGCATCACTCCTCACGCACATGCAAGAATGTGTTTCTTTGAGATTATTTGCTAGTCCTGGCCTGCCTCTCTTTTAAAGAAGATTTTTAAATTCTCGTTGGGCCTCTCAAAACAAGTGCCAATCAAGGCTGGATATTGTCCCCCATTCCAGCTTGTGACAACTCGATTGCCGTCAGACAACACCTCCCAAATTAGTTACTGGTGTTTGAACATTTGGCCCACAGAGATTGACACTGCCTTCTCAGACAACAGTGAAAAAATCATACGGCAGAAAGAATTCAGGGACTGCCAAGTCTTGACAGCTGGCTTTCTCTTTCTTTCCCTAAAGTTCTTTGTCTTATGCTCTCTTTTCACTGAAGCTGTGACACGAAGGTTATGACAAGTATGTGGAAATAACTAGTAACTTAGCAATGTCTGCTGTGAGTTGGGTGATGCTGGGAAGCAGCTTAGGGTGGCTGCAGTAATCAGATTCTTTTCTTTCCTGATTGCAACCCGCCATGGGAACTGTCCATAAGTGTCACATCTGTCCTGCTGTATTGAAATGGGATCAGTATATCAACATTTTCCCCCTCTGCCTTATTGTTCTTAGTTACTTGTCACATTCATATTTTATCAAATATTCTGAAATTTAAGGGCACATAATCCTTGACTTTCTTGTATTCCATCTGTAGGCTCTGTTTAAGCCTTCATTTGGATGGCCAATATGTTGGAGATCTGTGATTTTACTGCTTTGAGAACTTAGTCCAGAACACAAGGTTTTCAACCTTTCTTGTGTCATGGGATTTTATGGACTCTGTCTCAGAAAAATACTTTTAAATGCATAAAACAAGGTTACAAAGTAAATCAATTACACTGAAATATGTGTGTGTGTGTGTGTGTGTGTGTGTGTACTCTTAAAAAATTTCTGAGGCTAAAATATATTAAATAATTTGCTCAAAGTCATAGTGTGTGTCAGAGACATATCTTCCTGACTCCCAAGTCTAGCAGTTCTCTATTATATCACATTGGTATTTTGAAGGATATATTCTGAAAGAAAAGTGCTTTACCTATATTGATTTTCTACTTAACAGGGGAATGGAACAGGATATGAAAATTTATCTTTTGTCCCATATATACCCAAATAATCTTAGCAACAGTTTATGATAGAAAAACACTGCGACAAAAGTAGATGGCTATTGATTTGGGATTGCTAAGAATATTGCTGTATCATAAGAAATGATTAGTAGGAAGAGCATAGTTATATATACATCTGTGTAAAGGGTTATAAAAACAAGGCATCCCTTAAAAGGTAATGAAGCCATTCTTGAGACTTAATTGGCCTAAGGTTCAGGACATTGACATGACTTCATGGTGGTCTAAATAGAAGAGCTAATTAGATGAGGGGTTAGAAGGCATTTGTTGCTCTACACCCTCATATTTTCTGAGGACACACCAGTAAGGCTAACACATAGGCATGGGAGCTTCACCCAGATGAATTTATGATGAATTTTTGCTAAATATCCTTTTCCTTATCTTAACAAAACAAACCTCTTCATGTGAACTGCTAGATTGTCAACAGTTTTAGGCCATAGTAGTTAGATCTAGAAGGTACTGTGAAAGGTTTAATCTTGTCCAATCCCCTTATTTTAATACACAGAACAATAAAGGTGCAATGGATGGAGCACTGGGCCTAAAGTCAGGAAGATCTGAGTTCAGGTGTGGCTTCAGATATTTATTAGCTATGTGGCCACAAACAAGTCATTTAATCTATCTGCCCTCAGTTTCTTCAACTATTAAGTAGAAAACACACTAGCCCTTACTTCATACAATTACTGTGGGGATCAAATGGCATCGTATTCCACTGTCTGGCCCAAATAGATGCTTAGTAAATGCTTGTTCTTCCTCCAACCTTAAAATATTCTAATTCTCTGTCTCATAAAACTTACATAAATTATTTGATGCAAGTACTGTATGCCGTATTGTTTCCATTTTACATATTAGGAAACTGAGACATATATGGGATAAATGTCTTACCCAGAGTCTCACAGCTAGCAAATATTAGTGACAGGAACTAAATGTCTAGTTCATAAGTCACAGACATAGAATTTAAACTGGGGTCTTTTGATTTCAAGTCAAAATTCATGAATTCTTTCCATTATACCAAACTTAGAAATGATTACAAGAATAAAATAATAAAATCCAATTCTGGAAAAGCTGGCATGGGGTATGACAAGCTAAAGGTCACTACTCAAAATAAATTTAAGTAAATGGGAAAAATATTCATTCAAGTGGTTTTATCTATATGCAAGCATATATGTGTATACATATATATATATATATGTATACACACATGCCTATATGCATGCATATATATTTGTAGATACATAGATATAGATGGATGGATGGATGAATAGATGGAAGAGTACTCTCACCAAAGGAATGTATAAGGATCTTGTTGACAGCCTTGGCAAAAAACAACATTCCAAACTTTTGGGAAAAAAGGAGTCAATCTAAAAAAAAAATCCCACCTTCTCCTTTCCTCTGATTATGGGGAAGGGAAGATTATCGTCTTTCCTGTATGACTCCCACAAAACTCTCTATTCCCTTAAGAGGAGCACCTTTTCCTGTACATCATTATGACTGTCACTGTGATGACAGCAGTTGAAAAACAATTTGAAAAGAACCAATTCCCCAAGGTCACTCCAATTTTATTACAAATTACGTATTAAAGTCATTTCAGTGTAATCCTGTAATCGTTTATTAAGGTCTGGACATTTTCAAGGAACTATGCTTTCATTAAAGGAAAAATGGCAAAAATAGCACAGACCTGCCTTCAAGGAGTTCATGTTCTTCCAGGATGGATATGACAGGAACACTAAAATATCGGAAAACTTTGATAAGATTTGGGATCTCATCATTGTGTTTACATTCCAGCTCTTTCAACCAAACCTTCTAAGATATGGGCTCAAGACACGGACTCTTTATTATCTTATTCTCCTCTTTTCTTTATCCTCTTCAGGGTATCAATGTACTTTAAAAATTGAACATGATACTATATATTCAGTTTGATCCAGGCAGAGTACAATGGCCCTGCCACCTCCTTTCTCGGGAGAAAGAGAAATATCCATAAATAAGTGCAAGGTCCTCTCAGATTGAGAAACCTCTACTACATGGCTTCATTACTTTTGATAGGAAAAAAAGATCTAGACACATACAACTTGCAAATAATGGAATTTTGACTTCTGAAACAAACATTTCAAATTCTATAAGTATATTTCTTTCCAATTCCAGAGGAAATCTGTTTATATTTCATGTAGTGTCTTTATCATACGGAGGAGAAATCAAGTATGATAGAAAAATGTGTTATAAAATAGCTCGATGTTCTGATGTTTAGGAACTTAAAAAAATGAAGTTTTCATTCCTTATGAATGACTTTCACCCCCCACCTCCGTACTGACAGTAATTCTGTAGCTGTGAAACTGAAAACAGGAGTGTGCTGCAACTGACTTGTACTTACTTGTGAGAGCGGACTGTGAAATTTTCAGTGTGCACATTTATACCTCAGAAATAAGCAAATGTTAGGAATCAAGGTTTTATTTGCTGTTTTGTGAGTTGGTTAGATTTAAGAAAGTGATGGAGAAAAAGGTAAAAGTGTATGTTAAACTTAAAAGTGCACCATTCATGCTTTTTAAATTTTTTTTAAAGCAACCAATTGCTAAAACATTTACCAGCACATTGCTGCCAAGACAGGATTATATATATATATATATGTTTTAAATGGAATGTTGACCTTTCTCGATGAGACCTCCTCTCAGTTTCTCAGCTTTATTGTGAGAATGTTTTTTGTTTGTTTGTTTGTTTGCTTTAAGTCAAAATGCTAGAGTGTAAAGAAAACTAGTCCTGGAATCCTATCTCTGAGGATTACTACCTTGTGAACTTGAGCTGATCCCTTAAACTCCTTGAGTATCAATTTCATAGTCTATAAAATGGTAGGATTGAATCAGATAGGCTTTGATTATTCTTTAAATGAGTGGGAATTAGAAGATTCATCAAGGCCACTTTAATATACTAGTCTACACTAGCTTCTGTCATCTGCTTCTACTCTATTTCCCAGGGGAGATTCCGATCATTAGGGAGTTAGGTCTTGTGTCCCTCTTTAGAAAGCATGTAGCATTTGAATGCTTGTTTAATTACTCAGATTTTCTCACTGGCTGGTTGTAATTGGCATTTAGAGTTCTTTAAACTCAGCATACCCATTACAAATAACTTATCTGTACAAAATGGATAATGAAAATAATTGGCTCATTTTAAAATATAAAGGAGCCCTCTTGCTTAACAACTGGCATCTATAAATATCTTGCTAAGAATGAACCAATGGGGCTGAGATTAAGCATGGAAACTTCTTAAGGTAGTTATAAAAGCCTGGCAATAGGCTTTTCAAGGTTCTTTTGAACACAGCAAGTCCGTGAGTTAAGTACTTTTTACAAGGTCACAAGACGAGTTAGTAATAAAGCCCAGGCAAGAAGAAAAAATCTTCAATTTCACTTTACCCTAATGGCAACTAGTCATGTGTTCCTGTCTTCAATATTTTTATACCATACTGCAACCTGAGATGGGCAGAGGGTGGGGTTGTATGTGTGGAGAGGGGGTCTCTCAAACTCAGAGGACAGAGGGGTAGGAGGTTTGTGAAAATGTTGCCATCTTCTTTCCCTTGACTGGGACGTGGACTTGGAAAGTGATTGTATCCACAAACCTGAAATGTTTGACATGTTCAACATTATGCAACATAACCCTTAATGGCTGTATTTAACAAGGCAAAATTATAGGTGAGTCATCGACATTCAGCTGTTCATAAAGATGCGTGTGTTTCTTTGAATGTGAATTGAGTCCCAATGTCCTCCAGGTAAAGGGCTTCCACAGGACAACCATCTGTCTACAGAAATGTACTACAGGTTGGCAGAGATGCTTATCTTACACATTGAATTAAATTGTTACCTATATAGAGGAGGATTGTTTCCTTGACAGAAAGAGTGATAAAGATTCTGCAGGCAAGCAATATTAATAATAAGAGCTTACAGAGGGGACAGGAGGAGGGACACACCAGAAGAGTGGATAGAGCTAGTTTCAGAACTAGAAAGGAAAAATCCCTTTACATGCTACTGCGATAAATATCGGTTATGTGATTTGGGGCAAGTCATTTGATCTTCCCCTTGTCGGTCATCGTTGGTAGAAGGCATTTCCTCACTTGGAGATCCCCATGCCAAGGACATTACAGTTTTGGTCCAAGAAATAAAGATCTCATTTTGGTTCAAAGTGCTTTATTTTTTTCAATTATCATCACAATAAAACTGTCAATAATAGCTATCTATAGTCCTGGAGCCCTTGCAAAGCAATTAACTGACAGACTATTTCACAAAGCAGGTAGTATACTATTATCCCCATTTTACAGGTGAGGCATCTGAGGTTCAGAGGATTTATGTTAACATATTAATATCAGTGGCATAAAGACTAAAATCCATTTTATTTGTTTGCTTTTGAAAAAATTAACATATTTTCACATGTGATAACAAGAATAAATAGTAATGACAATAGCAACCCCTAATATTTATACAGCGCTCACCATGTGCCAGGCATGATGTACTTTAAAATTATGTCTAATTTAAACCTCACAGCAACTCTAAGAAATAGATGTCATTATTATCCCCATTTTACATATGGGGAAACTGAGGCTAAGTGACTTGCCCGGAGTCATATAATTAGTTAACTATATGATACTACACTTCAACCCAGGTCTTCCTGTTTCCAGGTCCAGACCTCTATCCACAGTGCTCCCTAGTGAAGATGAACAATATGCCGATATATTTGTCTGGGTGGGAGACAGCACTCACGCTATCAGAATCTTAGTCGTAAATGACTTTAGGAGATCTCTAGTTCAATCTATATTTAAACAAGATTCCCCTTTACAATGCAAAGAAATGGTCTGTTTGATGACATTGAGTGATAAACTCATTACCTTTCCTGCCTTTCTCCCATTATCCTGCCTATTTTTTCTTGCTTTATTTTCCCTCTTTTCCTTTCTTCCTTCCTCTCTCCCTTCCTTCCTCCTTTTCTTCTTTTTTCTTCCTCCCCTAGTAAGCAATGTAAGTTTAATATATTATTGTTACACCATTTTATATTGTTATGAATGAGAATTAGATTATTAACTCAATTAGATTGCTATCTTGGTGTAGTAGAAGGGGCACTGGAATTGGTATCCATGGATAAGTGGATTTGAATTCATCCATTCCCACTGAGGCTTAGTTTCCTTACCTAGAAAATGGAAATAATATATTAGTTTCTTTATATGATGACACGGAAGATAAAATGATGCAATGTGTGTAACACTTTGCAAACTTTTAAACACAACATGTATGAATTATCTATTTAAAAAGACTAAAAGAGAAAAAAAAAAGAAAAAGTCTGTTTCATTGAATACATATCATATTCCCTTGTTCTCAACAATATGCCCTCCCCTAGCTGCTAGTGCCAATACTGATGCACAGGGCTTACCTGCATTGGGGCAGTGTTGCCCACATGAATCAAGTCACAGCTCCTGATTTATCTCTATTTTATATAGACTTATCTTTGTATGTACTTAAGAAATGTTCTGTTGTTATTGTCTGGATTTATTTCTTTATTCATTGAAATAAAAGTACCTCCCTTAATATAGATTAAGCAACTTCTCTGTAATTGATGATGATAATGATGATGTTGGAAGTCATAGTCAATACTTTTGAATATACTTCTTTACTTGTCTGTTTAAACTATAAAAACACCTGCCTTCGTGGAAGTGGATTAGGAAGGTGTTAAGCCACAATTTGGAGCTACTGGGTGATAGCTGCTGACCCCATAAATAAGCTTGTAAACAAGTTATAATTCAGTCATGGAACTTACTGAAGTCCACTGTGGTAAATGGATTTAGAAATATAAATGAATTATTTAAAATTTTTGCTTTTTCAAATCCTATGTGCATTTTTTGTTTTAGAACTAGAAAATTTCACATTTTTGCTAGATATTCTCATTGTAATACTCTTTTATGCCCTGTCTCATAATCTCTCAAGCATGGGTACATGGCACGCAAATTCATTCTTTAATCCTACTTATCTGTCCTTGAGTTTCGTTTTCTTAGAAATTCTACTTGACTACCATTTACTCACTCAGTGACAGCAAACTTCAACATATTTTTCATTGTTTACTGACTCATTGACTCAACTGAGATACAGAATGTCAGCGAACTGAATATGGGATTATACACATAAGGTTGGCAGCAAGCACAGGAATAATCCTGAGCATATGGAAGGTCCATTTTACATTTTCTAATGGAGGAAACTGAAGTTCCCTGATCCATATTCATGCATTTAGTATGTCTTTTTTTCTGTTTTCTCAAGTGTTGTGGAGATTAAAAGACAAATATTGGTCAAAAATGGATCAAGAAATCTCTGATTGATGGGGCAATCTAGAATCAGGAAGGGAGTAAAATGAGCCCTTTTTGGAATGTGTATTTATCTAGCTCTATTCTTGGGCATTCTGGGGTCTTTTAAGGATGTAATCTTCACAATATGGAGAGAAAGAATGTAGGAGAAAAAAATAATGTCCTTTATTATAAAAGTTGACATAGATTATATCTAAAAAACATCCTCATTAACTCAAATGGATCTTTGATCTCTTCAATGTCCATACACCCCCCAAAGATTTAGATCATAATCCTACATGCCTGACTATTTTTTGGAATCTTGTCCATGCCCTCCTATAAATATCTGATGGGCATCAGGACAAGACAAAGGGCTCTTCTAACTTTCATGTTTGCTGACCTTTTTAGAAATCTAGTCCAGTAAAGTGGCTCTCCACTGATAGCCCTTCACTCTTACCACATGACCATTCCATATCCTTTGCAATTTTAGGGGAGATAATATTTCCTGAATTAAATCTTCTACTCTGCTTTTTCTTTGTAGGATAAAAATGAAGAAGACAAAAATGAGTGTAAAGATGAACCTCAGTGAAACTCAAGATAAAGTGAACTTTGTATTGGCCAAAAATGCATTTACATCAACATAAGAAGCATCTATAGGACAAATATAAACACAACATAGTATGAATGTGGACTAGACATGTACAAGACTACAGAAATTGCAGTAAATAATGACAAAGTTGTGACATTTGAGAAGGATGACTAACATTTGAAGAGCATGTAAGGATATGTAGGAGACAGAGAATTTGTGAACTACTTTATGAAGAAAAATGGTGAATAAAAGTTTCTCTTACTTCCATGTATAGAAGCAATCTGTATCTGACTTACCAGTGCAGAATTTTATGCCACATCTGCTCTGTCATGGTTGAGCATGTATGTGAACTTGTCCAAGTGAACTTCTTTATCTTTAACTGCCCAAAGACTTAAATGATTCTGTAGATTACATACCCAAGAATGGTATGAATAAAAGGAATTGTCCAAAAGAGATTCCATGAAGACTTTTTCTGAATTGAGTCAACAATATGAGAAAAGTCTTTACATGTTATCAGGTTCCAGGGTTCCACTGTTGATAGAAACATTCATCTATTCTCATTCCGTGAAACTTCTATTCACTACCACATTGTTTTTTGTTTCGTCTTACTGTTCCTATAATTAGAACTCAGGCTCAATGGGAATCATGAGAGGAGAGTTGCCTTTCAGAATCATACGGATTGGAATGGAGTGGAATATCACAATACATAAAACATTCTCTATTTAGATATTAGGGCACTTTGGACAAAACTCATTCTCCACCCCTTTTACTTGAAGCTATGTAGGGTTAGTAAAACACTTTAAGTTAATCTGTTATTTGGGGGAGTTAACAATTGTTCTATCCAAAATAGCTCATTTCTTATCTATATTTGCCTTTATCCTTGTGACTTTTTTATTTGAATTGTAAATCTGTATCACTTAAAATTTATCAGCTGCCCCAGCGTAGACTATGACATCTTCAAGTAAAGGTCAGACAACCAAGTTTTGGGGATGCTCTGGAGAGGATATTTGTTTGGGCATTGGTTAGATTAGTTGATCTCTGAGGTCCCTTCCAACTACCAACACCATCAGCCATGAGTTTTAGTAGCAGAGTTATCCACCCAGAAGGAGACACCAAGGCCTAAAAGTTTGAGACCACTCAGGAGAGTTCAAGGTACACTTGTGGAAGCAGAGAGACACTTTTGACAGACATAAATACAAGGGTTCAACCACTCAAGGATATGTGTGATTTCACAGAGAAGACTCTGTGTTGGCATAAAAGAAAGCTTTCAGGGACTCAGGAGAAAGTTAATTTGCTATTTAAGAGATGAATCACAGAGAATAATAAACCATGGGAGTCAATGAAGCAATCTGCTCTGGAGAGATGATTTTTTGTTTTTTTGGAGAGGGCAGAGTTTCATGAGAATTTCACAGTAAGAGAAAGGACTTGAGGACATTTAATACTAGAGCTGTGAGTTACATTGACTACATATACCCTTCATATGCTCCTCATTACTATAATACTTTGAGTTTTGCTTCTTTTCTCTCAGATACTAAATATGTGGGAGATTGCACTGTAGCCTTATGCGGGGAATGTTTTGTAGCTAATTATTTTAACTAAGACATCTTAGTGAATACTTTTGCTTATGGATAGTTGAGTCTATTAGCAATTTGTCGACAAGAAGCATGCTGCTGATACTGGTGGACAATATATTATTAGGAATATGTCCCCAAAGGGAATCCCTAGAATCTGAGAGTAGTAACTGTTCTCTTGGGACACAGTCCATGAGTTTGAAGGCAAGTTGGTGAATTATTACAGAGGATGGTGTTATAGAAGCATGTGAAAATTGGCATATTAATTGGAACAATGTAAAATGGCTAGAAAGCTCTGTATGTTAAAGATTCATAACTCTGAAAGGTTAAGTATAAATATCAAAAAAATATATATCTTCTATCAGGTAGTAATTGCAAAGTAGACTATTCCTTCAGTTGTAGTTGAATTATGGATCTCCTAGTAAATTACAGACTCATACATTTTAAGCTTTAAAAGCCTTTAAATACTCATTAAGGGATGAGAGAAGGCTTAAAAGTTGAGTAACTTGTCCAAGGTCATGAAGCAAAGGACAGATTTATGACTGAGTCTCCTGACTCTGCTCCAGAAGACCATCCTGTCTCCAGCATCACATCCAGAAGCAGATATAGAAACTCCTCAGATTGAGTGTACTCATTATAAAATCACAAACTGCTGGGCTGTTCAGGCATTTTATTCATGTCTGACTTCATAACCCCATTTGGGGTTTTCTTGGCAAAGACCCTGGAGTGGTTTGCCATTTCTTTCTCCAGGTCATTTCACAGATGAGGAAATAGACAAACTGTGTTAAGTGATTTCCCCAGGGTCACCCAGCTAATAAGTATCTGAGGCCAGATTTGAGCTCATAAAGATGAATTTTCATGATAAAGAGGTTCAGTACTCTATATACAACATAGCTACCCCAAGTCACAAATACATTATTTTCATGTTCAGAATGCTTTATGTCAATTACAGTGAATGTAAATCAGTATCCTCAAGTTTAACAAATCTTTAGTCACAACTATTCCTACCTGTTTGGCCTATGCAGTTTTTTACCCACAGCCTTCCATAAAACTGCCACAAGGATTCTACCTATCATGCTGAATATCTATTCACATTTTTGTTATACAGGCTGTTGGAAATTGTGGTTGGAAAAGGAAGGAATGAGTGAATGATGTTGACCTATTTCTCTTGTCTTGAAATCTCTTTATGCTTCAGAGAAGATGATGTGCATATGCCTTTTTGATTTATATTAGCCAAAACAAATAAGAAAGGTACTCTTCTGTCAGGTTTTTCTAAGTTTTTAGGCCTCTGGCTTTGTAAGTAATAAAATTTAAAGAAGAAAGTGTTCATTGGACACTTAAAGAGAAGAAATTTGTATGAATGCAAGTTCTTTTTGAGGAAGCAATGAAGACTTGGATTTTCTTGTCATTTTAATTTTTTCCTAGTGAGTCTCATTTTCCCTTTCTTTTAATGGAAACTGGTATAATTGATATCCTTTTGATAAAGTTACAATGCCAATCTTCAGATATGATATTTCAGTGATAGATGACATGAATGTGTAAGTTTTCAGAGAAGCACATAAAAGATGAGTAGCAGTTGAAGTCATGGCACATCAAAGGAATGGCAGATACTCTCAGGGAACACCTGTGGAGACTGTTTTCTCTGAAATGAAGGATGTTAACATGACTACCAAAAAACAGCGTGATGTCCATTGAGTATCAGAGAAAGATTTTCTCATATTTGTGGTCATTATCCGGTAACTTATTCCCTGCTTTTGGGAAACCAATGGACGACTATGCTGGGTTTCAAAAATTTCCTGGGCGCTTCATGACATTAAAGTAAATTTTTATGACACACTCCAAAGCTGAAGTTGACCAAGGCTCAATTGTCTCATCTTTGACTCCCAATTCACTTCCATCTTCTTGGCTGTTGATTGGCTGATTGGCTGAACAATGAGTTCCAACTTCACAAGGGATAATTCCATTCTACAACACATCCCCTTCCCTATACTCATATAGCCAGAATGGTCACTAAGCCTCAGGCTATTTTGTCTCACTCCTGGTAGTATCACTATCTGTCCAACTATTCACTGAGTGGTAAGTAAGCTCCCTGAAGATAGGACTTCTGTCTCTTTTCATCTATGTTTCTTTAGTACCTAGAACAAAGACTGAAACATAGGATGGAAATATTAAATACAGCTCAATTCAAAAAGCAATTACTAAGTCCTTATTATGTAAAAAGTATTGTGTTAGCCACAGATTATATTAATACAAAACAAAACAAAAATTTGTCCTTGCACTCAAGATTTTATTTCAATGAAGGATGCATCACTGACATAGTAAGTAAATACAAGGAAATGTGAGGAAGAAAATCATAATGTCTGAAGTGGGTTAAGGAAGAATCTATAAAGGATTTTTGGTGTAGGGGATGCTGAGTTTGAAGTTAGCTAAGCATTCTCAGAGTTGGAAAAAAGGAATGATCATGTTTCAGGAATTCATATTACTTCATCCTTCAGAAAATCACAGAGGTTAGGGGGTGAATGTCAAGTTTGGAGAATAAGTAGGCCAGTAAGGTTAGATGTTAATTTGAATATAAATTTCATTGAATGACTTTCTAAATTAATTTCCTTATAACCCCACATTTTCAGTAGCTATCAACTTGCTGAAGATTAGTCAGTTGAGTTTTGCAGTTCAAGGATCACAGTAACTCTATCCTGTGTGATAATCCCTATTTACTGAGGACCTGTTCATCTTACTGTTAAGGAAGTTTGAGGAAGCTTTTTTTTTGACATACCTACGTAGATGTCAATCACCCAAACTTAAATCATTCTTCAGTGTTATTTTATTCTTAGCCTCATGGGCTTTGGTAAGAAATATAGGTAAGAAATCATAAGGTTTTTAAATTGGGTTTTACCTAACATATATGGATAGGCATAAATATGTATGTGTATAATATTATATATGATATATGTGTATGTGTACACACACACACACACGTATATATACTTCCTATATCCAAAGGATTCCTATAGCCCTATATGTACTCCCTATAATCCAAGAGTTTATTTTAGCCTAGCATCTGTTGACTTAAGGAACTCTTCATTGAATTCAGTCTCATCATATGCTATTCCAGGGGTAAGGGATATTTTTTCATATGTATATAAAGAAGTCTTTGATTCACTTCAAAATACATTTTGGGTTCATCTACAGGCCTTCCTAAATTTAATGCTTCGATGGATATATGATTGCATCAGTGTGGCTTGTAAATCCCACTTCACACCCTTTCTTATCCTGAGTCATCCTTGTTGACATCTTCATATTGATCTCCTGCTAGGGCTCCACCTAATTGTCCATAGCCAGTACTCTTGGTGTCTTGACATTATGTGGATGTTAATGTTCTACACTGTTGGTTAATACACCCTTTAGGTCAGTGTATATCAATGAAATTTAAAAGGAATATCTTTTTAAAGAGACCTAGTTCACTAAAAATATCAGGTGATCTTAGAAAGGTATTCATTGTCTTTCATGTTTTTCAATAGTTTTTTATCCAAGCTTCTAACAGAGAGAAAAGTGGGAAGAAAGTGTGAGTGTACACCCTTGTGCATGCATGTGTGTGCTCATGCCTATATCAGTGCCTTTATTTGTGTGTCTTTATCTATATGGAAAGGCAGCTTGGTGGTGCCTGAGACATTTCCTAGCTATATGACCCTGGGAAAGTCAACTCTGTTTGTTTCAGTTTCCTCAACTATAAAATCAACTGAAGAAGGAAATGGCAAACCACTCCAGTGTCTTTGCCAAGAAAACTGCAAATGGTGTCACGAAGAGTCAAACACTGAAATCTATGTGCAGAGGGGGAGGGGGCGTCTATGTATTTCAATTTACAAGAAGCTACATGGTTGTTGTGGTTTCTGGTTGGTTTATTTTTTTGCTAATGCTAGCCTTTGGGGCATATTTAAATGAAAGCATACTCATCAGCCAACCTGCTTCATGTTTCTGAGTCCAAGCTATCCAACTAGCTGTTTAGTAGAAATACATCTACTCAGGACTTTAGATGCATAGATCACTGCCAAGACACTTGTGATAAATTCTTCCTGTCTTATCCCAGTAAGTGAAAGAGTGATTAATAGTCTTGGTCACTAGAATAGTCTGTGATTGGGGCTCAGGTCTCCACTTCCTAGTGACTATAAACTAAACTAGTCAATTCCACATGGTCTTAGAATTATTGGGAAACCATTGACAAGTTTCCTCTTAGGTTGAAAGTAAAATTTTTTTATAATCACTCTTAAAAAGCCTATTTCATGGTCAGCTGGCACTCAGAGAACAATATAAAGCAGAAGAGATGCCTGGGGATACATATTCCAAGATATGGCTCATCAAGAGGTGCCAGGACAGATCAAAGATGGAGGAGTAGAAGCAGAAACCTTCTTGAGCTTGAGCCCCTCCCACCCTCAACCCTTCATAAAACCTCTAAAAAATTACTCTAAATAAATTCTAGAGCAGCAGAAGTCACAAAATGACAGACTGAAGCAAATTTCCAGACAAAGACAATCTGGAAGATTGACAGGAAGGGTCTATCACACTAGACTGTGAGTGGATCACAGTACAACATGGATCACACCAGCCAGGACAGAACTTGAGCCAGCCTTAAGGATATGAATTGCTGGCAGTTGCTATGATTTAAAAACTTAACAACACACAAATGCTGAAGACATCTTGGAAGGTTAGTGGTAAGAGTCTCTCGACCGAGAGGGAATCACATGGTCTAGCAACAGCCTCAGCTCCAGGCCCACGCCTGGTTCAACCCCAGCCACAGGATGGCTGCAGCCACTGTTGAAGCAGAGGCTGATTCTGGAGCCCTCCACATAACAAAGAGCTCAAAAGTCAAGTAATTGGCTAGGAAAAGGAGCAAATGTGGAGAAAAGAAACAGACTATAGATTCCTACTTTCTCAGTGAAGAGATATTTACATAATATATTATAATATATGTAATAATAAGTTTATTACATCATTGGTGATGAAGAAGATCAAACCATACAAACAGAAGGTAACAAAGCTAAAGATACTGCTTTCAAAGGTTCCAAGAAAAATATGAATTGGTGTCAGACCATGGAAGAGGTCAAAAAACGATTTTCAAAATGAAATAAGAGAAGTAGAGGAAAAATTAGGAAGAGAAATGAGAGTGATGCAAGGAAATCATGAAAAATGAGTGAACAGCTTGATAAAGGAAACCCCTCAAAATGGTGAAGAAAATAACACCTTTACAATTAGCCTAACCTAAATGGCAAAAGTGGTCCAAAAAAACCAGAGAGGAGAAGAATGCCTTAAAAAGCAAAATGGGCCAAAGGAAAATGAGGTACAAACATTTATTGAAGAAAATAATTCCTTAACAATTGGAATGAATCAAATGGAAGTTAATGACTTCATAAGAAATCAAGAAATAATAAAACATCACCAAAAAAATGAACAAATAGAAGACATTGTGAAGTATCTCTTTAGAAAAAACATTTACCTAGAGAATGGATTCAGGAGAGATAATTTGAAAATTATTGGACTACCTGCAATCTATGATCAAAAAAGTCTAAACATCATTTCTCAAGAAATGATCAAGGAAAACTTCCCTGATATTCTAGAACCAGAAGGTAAACTAGAAATCAAAAAGAATCCACTGATCACCTCCTGAAAGAGATCCCTGAAGAAAAACTCCTAGGAATACTGTATCCAAATTTCAGAGTTCCTAGGTCAAGGAGAAAATATTACAAGCAATCAGAAAGAAGCAATTCAAGTATTGTGGAAACATGATCAGAATAACACAAGATTTATCGGTTTCTACATTTAGGGATCAGAGGGCTTAGAATATGATATTCCAGAGGTCAAAAGAGCTAGGATTACAAACAAGAATCACCTACCCAGAAAAAGTCAGTATAATTCTTCAGGGGAAAAATAGTACTTCAGTGATATAGAAGACTTCTAAACCTCTTGCTGTAAAGACAAGAGTTGAATAGAAAATGTGGCTTTCAAATACAAGAATCAAAAGAAGCATGAAAAGGCAAACAGGAAAGAGAATCCATAAGGAATTTATAAAAGCTGAACTGCTTTACATTCCTACATGGAAAGATAATATTTGTAACTCATGAAACCTTTCTCAGTATTAGGATAGTTGAAATATATATATATATATATTTGTGTGTGTGTGTGAGATGTGTGTATACATATATACAAATATATGTATGTATATATTTTATATATGTGTATATATATAAATATATGTATGTATATATTTTATATATGTGTATATATATAAATATATATGTATATATTTTATATATGTGTATATATATTTATATTTTCTATTTATATGTGTTATGTGTATGTATATGTATGTATATGAGAGAGAGGAAGAGAGAGAGAGCAAGTACGGGATGAGCTCAATATGAAGGGATGATATCTGACAAAGAAAATTAAGGGTTGTGAGCAAAGTACTAGGAGAAAGAGAAAGAGAGAAGAAGAATATAGTAAATCATCTAACACTGTATTCATCCTTCATTTTTGAAGACGATCATGACATCAGAGAAATGATGACATGACTTGCACTTGACTATTTTTTTGTTTTGAGTGAGGGAGGGCTGTGCAAGGTCACCAGCCTCACTTTCTCTTCCTGAGCAATCTGGACCCAGTGAACAGATATTCATCAGGATGACTGGAGATGGCCTAGGATGCAATACCCTAAAATGTCTTTTACATTAAGGTCTTTTTAGGTACTCACTTAAAGTAAGGTAATGCCCATTCACTGAATATGCCTCTTTAAAAGATATTCAGGGGGATAAATTATCTAACATAAAAAAGGCAAGGAAGAGATTTTACAATGTTGGAGAAGAAGGGGAAAATGAGAGGAAGTAAGTGACCTTACTTTCATCTGATTTGGCTTCAGGAGAGAATAACATACACACTCAACTGGGTATGGAAGCTTGTCTTTCCCTATAGGAAAGTAGGGAGGAAAGGGATAAGAGAGGGGGGATAATAGAAGCACTGGAAGATTGGGGAAAGGTTTAATTGGAAGCAAACACTTTTGTAGAGGGATAGGTCAAAGGACAGAATAGAATAAATGGTGGGCAGGACAGGATAGAAGGAAACATAGTCTTTTACAGCATGACTGCTAAGGAAGTGTTTTGCATGACTACACATGTATAATCTATATCAAATTGCTTGCCTTCTCAATGAGGGTGAATGAGGAGGAGGGAAGGGAGAGAATATACAACTCAAAGCTTTAAAAATGAATTTTAAAAATTGTTTCTACTTGCTACTGTGAAATATGAAATAAAGGCATTGGGATATAGAAATCTATCTTACCCTTTAGGAAAATAGAAGGGAAGGGGCTGGGGGTGTGTGATAGAAGGGAGGGCAGCTTGGAGGAAAGGGTAATCAGAATACATGCTGTCCTGGGGTAGAGAGAGGGAGAAAATGGGGAGAAAGTTGAAAATTTAAAATTTTGTGTAAGTGAATGTTGAAAAGTGAAAATAAATACATTTTTAAAATATGGCTTATCTAGAAAGAATGTGGGATCTTTGAGCAAACATAGCTTTCACAGGTGTTGGTGGGAGGACAGGGCCCCTTAGTCTCCTCATAGGGAGTGGAAGAAGAGGTTTCACAGGGTCCTCATGTGCTTGGCAGAAGGAAAGAAGGGTGAGTCAATTAACTTTTTGAAACTTCCATTTCCTCATCTATCAAATGGAGACAATCACATTAATAGTACCTTATGTGTTTTTTGTTATGATTTAAACGGGATAATAACTTTATGTGTTTTGAGGAACTTTGCATTTTCTCAAAATTCAATGAGCCAACTGATATTTAGCAACTTAGTACCCTTTTGCAAATATAATATTATTCAAAAAGGGATATGGTAAGTCATTCATTAAAACTCATCCAATGCTTATATTTAGCCAAACCATCCAACTGTTCCCCTCATATACCCCAAATAGTATTCCATTTCCCACACTGTGCCTTTGTAAGAGTTGCGGAAATAAGTAATTCTGAAATGCTTGTCCTCATTTCCAATTCTTAGAACCATTAATTAATTTAGAAATTTTCATTAACTTCCTTCAAGCTTCAGCTAAGCTGCTACCAACTACAGGAACACTTTTCAGATCTCCCTCTTCCCCACCTAGCAATGAAATCTGTGTTATCCACTCCTCAAATTGTTTTTTACGTTGTATCAACAGTGTTTCCTCCAATGGAATGTAAGTTCCTTGACTGCGGAGATTATTTTCTTCTTTTATCTTTATGTTTTCCATGGTAAGCAAATGCTAACTATTATTATTGATGGGTAAATGAATACTCCCCCTTAAATCTAGTTCAAATGTATTTCGTTTGTAAAATTCCATAAGTGTTACTTAAAAACAGAAAATTATTTTAGGACATGAGTCCTTAGAAGTGACAATGAGATTGTTCCCTTACTGTGAACAACTTTTCAGTGACTATGAATAAAGTTTAATTCATTCTTTTACTACTAGATGAGTGAATTTATGATATTTCAAATTTTTTAACTGTACTGTTGTTGGCAAATTATTCTCTTCTTTTACAAGCTATTGAAATCTGTGATTTGGTGTTAAAAAGATGCTACTTAACATTATTTATTGTCTCAATTTTGGTTTTCTGTCAAATCTAAGCTTTGCATAATTAAAAGACTGTTTTCTTCTCTTACCTTAAATTTTTATCAACAATATCAGATTAAGGAAAAGTGTATTATTTCCACCCCTTCTAAATGTGACTAATAGTACTAGCTCAAATACAGCCATGGGTTCCAATTCTTCTATTGATTCATACTGTGTGACTATTAGCAGATCATTTAATCTCTCAGTATCCTAAGAAATTCTTAAATTATCGAAAAGAGAGAAACTGCTCATTGGAATCTATAGCAAGAGTTTATATTCCAGGAGTTCTCTACACTGATGGAAGAATATCAAGACTGAAAAGAAAGGGCAAAAAATAGATCACATATTTTATTTATAAAGATATTCATATTTTAAAAGAATGATATGGTTTGATTATAACAATTCAGTGAGTAGAGAGAAATCAAATAACAAAATATGTTCCTAGGCACAGAGTTAAAAAAAGAGACTAAAGGGCTCATGTAAATCTTTTTGATGAGGCATGAAGAAGAAATTTGGGATGTCCCCCACAAACTGACAAGTCATTGCTAACCCCATTAACTTAAGGTGGGGGGAGAGATTTCTTCTTTCATTGAAATACTTTTGATGGTGTCTCAGTGCTTAAGATGCTGCTAAGCAGCTTATTAGTAGCCAGTATGAGAACTGAGCTAATTAAGCAAGCTATCTTTAAAACTCTTATGTCTGATGACTAGGTATCACTGTCAATTCATTTGCTGAAATTTACATCCCCCTAATGAAATGTGTTCAGATAAGAAATGCCATTAATGCCAATGGTTTAAAGATGTTTTCATTTGTTGGTTAGAATACTTTAGCATTCTAAACCCTATTTATTTTAGTTGAACTTGTTACTGAGAGGTTCTCATAATTAATATGGAGTGCCTTTCATAGCTCCAATAAAAATGTTATAAACCTTTTAAGAAACTATTTGAATTTTTTCTTTAAGTGTTTTCTATAAATTACTGTTCTTCACAGAATGAACCCCGTTGGGGTAATGATAGTGACATGTTTCTGATATTTAAATTGCATTTGTGCCTTAGGGGTGGTGAGGCTCTGTGTTTCTAAATTATAAAATCCCTGTATGAAGCAATTAAAAAATATGCTAGTAACTTATATAATTATTTCTTCTCATAAGCCCTTATGGCTGCAATGTTTGGAGGTTGAGTGATATGTAGAGATATGTAAGGGTGGGAAGGGGTAGAAATATTTCTTACTAAATATATTTCTTACTAAATATATTTCTTACTAAATATAACACCATAATAGGTCACCAAGATAAAACAACAGGAGTAGAAGAGTATAATTATATCATTCCCCCATCTCCACTCATAGAATTATAGTATAGTAGACAGGATGATGAGCAACCTTGTTTGAAAACTAAATTCTTGCCTGGAATGTGAGCTTTTGGATGTGAATAATGCTGAGGCTTTTGCCATTTTTTTTTAAGTTGCAACACAGGCAATAATACTGATTGATGGTCCCTTTTTTTAAAGGACAGTGCCACACTGAAATCAGAGATTAGGGAAATCTGAAAATCATATTTTTCATGAACTCAGTACTGTCAGAGTTTATGATCACTAACAATTTGCCCTATTCATAGGCTGCCTTTAAAAGCAAGCTAATATAAAAACTCCAGCTGTGATTGATGTTTTCCCATTTGTTGTTTTATAAATTTGCATCTTTTTGGTTATAAGTAATCTCATGCTATTTTTAAAACAAGAGATTAGAATAATTTCTCATTTTATCTTAGCTTTCTGGAAAGAATTTCTCTGCTGGGGAGTTTAGGGACAGGGTTATCAGCACCAATGATTATGAAAAGAGTCTCATTTTTAGAACTGAGAAAAAGATGGTAATTGGAAATGATTATGTTTAACTACAGGAAGATAATCCTTAACCAGAAAAAATGTTTGTTTTGACTAAGGAACTGATAATATAAAAACAGAAAACCACAATTCTTATTCATTTGGAAGGCTACCAAAAAATTAAATAGGATTAAGGTTGGAAGAATGTAGTTAGGAA
Source organism: Bettongia penicillata ogilbyi (assembly GCA_023548195.1). Classification (NCBI taxonomy): domain Eukaryota; kingdom Metazoa; phylum Chordata; class Mammalia; order Diprotodontia; family Potoroidae; genus Bettongia; species Bettongia penicillata. Next base: position 12,992,452 of record JAJHZJ010000470.1, on the reverse strand, counting down.
TGGCATGAAGTTCTATGTTTTTAACACTGAAGAAAGGTGGTGGAGGTATTAATTATTTCAAATGTATTGAAGTTAGGAAAAAGTTATTTTGCCACTGATGACATTTATTTTTGGCTTCCTTCCTTCCTTCCTTCCTTCCTTCCTTCCTTTCTTCCTTCCTTCCTTCCTTCCTTCCTTCCTTCCTTCCTTCCTTCCTTCCTTCCTTCCTTCCTTCCTTCCTTCCTTCCTTCCTTTCTTCCATCCTTCCCTCCTTCCTTACTTTCCCCTTGATTTCATGGACTGGAGCTCTTGCTATATAAACTCCCTTTATTGGTCTATTTGTAGCAATATTTGAACCCAGTTACCTGACTCCAGTTCCTGCATCCTTTCTGTTGCCCAAGCAGCTAGATCATGCAGTAGACAGAGTAGTGGGCCTGGAGTTATATATACTGAGTTCAAATGCAGCCTCAGGCATGTAATGACTGTGTGACCTTGGGCAAGTCACTTTAACCTAGTTTGCTTCAATTTCTTCAAATTTAAAATGAGGCTAATTATAACACCTAACACTTTAGGTTCTTGAGACGATTAAAGGAAATAATACTTGTGAAGTGCTTAGTACAGGGTCTGTCACAGAGAAGGGAAAAGAAGCCAGCTAGATTAACAGATGATGAGTAGTATGTATCAACTGAGTTCATCATTTACTGTTTAGATTATTGTTTGTTCCTTTGAATCTACAGATCTTGCTCCTGGCATCCACACAGACCAAATGGATGAGTGAGAGATAAGATGCTCCATTCTGACGATGCTTGAAGCAGAATTTAGTTCTATGTAAACTTTAAGTAGATGTTAACACAGAACAGTCTGTATTGTCTATACATTATGTATACATATCAAAAGCCACTTTAAGTAGATGTTAACACAGAACAGTCTGTATTGTCTATACATTATCTATACATATCAAAAGCCACTTTAAGTAGATGTTAACACAGAACAGTCTGTATTGTCTATACATTATCTATACATATCAAAAGCCACTTTAAGTAGATGTTAACACAGAACAGTCTGTATTGTCTATACATTATCTATACATATCAAAAGCCACTTTAAGTAGATGTTAACACAGAACAGTCTGTATTGTCTATACATTATCTATACATATGTCAAAAGCATCCTTGATGAAAATGTGGAAAGAACGTAGGCAGGATTTTATGGAAGATTGCCCTAGGAAAGAAGCCATCTTAATAGTCACATCACTAAATAAGATGCATCACCTATTAGTAATGTATTAGTAATTATTTTATAAGGCATTTTACCTGGTTGATCAAAAGCAGCATTAAAGATTTTCCTGGAATATGTTATCATATATTCATAGGTTAAATTTTTATAAGACTTCAGAAATTGTAACATTGAACACGACTATGGTCAATAATATGCTGAATCACAGAGTATTAGAACTTTACATGTCACCTAGCATGTGTACCAGAACAAGGATTTCATCTACAGTATTACTAACAAATGGTTGCACAAATTTTCCTGGAACCTATAATGAAAAGTCATACAAATTGGATGGAAAACATGAGTGGAAAATGTGCATTATTCATATTATGACATGCAATGAAATGAACAATATTCTGAGTTCATCAACTGCCATATACATCACAGATATTACAGCTGAAACAAAAATTGAGTTGGATAAGACTATAAGACTATGATATTGAGAAAGTTCTGTCAACCTTTCAAGGACCCCACATTGCTAAGTGCCATCGACATCTGCTTCTTTAACAATGATACTCTCCCATTGAGACTATGAGGCTGTCAATACTGGAATACACAAACTCAATAAAAGAAATAAAAATTGGCAATATTTCAAAGGATAATGATGAATTAATTCTGAATAGAAAATGGTGCATGTTACTATTTATTAAAGTACTGTATAAATCATTGATTTTGTTATGTAGCAAGAGTGAGAGTAGACAAACAGCATAATATATTGGTGCCATAGTGATAATCTAAGAACCAAAGGAAAACTTTGTGATGAACGGAAAAATATTGTCTAGAGGATTTATAGACAAAGTAAAATTAATAGAGCACATGCTATCATATGAAGGCAGTATGACTAAAATCAGTTTTGGTTTGTTTTTTGCTATCCACACTAATTATCACTGTTTCTATTTTGATATGCAATCCACAAATGAATTAAAACCCAGAGTTAAAGAAATTTTGAGCATTGGCTCAGTTTAGATATCTTTTACAATACTTAAATTAGACTTGATAGAAAAAATCAATTTATTTGAAGTCAATAAACATTTACTAAAATCCTACTACATTCTAAGAACTGAGTTGATTCTGGGTATTAAAAGATAAAAATAAAAATCCTTGCCTTTATGAAGTTCATGTTCAACTAAAGAAATATAACATATATACATATACATATATGTACATAAATAAGTTAAAAATACTAAGTTATTAGGGAATGAGAGGAGTGAGACTAGAAAAGAAAAGCCTTTTGTGACACTGGTTCTTAAATGAAGCTACAGAGTTTAACAGGTGGAGGTGAAGAGAGAGAGTATTGTAGACATGAGGGGAACAGTCTATGGAAAAGAAATAGAGGGAGAGGTTAGAATGTCATGTACAGAGGAAAGTAATAAGTTGGTTTGCTTGCATTATAATGTGAAAAGTATTTAAAATTTTGCTAGTTCTAGATTGTGAAGACTTTTTAAAAGTCTGAAAATTTTGTATTTTAAACCAAGAGATAAGAAGGAACCTGTGAAGATCCTTGAGCTTGTTAAAATGTCTTCTTACTTATAAAGGGTAAGTTTCAGGGGTTTGTGCTTTCAGGTGAAGAAAGAGCAAAGACTTTTTAAAATCAGATAAATTAGCAAAACTGAGTTGCTAATTGTCATACCATGGCAAAGAAAGTATTTCATTGCAACTGACTTGAATAATACAGTGAAGTGGGAGGGAGGGAAGTCTATTTACTCTAGACACTAAGTGAAAGCCATGAAACACAGAGGGGAAAAGACAGTTTCATTGAAAATAAAATATTCATGTTGATAACTTACATAAAACAAAAGATGGAGTGTTTTCTGCAGGGAAATTACTTTCTTTGATGAGCTCCATTTATGCATGATGGAGTTTTAAATTTTTGAAAACCCCTTTGGTTATTTTTTTTCTTCCTTTCAATCCTGGTGGTTTTAATTTCCGACATAAACAGATAGATGTGAAATTTTCCTGCTAAAAGGTTCTTATTCTGTTTAAAGTCAAATTTATGGCATTGGAAGGAAACAGAATGGACTTTTGCAATGACAATGATTAGAAAATCAATATTTAAGATATCAGGACCATGGACTGCATGGTGAGAAGTGGTTCCATTATATTTTTAAACTGCCCACTGATGAAACGCATCTTAATTTACTTTGGTCATTTTAAACATTGTTTTCGTTGGAATGCTTTCTAGAGGGATTCTGGGTATTGGACTTTGTAACAGATTTAAGAGGTTGCAATCTAATATGCACCATGTCCACGTGCTGCTTTTGCAGCTTTCAATAAAGAGTAAAATGAAAGGAAAGAAGATAATATATTACAAGGAACATCTATGGTGGATTTATTGTAGGACATATGCAAGAAGTGCTTAAAATAGGAAGTCATGGACAGGTTGTTATCTTTATCTTTGAAAATAGTGTCCTTACCAATGAGATCAGAGAATTTCTAAAGCATTGGAGTACTCGCATCTACTCTCTGTTAACTGTATTTGCATGGTCTACATCCTGCATCTCAAATTTCCAAAACTTAGACCCAGATCACTATAGATAATTCTTTTACCAGATAGTTTAGTCAGAAGGCATTCCAAAGACCAAGCTTGAAAGCAACAATTCAGGAAGCCTTACATCTACATACTGTATATCACACTAATTAGAAGAGAACTTAATCTGAGTTCCAACACCTCTGAGTTTCAAGTGAATGTGAAAATGAATCTGCTGTTCTTAATTTACAGACTTCTCTGCTTATGTGCATCACAGAATAACCAGGCAATCAATTTCATCCAGTTTGAAAAGGATTATAAGTTCCTATTCAGTGAAGCACTGGCATGACAACAGAGAGAACTGATGCTCAGCGTTTGAGGTGCATGAAAAAAGATGCCACTAAACTTTTTGTATCAAAATTTTCTAGTTTTGTGAGTATAAATCTTTGGAGTAGAAAATGATTTGTTTGAAGATTATAAATATATGTAGTGGTGGTATCGGTTAAAATAAATTGTTCTTAATTTTCACTGAATCAATGTCATAACCAGGTTTTTGTGCAATAGTTTCTTCTTGATGATGATCCCATTGGAGCAGTGTTTATTAGTTGAATTTTCCAAGATATTTTGGGATCTAACTTTGTTGCACTTTTTTTGTTTCTATTAGTTTTCAACGGATAACAGGATTCTTTTATATATTCTGGCTACCTGATCATGCCTTTCTAGGTGTTATGCGGGTGTTAATTTTTTAAATTTAATATTTTATTTTTTACCCAATTGCATATGAAACCCATTTTAACATTCATTTAAATATCTGAGTTTCAAATTTTCTCCCTCTCTCCATCCCTCGCACCCAAAGGGAAGGCGAGCGATTTGATATAGGTTATGCGTGTGCAGTCATGCAAAACATATTTCCATAGCTATCATAGTCATGTTGTTAAAGAAAACAAACAATAAACCCCAAGAAAAATAAAGAAAGTAAAGTACTCTTTGTGCATTCAGATTAAATCAGTTCTTTCTTTGGAGATGGATCACATTTTTCATCATAAGTCCTTCAGAATTGTCTTGTCTCGTATCACTGAGGATAGCTAAGTAATTCACAATTGATCATCATGCAGTATTGCTGTTATGATGTATAGTATTCTCCTGGTTCTACTAATTTCACTTTGCATCAGTTTATGTAATTATTTTCAAGTTTTTCTGAGAACATCCTGCTCATCATTTTTTACTGCACACTAGTATTTCATTGCAACAACGTACAACACCTTATTCAGCCCTTCCCCAGTCGATGGACACCTACCCAATTGTCTATTCTTTAAGATACCTGAGTGACTATAAATATTTTTGTATGCATAGGTCCTTCTCACCCCCTTTTTTGTTAAGACAATCTGGGTTAAGTGACTTGCCTAGGGTCACACAGTTATTAAATGTCTGAAGCCAAATTTGAACTCAGGTCCTTCTGACTCCAGGACTCTAGCCACTGCACCACTTAGTTGCCCTCTGTCATTTTTTTATCTCTTTGGGATACAAATCTAGTAACAGTTCAGATTCCTTAGGGATACACACTCACACACAAATATGTATGTGTGTGTATTATATATATAATATATATATATATGGTACACACACATATAATATATATATATATATATATATATATATATATGTAATGGGATTCATAAAAAAAACATACTTCCCACTTGCAGATATACAGATGATGGACCCAGAGACCAGGCTAAAGTTAATATTTTGCTTTTTTATTTTGCATGGCCTATCTTGGAATATGTTTTACTTGAATATAAATTCCTGTAACAAGTTTTGGGTTTTTTTTGCTTTCTAGGCTTAGGTAAATGGAAGGAAAATAATTCAGAGGTGAAGCTTAAATTAAATTAGTTTTAATGGTAGTAATGTGGTTCTATATGGTCATCATACCACCTTCTATATGAATGAATCATTTTTTTGATATTTCTTGGCCAATATATCATTGAATCAGTTCAGGTAGATATTGTCTATAGAGGATTTGTTGTTGCTGTTGCAGCTTTGCTGTTTTGTAGCCTCATTTTGAAAACAAACATTTTTTTCATTAGATTTATCAAACATATTTACAAGAATACAAGTCATTCTTCAATTGATAAATGGCAAAGGAAATATACAGGTGGTTTTTGGAGGAAGAAAATAAAGCTATCTATAGTGTAATGAAAAAATGCTGTAAATCACTATTGATCAGAGAGATGTGATTAAAAACAACCATATCACCCTTATCAGATGGGCTATCATGACAAAAGAGAAGAGAATAAATGTTGCAGAAGATGTGGGAAAGTTCAAACACTAATCCTTGTTGGTGGAGCTGTGAGCTGATCCAGCAGTTCTGGAGAGCAATTTGGAACAATGGCCAAAGGGTTGCAAAAATGTGCATACCTCTTAACCCTGTAATACTACTCCTGTATTCCAAAGAGATCATAAAAATGGAAAAAGGGACCACATGTACAAAAGTATTCATAGCAGCTCTTTTAGTGGTGGCAAAAAAATTGAAATTGAGGGAATGCCTATCAATTTGGATATGGCTGAACAGGTTATGGTATATGAATGTAATGGAATACTCTTGTGCTATAAGAAATGAAAGCAGTTAAACTTCAGAAAAACCTGGAAAGACATATGAACTGATACTGAGTGAAATGAGTTGATTCAGGAGAACATAATACACAGTAACAGTCACAATGTGTGAGAACTATTTCTAATAGACTTAGCCCTTCACAGAAATACAAGGACCTAAAACATTTCCAAAGGACTTTTCATAGAAAATGCCATCCATATCCAGGAAAAGAATGCAGAATGAAGCACACTATTTTTTCTTTTTCTAATGTTTTTCCATGGTTTATCCTATTCATTTTAATTCTTCTATGCAACATGACTAATGTGAAAATGTGTTTAATAATAATGGATTTGTAGAATTCATATATGATTACACGCTATCTTGGAGAGGGAGGTGGGAGAGGGGGGAGAAAATTTAAAATTTATGGAAGTGATTATTGAAAACTGAAAACAAATACATTAATTTACCCCCAAAAAATACAAAAAAGTCAGTAACATGTAACTGTAGTCAGCCTTTTTAATTACCCCATGAAATAATATCCATTTTTATATGTATATCCATAACATTTTAATTTGCTTTTCATGTATTTTAAAATATATCTCAAACTTTTCTTTTGGACAAAAATGCTTTGTTTGTTCTTTCTATTGCCACCTTTAGGTAATTGGCCCTGTTTTTCTTCTTCTTAATATGGCACAGATTTTTGTTTAAATACATGTGAACCCCAACGTCTTCCATTTTAGATGTTTAAAAACCTACATTGGCTGGTATTGTTAATATCTCTATCTATCTATCTATCTATCTATCTATCTATCTATCTATCTATCTATCATCTATCTATCTATCTATCTATCAATCTATCTATCTATCTCTCTGTCTGTCATCTTTCTATCTACATCTTTCTATATATCTCTATCTTCATTTCTAAATTTAATATTAGTATTTCATGAATCCAAAAGATATCAACTTAAAATATCCTAACCTTCAGCCTCCCCAAAGTGGACTTTATAGAAAGTCTCCCCAAAGAATCAAAGTAAATCTAGGAGTTAAATATCAGATCACCCATGCACTACTCATGTATAGGATGGAGGCAAGAGTGTGACAATATATTCTAAATGTTTGCAGGGGAGAATGTTCCAAGCATCCATCAGAATATGAAGGTAAAGATCATAATTCTTAATACTTGGCTTTAGAGATAGAAGATACTTGAAAGAAATTGATTTGTTATGGATGGAGGTATACAAGACACTATGTATATCATACATCAAAGGAAAACAATGCATAAGAAAAGAGATAAAAGCAGATTTTTCACAGATTGCATAAATTCAAGAATCTATATGATACACAACTTTTAAATGACAAATAAAACATATGAGCAGATCCCATTCCATTTTCACATACTTAAAATATAATGAATTTTATTTAAAATAAGTAATTATGTGCTCGCATTAGCACAGACACATTTAGAGTTCTGTTTCCATTTAGTTTTTATCAAAAAAGTCTACTATAAATATTTTGTACATATGAGTCTTTCTTTTTCCTTTCATCTCTCTGGGGTGCAGATCTAGTAGCAAAGACAAAGGTCATGCACTGTTATAGCTCTTTGGACATAGTTCCAAATTGTTCCCTAGAAAGTTCTGGTTCACAACCCCAATAGTGCTTTAGTGTATCTGTTTTTCCACTGACCCTACAGGATTTAAGCTTTCTTTTTCCATCATTTTATCCAATATGATGTGTATGAAGTGGCCGCTCAGAGGTTTTAATTTTTATTCTTCTATTAGCAAGTTAGAATATTGTTTCTTGACCATAGAAGACTTTGATTTCTATTTTTGAAAACTACCTGTTCATATCCTTTGACCATTTGTTAAGTAGAGAGTGAATCTCATTTTTATAAATTTGATCCAGTTCCCTACATATCTGAGACATTAGACTTTTAAAGGGAAAACTTGTAATTATAACTCCTCCCCCTAGTTTCTTGCTTTCCTTCTAATTTTGACTGCATAGTTTGTTTGTGCACTATCTTTTAAATTTAATGCAATCAAAATTATCCATTTTACCTCCAGTTATCTTTTCTAGCTCTTGTTTTATCATGAACTCTTCTTCTAATCACATATCTGACAGGTAATTTTCTTCATCCTCCCCAAATTTGCTTATGATATCACCCTTTATGTCTAAATCGTGCACCAAATGAAAATGTTACATGAACATCTTAATGTTTATAAGCACAGTTGAAAAGTTTTAGGATAGAGATGAGAGAAGCATATTTTAATTCTAAGCTCAACTCATTCCTTTTATCCCCTTACTGCCGTATTATCCACAGGAATGGTAAAAACAGAACATTATAATACACAAGGGAGTTGGAGACCACTACATATAAATGGGAGGGTGAGTTGTGGACCCATCTTAGTAGTGTCAGCTTTCCACAAACTGATTTGAAATTACTGGTTACTGCCCATACATCTCTTAAAACCCAACTTGAAACTCACATGCGAAGATGCAGATCTTTCCTATTTCAATCTCTTCCAATGACTCAAGCTGACTGTAAGTTGCACATGTGCATGTGTGTGATTGTGTGTGTGTGTGTGGACACACACAATAAGCTACTTTTTTTCTCTAATATTGCCATTAATTTTCCACAAAAATTCACATTTAGTAAAGAAATTGCTGCTAATTGATGAGATTAGATGGGGAAGGGGATATGGCCACATTTCCTTTTCATTTAATACTCATTAAGTAAGAATCGTTTTTATCTACCCTCTACAGTCACTGAATAGCAGTCATAGTTCATGCTTTCTTCCTCTTGTTATTTGACTCAAGTGCTACTAACACTATTGTTTCCTAGAAGTGTAATTATTCTTTTTAAAGGTTATAGCCACAAATAATTGCCATGGAGTCAGTCAATACTTTTTCAATCCTGTTGATAAGACAATCTCACAACTCTACTTACCTGGAAAAACAAAAGATCAGCTTAGACATCTAACCAGACTTTAGCCTTACCCTTCTCAACAGTAAGTTCCCAGAATTTAATTGTAGCTGAGTTAGAAAAACAGAACTCACCTTTTCCAACTGTTCAAATCAGGATTTGGCCTTGCTCATAAACCCTCTGTAATCAGAGCCTATCACTTAGCTTTTCTGTGTCCAGTGACAAACAGTTGCGTACCTTTCCTTTGGCTTCATTTCTAAATCCTGTCATGTCTGACCACTCTGACAAGTCTCATAAAGACTAGAAGTATGTGCATTTCTCTTATGACAATAAAGCAGAGGTCTCAGTCCTACCAAGTTCTTTTCGTGATATTAATATGGTGCTGACGCCTAAACTGGGAAGAGTCAAAAGAGAAAAAAAGTTATAGGCCAATTTCCCTAAGGAATATAGATGCGAAAATTTTAAGTAGAATATTAGCAAAACTATTATAGCAACTTATTACATGGATAATGAAATATGACCAGGTAGAATTTATTCCAGGAATACAGGGTTGGTTCAATATTAGGAAAACTATCACCATAATTGACCATATTGATAACAAAATTCACAGAAATCATGTGATTATCTCAAGACACAGAAAAGCTTTGCACAAAATACAACAACCATTCCTACTAAAAACAACAGAAACATTAGAGAGCATAGGAATCAGTGGAGTTTTCCTTAAAAAGATAAATAGCATCTGTCTCAAACAATCAGAAATTATTACATATAATGGGGATAACGTAGAAGCATTTCCAGCAAGATCGGGGTGAAAGAAGGGTGTCCATTATCATCCCTGTTATTTGACATTGTGCTAGAAATGTTAACTTTAGTTATAGAAGAAAAATAAATTGAAGGAATTAGAATAGGTAATGAAGAAACAAAACTATCACTTTTCGCAGATGATATGATGTTATACTCAGTGAATCGTAGAGAATCTACTAAAAAATTACTAGAAATAATTTACAACTTTAGCAAAGTTGCAGGATATAATAAAATAAATCCACATAAATCATCAGAATTTCTATATAATACAAAATCCAGCATCAAAAGAAAGAGAAATTTCATTTAAAGTTACTGTAGATAATATAAAATATTTGGGAGTCTACCTGCCAAGACAAACCCAGGAACTGTATGAACACAATTACAAAACACTTCTCACACAAAAAAAGTCACACCTAAAATATAAGTTGTTCATGGGTAGGCCAAGCTAATAAAATTTAAAATAATGATTCTACCTAAGTTAATTTATTTATTCAGTGACATATCAAACTACAAAAATCATTTTATAGAACTAGAAAAAATAATAACAAAATTCATCTGGAAGACCAAAAAGTCCAGAATATCAAAGAGATTAATGAAAAAAAAATGCAAAGAAAGGTGACCTAACCATATCATATCTAAAACTATATTATAACACAGCAATCATCAATGCTACTTTGTATTGGCATTAGAAATAGAGTGGTGAATCAGTGGAATAGTTTAGGTACACAAAGTACAATAGCCAATGACTATAGTAATCTGCTGTTTGATAAGCCCAAAGACTCTAGCTTTTGGGAAAAGAACTCACTTTTTGACAAACTTGCTGGAAAAACTAGAAAATAGGCATAGACCAGTATCTTATACCATATACCAAGACAAATTGTGTGTACGCAAATTAGATATTAAAGGTGAAATTATAAGCAAAATAGAAGAGCAAGGAGTAATTTACCTGTCAGATTTATGGCAGATGGTGGAACTTATGACCTAACAAGAGAAAGAAAATATTATGAAACACAAAATGGATAATTTTGATTACATCAAACTAAAAAAAAGTTTTTGCAAAACAAAACCATTGCAACCAAGATAAGAAAGGAAGCAGAAGGCTAGGAAACAATTTTATAGCCAGTGTCTCTGATAAAGGCCTTATTTCTAAAATCTGTAGAGAACTGAGTCAAATCTGTAAGAGCACAAGTTATTCCCCAATTGAAAAACGTTCAAAGGGTATGAACAGGCAATTTTCAGATGAAGAAAATTAAAGCTATCTTTTATCATAAGAAAAATTGCATTAAATTACTATTGATTAGAGAAATGCACATTAAAACAACTGAAATACCATATCACACCTATCATATCGGCTAACATGACAAAAAAGGAAAATAATACATGTTGGAGAAGATGTAGGAAAATTAGAACATTGATAAGTTGTTAGTGGAGTTTACTGATCCAAACATTCTAGAGAGCAATTAGGAACTGTGCCCAAAGGGCTATGAAACTCTGCATTCCCTTTGATCCAGCAATACTACTACTATTACCTCTATTCCAAAGGTATTATAAAAATGGGAAAAGGACCCACATGTACAAAAATACTTATAGCACCTCTTTTTGTGGTGGCCAATAATTAAAAACTTAAGGAATGCCCATCAGCTGGGGAATGACTGAACAAGCTGTGGTATATGAATGGAATATTATTGTTCCATAAGAAATGGTGACAGGCAGATTACAGAAAACTGGTTTAAGTGAATCACCCAGGATTACACAGCAATTATGTATCTTAGGCCAGATATGAACTTACAAAAATGGGTCTTCCTGTTTCCAAACTCAGTGCTTTATCCACTGTGCCACCTAGATACTCTGCATTTGCTATAGGATTCTTTAATTTTCTTACTCGGTGATTCTTGAAGACCACCTTCTCAAGTATGGAGGAAGTTTCATATCCAGTGAAGGATTTGGTATCCACATTATGCAGTCATATGACCTTGAAATGGTGGAATAAAACAAGTAGTCCCTGACAGATACAGCAAAGAGTTCATAAAGTTTCAGTAGGAAGGCATAACATATCAATTGATTCTTGTAGTAGAGCTGATATCACACAATTTTGGGATTTTCAGAGATTGGAAATAATGTATTATACCAGTAACTAATTTCTGGTGGTGTGGGAAGAATTATCCTAACATTCAAGTCTCTAGAGGGTCTTTGTCAGTCTCAGCTATAAGAATGTGGGCTAGAATAGGGTGTCTCCCTTAACCATCGTTCATCTTATATTGCTAATAAGCTTTGATAGCTGAGCCAGCTCCAATTGATGCCAAGGGTAGGCATCATTAAGAGATGTTTCAATCATTTCAACAGGGTGAACAGAATGACCCAACCATGTTTTACAGTGCACTTAGTATACCAAATTTAAATTTCAAATTAAGAATAGAATGACACCCTGGGAAGTCATAAGCTTATGATTGATATGTTCATAACTATCACTTTACATCTATAATGTATTCATTATGAAATAGGGGTATACCAATCCAAGATCCATAATAATTTTATACTAAAAACTATACAAATTTAATCAGAGACACTACAAATACATAGGATACACACACCATGAAAACATTTAATGGATAAATAAAATAGCTAGAATTTACTAAATATTTACTGTGTGCTAGATGCTGTGTTAAGCATTAGAGACACAAACAAGCAAACAAAAAGAGCCAATCTGTTCCAGAATTTGCATCTTAATAAAAGAAGACAATGCATATGTGAAGGGAGCTTTGGTATGGTGTAGTGATGGTGGTTATATGGATAGTATGTTTATGTATAAGGAATTTTAATTGTATATGGATATGGGGGAGATTTCATAGAAAAATGCTCTTCAGGTCACTGTCAAAATATGAGCAAATGACCAAAACCCAGAGAATATGTAGTAGTAATAACAGTAGCCAACATTAATCAAGCTTCTTAAGCTTTATAAAGTATTTGGAATACACTGTATTGTTTGACCCTCACAACAGTGAGATAGCAGATATTATTATCTCCATTTTACAGAGAAGCAATCTGAGTCTGAGGTAGATTAAACGACTTATCCAAGGTCATTAGTCAGTGTCAGAGTCAGGGTGCAAAGGCAGATCTTCGTGTCTTAGAGTTCTATATACTCTGTTCCAAGACTGCAAATTTTGGACATCTAAGATGGTAGAAATTCCCCCAAAGCACTCCACTCTTTAAACCTCACCAAGGAAACCTGTTTCTATGTTGAACTTGATCTTTAGATATAACAGGAGAGTTTATTGCTGCTTCCTTAAGTTGAAACTGTCAGGTACCAATATAATAAGCTTATAACAGCTAAGGGGCAGAAAACTGTTTAAGGATGGGTGAAGTGGCTCACATTAGAAAAAACTGGTCAAAGCTGATAATTATAATTAGCAGTGATATCAGCAGTGATATTGAGCCTAAGAATAGCTGCTGAAATTCCAACTTGCGTTAGAAAGGGAAACTGAGGCACAAAACAAAGCAAAATATTAAATGTGAAAATAAGTTGCTTCATAAAACACACTGAGGGGCTTCTCCCTTCCTTCCCCACAAAACGTTTACAAGAAAGACAAATAAGGTGTTTTGTCTGTGATTGTACTCATTGTTTTTGCTTAACACACAGTCACTAGGGCCTGTCAATTCTTCCTTTGTAAATTCTCTTAATTGATAATTTTCTTTTATTTTTTTCCCAGTGTCATTCTAGTAATGGCTCCAATAGCATATCAACTATTCTCTCCTGTACATTTTATCTCTAATTCCTAATATAATTCTTTATATACTATTCTTCCTCTGTAAATTTTCCTAAAACACTCCATTTGGCATATTCCTTTACTACTTGAGAAAATGGCTCTCAATTGTCTAGTGGACCAAATGCAGATTACTTAGGCTGGCATTCATGGTTCTACAAACTGAATTCCCCTTATTGGTCTAGACAGATCTGTCATTTGCCATTATAAATTCTCTATGGTCCCTAGACTTGTTACTGACCTCTCACTCTCTCCTCTTTCCCACACATACTTTATACCTCATTAATTTTTTTTTTTTTGCTAATGCACTTCCCTAGGTCTAGAATTCCCCAATTCTACTATTAGTACAGAATGCTCAAGGACCAGTTCCTGTCTTGGCTTCTTTGGGAAGACTTCCCTATCTTTACCCATAAGCCAGCCTTGTGAATTTTCCCATCCTTTGAATTTATGTGATAGAGTTTGCCCATACCATAAAATGTAGCCTTTAAACAACTACTATCTCATTCATATAGTTGTTTCAAGTTAAGTCCTCTAGTGGCAAGACATAACTTCCATTTATTTCATTATCATCCATCATAACACTTATCCCAGTACTGGGTTATACAGTGCTTGAATTGACATTAAACTTTTTACTCAATTTAAGATCATTGGAGGACAAATATATAACTGAAAGAAACCTTAGAGGTCATTTAGTTCAAGTCTTTCCTTTTGAAAAGGAAGAAATGGAGATCCAAAATGGTTATGCTATTTAACTAAAGTGATGCAATAAACAAGTAGAAAATGTAGAATTTAAACTCCTCGTAACACAGTCTCTTACATTATGGTGTTGTGGTGCTATTAGGTGGGTGTTTTAGATTAAGTGTCTTAGATTTTCATGATGCAATAATGTAATACCTCAGAAGTAGTTATGCTAGAATTTCTCTATAATATTGTCCTGCTGGTCAATATTTCCTCATAGCTAAGATTTTCTTATAAGAAGATTCTTTTAGGATTCTAGTAATCAGGGATGTTTTGATATCATTCAATATAGCTCAGTTGGAGAGTAAATGCATTTATAAAGTCAACCAAGCCTTAATGTGAAGTGTTGGTGCGTACAATTGAAAAGAGACTCATTAACAGACTGAAATCTTACACCAAGTCAAAGCAAGGCCCACAGTTATTTTCAAGCATGTGGGGCTATGATGGAGCATATTCTTTTGATGTTGGTATCAGCATTAAAAGAATAGATGGTTAGGTAGTCAAATATTGTAAGTTTGTGATGAATGTAGAGAAGAATTGAAATGTATAAGAATAGATTTAGTATTTAACTTGAGTGCCTGTGCTAAAAATAAAATAAAAATCAATGTTGAGCTGAGAGACTGTGTGTGTGTTAGGCAGAGAGTGAAGGGGGATTGTGGGGAGAGGACTGGTTTTGGCAATTTGAGGATGTATTTCTAACTTCTGGATCCCACCCCCAGACTGATTCTGTTAGAGTGGTTAAATTTGTTTTATGCTCGGGGTTTGTCCTGCTTTGTGGCTAGTCAGAAAGGTTATATAAATCTGAGTCTTCTTATCATAATTGATAACATTATTTTGGGATTTTTAATAATAAGCCCAGTCATAGTATAAATTTGATTGGCATAGTCCTAAATTCAGTTGTTTCTGCATGATATAAGAAAATATATCAATGTTGAGGTCATAAGAATGTGTATGGAAATGGGTCCATGCCATTTATGATTCTTACATTTGAAAAAAAAAGTAAGCCTCAAGAGGAGTGAATTGATTGAATTTAATATTGTAAAGGGACTGAAAGGTACATCCATTCCAATCTTCTCTCCTTTAGAATGATAAAATGGTGGCTAAGAGGCAATAAATTAGTTAGCAAGGCTCTATGTAGGTACTTAGTGGTTGTATTGGGAGAACTTAGATGTCCTGATTTCTATCCTACCACATATTCAAAGGTTCTTACATGAGATGCCTCAGTTACCACCACCAATGAAATTCCTTTATTGAATGGTCCTGCTTGTCAATATTCTTTTCCTCTTAGACTTATTCATTTTATTTTTTTAAAAATTTCTTCCTAGAATATGAGAGTTTAGGAAATACACCACACACACACACACACACACACACACATACGCACGCACATCATCCAATTTAATCCATACATGAAACACATCCCAATACACTTTTGGACAGTTTTGATTTTAATTTTAAGGATATTTTTTCCTGATATGGAACTAAAATTGGGGTCTATGCAATTTCTACCCACTCCTCCTGGTTTGACCCTTTGGGGCCAAATGGAACAAGTCCAGTTTCACCCATACACCACAGATGTTCAAATATTTATAGATAGCTATGATGCCCCTCCCCCTCCAAGTTTTTCTTCTCCACACTCAAGGTGCCTATTTCCTTCAGCTAATCTTATATGTAAACATCTGTTTACATGTTATATTCCTCTTGTAGAATACAAGTACTTTAAAGGACAGGGGTTGTTTACTTTTTCTCTGTATCTGCTCTTAGCACATGCTTGTTTACCCATAGTAGGTATTTATTTAATGTTTGTGAAGTTTCTTAACTCAATTTAAGTTTGTATCATAGTTCATTTTATGGAAACTTTGCTTCTATTATCTTTAACTACTGTTCTTAAATACATTATAGTATCATAGACTTAAAGCTGGAAGAGACCTTACAGGTGATTAACCTCATTCATTTTATGAAAGGAAAAATAGAACTAGAGAAGTTTAATGACTGAGACAGTAAGTAGTAGGAGAGACTTTCAAATTCACATCTCCAACTCCAAATCCAGAGCAATTTTCTTTGTTCCAATATGAACAGGCTCCTTCCACTCAAATTCCTGCAGTCGTGTTATGAGATTGGCTGTGTACTTAGATCTTTTTCTCTGTGACAACCAGTTTGATTTTTTTTTAACAGTGCAAGTTGAAGGTGAACATTCAGTTTGTAGGGATGAATAACTATTTGTCAAATGAAGATGTGATTATTGCACCAAATAGAATATATGCTATGCAATATGTAATAAAGAGCATCAGTGTAGTTTTTGAAGAAAGAAACTAGAAGATGAATGGTGAGTGGCCTTAGGAGTTTCTTTCTGCATACCCTTTACTTTGTAAATCTCTTAATTAATACCAGACTGAATGTTTTGACAAAGTACTGGTGAGATTGATTTTTACACTGAATTAGCTGGTAGTTGGACTGGAGTGAATGTCTTTAATCACAGAACCACACAGTCGAAGAGCTAAAAGGGACTCCAGAGGCTCTGTTTCTGTAAGAGAGCCTGTAAATATCCCAACTCCAAAAATGCTTGTCCAATCTCTCTTAAAAGTTCTCTAAGAAGGTTAACCATCTGTCTCCTGAAACAATCCATTCCAGTTCTGTTTAGTTTCAAATTAAGCAGTTTTCATCAGATTGTCAAGACTAAATTTGACTGTTTGCAACTTTTATCCATTGCTAACTTTCCTCTTGGGTAAAATAGAACATGTATTATCTCTTCAAACATTTAAAGTCTGCTATCATTCCATGTTCCTCATTAATCTTACCTTCTTTAGGCTAAATATTCCTCTTTTCTTCAATCTTTACATGGCATGTACTTCAGTCCTTTGACCATCCTGAATATTGATTATGCAACAGCACATTGTATGTACTGGTTTTCTAAATGAAGTGAGAAATCATTTTTAAGACATTTTCTTTGGCAATTGCTCTAGCTTGTCTGTCTTTCCTAAGTTGTCATGTTCAGAACTGTATGTAATAAAATATCTATGTTACAAGGAAAAGTATAGATAAGATTTGTCTCCCTTTTTATTGTCTCTATGTGTCACTTAATATTATCTAGCTTCACTGTTGTCCCATACCAGTGACATATTGCGTTTTCAGTCCACTAAAACTGCCATATTATTGACAAACTCTTGCAGTCTAGATGTCCATCTTGTACTCATGGAACCTGTTCCTTTGAACTTTGTGAATATTTTATTTGCCCTTAAATACAAAAAAATGAGTTTTAGTTGTTGAAAAGAAAAAAAACATGAAGTTTTATAGATAAATTGGACAATTGCTTCATAGGTTTGAAACTCAAGGGTACAAATTCTGCCTGGGATTTGAGTTGATACCTTGCTACCTTGTCATGTTAACTATATAAACTTTCTACAAGGAATATTTGTATTGCCATGTGAATGTGAATAAAACCGCTGATTATTATGTGAGTTGTGTTTGTCTTTTGTTTTTAAAGAGGACCATGACATCAGGGAAATGATGACATGACTTGCAATAGACTTTGATTTGAGAGAGGAAGGGCTGCACAAGGTCACCAGCCTCACTTTCTCCTCCAGTGTTATCTGGGTTCAGTGGCCAGATATTAATCAAGATGACTAGAGATGGCCCAGAATGCAATGGGAGACTCTGGCCCTCTTAGGCTAAGGTCTTTTCAGATCCTAACTTAGGGTGTGGTAATACCCACTCAGAAAGCTAAATCTTGATGGCCAGAAACTTCGCAGTTAATTTGGGATATGCTGGCTAGAGTTCTTTCTTTCTTTTTTTCTCTTTGTTTCTTCGTTCACAAAACCTTAAACTCAGTTCACTGTGAAGCTTATGGATTGGACACAATAGGTATTTTGGGTCTTCCTGGCTTAGAATGGAATAGCAACTCTGAGGGTCTTCCCCTCCCAGCTTGATTTCTTTCTAATTAAAGTGATCATCCCCCCATTCACTTCTTAAAGAAGTCAATTATATGAATATCTCAAAAGCAAAGAAACTTATTTATTGTCACTGAGTATTCCATTGATCAATTTTAAAACCAAGGAAACACACACACACACACAAAACAACAAATCTTAAGAAATATATGATCATCTTGAATTCCCATACTTTATTAATCATGAGCTAGAATTAAGTGATTGGGAATTTGTCTGGAATATGAGTAATGTTTACTGATTTAAATGGGATTATAGGATCATTTTAAAAATATCCAGTCAAAGCAGTCCTCATCAAGTGTAAAGGGTTATACCTAAAATAACAAGAAAGCCATTTCATAATGATAATGCCAAATGATAATACATACTGGAGATGATCCCTCCTAGTTTTCTGTGGCCTTGATGCAAAACCGGAAAGTAAAAACAATATACTTGATGACACAACCAGGTTCCAAAAAGATCATGACAAGTTAGAATATTGGGCTAAATGCAATAATGTGAAATTTATGAAGGACAAATGTGACTTTACACTTCAATTAAAAAAAATCAACTTCTTAAGGTCAAGATGGGGAAACATAGGCAGAAGCTTATCTGAAAAAAAAAAAAAAGATTGAGGGCTCTTCATGGTCTGCTGTCTCAACATTATTTAACATCATTTAACAGTCATACAAACCATACAATCATACTAGCAAACAAATAACCAAAGCAACCAAAAGAACTAAACCTTTGAGACTACATAGATTCTAGGAATAAGATAGCTGTCCTGCTGTGCTCTGGGGCTCTGGATGCCAGAGAGGGCATTGAAAAGCAGAAGAGCCTCTAGCAGGGCAAACTGAACCATAAGCATATTCCTTGTGAGGATCAGTTGATGGAAGAGAGTACAGTTAGCCTGCAGAGAAAAGCTGCAAAGAGAGTTCTCTTTAAGTATCTAAAGGACTGCCAAGTGCAAAAGGGATCAAATAAATATGTTCTCTTTGGCCCCAGAAGGAGTAAGCAGTATCAATGAGTAAATTGCAATGAAATAAATTTAGGTTGGAATTCAGAAAAAAAAAGTTCTAATAAATAGACACATTCATAAGTGGAATGGATAGATCTCCCAGTAGGAACTGGATTACCATTCAAGTACGCTTTTATGCAGATGCATTTTCAGGCATGAATCAGCATCGATGAATGCTGATTTCCCTTAGAACTCTCAAATGCTAAGATTCTATGACACTAGAAAATACAGTCTTGTAGTTTAAAAATGCATTTTCAACAAAATCCATTTTTTTAAAGTTGTAGTCAAAATCTTTAGCA
Source organism: Bettongia penicillata ogilbyi (assembly GCA_023548195.1). NCBI lineage: Eukaryota > Metazoa > Chordata > Mammalia > Diprotodontia > Potoroidae > Bettongia > Bettongia penicillata. Next base: position 12,972,678 of record JAJHZJ010000470.1, on the reverse strand, counting down.
AAACCATTCCATGATCAGTATTTAACTTTGCAGCCATTTTATTTATAAATTAATCTTGTACTTCATGACTGATTTTAATGTCTAATCATTTTATATACCTTTCAGATTTCAATTATGTATGTCTGATTATACATATACTCAAAGCATTGCTATTTATATGTGTTAAGTGAATATCTTGTAAGGCTACTTGACAAGTTTATATATGATTAGCCATATCTCCTAAAAAATTCATTCAGGATAATCCTCTTTGCACAGGGTATTATATAATTTTGTAAATTTAAAATGTCTTTAATGTATTTCAAATAGGTATTCTGAATACACTATAAATACTAAATGCTAACTGACATACTAAATTCATCAAGATGTATGTCAATTTTCACTGACAGTACATTATATAGAAATACTAAAAATATCCTCTTTATCCTTAATTGATTTTTAGTGAATTTCCTATTTGAAGTGTGATATATCTCACCTTCTTAGTGCTAATATAAATTATATATGCATCTAGAAATATCTGAAATATTCCTAATGGTAGAAATGAGGATAGAATTGTCTCTCATGTAACTAGAATATGACATGAACAAGACATATTTTCTTATAGAATGTAGTTAAGTAAGAAGATAAGAGAAATTTCTTTGTTAGGAAAGTGCATTTTTCAAATTGACTTTGAAATGTATCGATAGTTTCTCCAAGTAAGTACATTTTTTGAATGTTAGTGTTCTTAGGCCCATCAACTGAAGAAAGTCAATGGTTGTACTATTAAAATTATTCTTGTCTTTTGTACATGAACAAGATGCCACCCACTGTCAATAGGCCATTGTCCAAGTGATCTATAGTCATCAGACTCCCTCATTCAATCCCATTGAGGTCACCTAAATATATCATTGAAGACAGTGTGAAAAAGGCAGTATTTGCAGAGCCAATATATAAATGACCCATGCAAAATAATTAATTTCCCCAACCCTCAATTTCCTTATCAGTAAAATGGGAAGAAAAATAGCTTCATCTGCTTAACCTAATGAAAAAACATGAGTACATAACCATACATTTCACTTGCTTCCTAAATAGAGTAAAAAAAATAGTTTTACAGCGATCTGGATTCTTCAAGCCTAGGCAAATAATTCTGAAAAGATTTTTAATCATTTGCAGGAAAAGAGTTTGCCACTTTTTGAGGGGAAACGATATTCTGTAAGTGCCTGCTTAGCCTTAAGGCAGTTTGTTATTTACACAGAGGTATGAGAATCACAGCTCGTGGCAATGTTTAACATTACTAATGAATGAATAAGCACAGTTTTTAAAAGTCTGTTTCATCTGAAAGATGCTACACTCTTATCAATACTGAGGAAAACGCTAGCCTGTGGGGTCAGATTGCTTCTTTTATATTCAGTCATTTTTCATGAAGCAAAACACTCAGGAGAAAAAAGTGATGATGAATCATTACTGCAAACAACCAAAGGTTTTTATTTATTATTGTCATTATTGTTTTAAAATATTGGCATCATTTAAAAATATGATGCATTGCCAAGCCCCTTCATTAAAATAGCACATTGAAAAATGATATCGTGAAACTATAGTTTATAATATTAGGAAGCCATAGATCAAGTGTTTTTCTATGCAACAAGCACAGTGAGTAAGAAGAGAAACAATGCCCTCCTTGTTTCATTGTTTTGGAGGTTGCATTAACTCTTTCAGGCCACCAAGTTGTATACAAGTACAGTGTTGCTTCAGGAGTAAATTAAGAATCACGGGAGGAAATTTCAAAGAGGCAGACTATTAGCTTGGCATATTCCTACCAAAGGCAGCAGTCTAAAAGTGGAATGCATTGAAAGGTAGTGTGTCCCATACTTCCATTATTGGTGTTCTACAATAAAAGGTTGGATGACAATTTGTCAGGTATAATGGGTATGGAACTTGTAAAGGAATAATAGATTTTAGCCTATACGGCCATTGAGTCCCTTTCCCAATATCAAGTTCTGTGCTTCTTCTAGCTGAATATTGTACTAAATGATAAAAGTGAAATAATATGTTAAGATATTGAGAAGGGCCACTTTTTAGAGTCTACCCAGAATACTTATGGAAGTATTGAGGGGATACTTTCACTGGATGAGAACAATGAAGAGATTATCTTCCATGCTAGCACAGAGAATCACCATATCAACAAGCTTTATATTGCATTGCTCTATAGTTGTAATTGCTTAGTACTTGTTTCTTATCACCAGAGTAGGAGTCCAGGAATAAAGTTCCTGGTGGATGAGGCAGAGCAACAAGTTAGTATCCAAGGGCTTAGATATAAATATGAAAAATCTAAGGAAGTTATCCATTGCTGATTCAGTTAAAAGTGTGTCTGTTATTGTCTTACCAAGGAATTTTGAACAGAGATCGTATAAGAGAGCTCCAACTAGTAAAAAAGGTGTGACTGTAAGGAGTATTCACACTAAAAGTTATTCTCAGTCAAATTAAATTATAATGCCTGTCGTCCTGACTCTATAAATACCCTTTGGACATACAATGATGCTGGTGCCAACACAGGGTAGAGCAAACTTCTCCACAAATAAAAGATGGGGCAACAAACCCAAGAAAATAGAAAAGATCACCAAAAGTCTACCACAAGAAGATCTAACTGAAGGTTAGATGCAAAAAAGGCAAAGGCTTAAGCTATCCATTGATGTGGTAAAGTGGTAATTGTGAACATCCACTTGAAACAAAAGACTTGAGATCGAGGACTTTGGTCAGGCACAGTCTTCATTGCATAATAAGTTAGGAGGACAAGTGTAATTAGGAAAAAGCTCTGCCTCATTTCTTGTTTCTGAGATTGGGATAACAGGATTAACTGGAAAATCGTATGAAACTTTATAGTTTTCTTCTTAATATATATAACCTTCTGTTATGCTTCCCTGTGGTATCTAGTTGTAAGTGAAAGTCAATTGTCATGTGATGGCTAGAGAGTTGACCTCACAACCACATAAAACAAGTGAATTCTGCCTCTGACTTCACAGCATTCTGACTATATGGTTTGGAATAAGTCACAAAATCTCTGTTTGTTCTAGAAAAATGTCTAATAACATACGTTCCTTAGAAGATGCCAACATGGGCAGAAGTTTCCTCACCCAGCAGCTTCTCATATTACTGAAATCTAAGATCTGGTTACTATTCCTATATAATTGTCAAGCCTTTTAAATTTCCTAGAAGAGTAGTATGAGATTTTAAAGGAGCAAGGGCAGGAAAAGGCTTATGTTTTCTTATAAATTCCTGCAGGGAATGAAGTTTTGGAAAGGAGAACTAATACAGATAAAAACCAGCAAGAATTGTGGAAGAGTCATGATCTAAGGTTTCTAAAGGTCAGTAAACATAAAAGGGCTTAGCTGAATAATGCTGTAGACCTAAAGTTCTACTTACCTTCACAGGGGAAATTGGTGGTATAATACATAGAGAACTAGAACTGGAGTCAGGAACACCTGAGTTCAATTCTAACCTTAGACACTTACTAACTGTAGGACCCTGGGCAAGTAACCTATGATTGCCTCAGTTACTTTACCTGGAAAATGGGGATAATAATAGCATCTACTTCACAGGGTTTTTGTGAAGATTAAGCTAAATAATATTTGCTAAACATACACACAGCACAATGCATGGCACAAAATTGATACTATATATACTTACTCTTTTCTCCTTTGAGAATAAAGGAAAATGACAAGCAAGATTCCAATTAGTGAGACATACAAAGAGGCAAAAATTATTGGTGAATATATGTGGGAGTCTACGATCTTCAGGATAAACAATGATCATTGTAGCAAGTTAATTGTGTAATGAGTCAGAATATAATCACATCAGCTGGATCGTGGGCTGATACTTTTCTATGCAAAAAGTTGAACTAAGTCTTATTTCTAGAATGAGAACAGTGAGACCTATGTGGAGGCTGATTATCATGGGTAAAAGTTATTAATTTGTAGGAAGGAGAACAGATGGGAACTTAACCTATATCCAAAGATAGTTATTTCAAGACCTCATTTTTGACTCCAAATCTTTTGGGTATCTATCTTGCTGTGTCTTATTTTTTTCATGATGCTTTTAAAGGTTATTTTGAAACTTTTCATAGAATAGGGGGGAAAAGTAACGTTAGAGAGAGAGCCAACCTTGGAATAAGGAATTCTTGGGTTTGAGTCATAATAATACGTACTATGTTATCATAGATAATTATCTTCATGTAATCTCTAAGACAACAAATTCCTGAGGATTTGGCAAGCTTCATGAGTGGAAGGGAGTTTTCACACCATGGAGATCACCATCTGGGTCACTTCACAGTCTTAAACCAGAGAAGAGAAATGAGTACTAGAAGAAGAAAACATCAGAGAATATGTATAAGAAAAAAATCTATTTGAAAAGGGTTATTCAGTTAATAATCATGTGTTAAATGCCTACTCTGTGCCACACACTGTGTTAGGCACTGTGCTAAACTATAGGAATCAGTATGACTTCATGAAGAAAGGATCTGCATGGTCTTGATCATATGTTGTTGAGTGATGTGTTATCTTCTCCCTTTTTGATTAAACAAGAATTGTGAGCTAGACAGCATCTTGTGTCCACCACATCCCTTATGTGAGTTGTGGGATGCTTAGTCAGTATGTTATAAATTACCACTAGTGTTTCTGTTGTTTTTATTTTAACCTTTTGTACTTAATGGAATGAAGAGCACAGGGCACTGAATGGGTAAGGAGTCCCTTTTCCACATATTAATTCCTTCTGCTGACCTTGGCAAACAATCTATCTCTCTGTTACATGGCAAGATACAAAATAACATAGTCAACAGGGTAGAAGAAGTCACGTACAAAGTGAATATGTTGATTGGGAATGAGAGAAGAAATGAGGTCCAAGTGACTGTCTGTGGAAATGGGTCACCAGTCCTGCTTTTACTGTCTCCAATGATCTCCTAAATAATGCAGATGGAGGAAAGGGTATAATTGTTTATATGGTGGTACAGGTGAGTCTTCTAATGAGAACTTGAAAACTCTTTAATAAGACCCCTCTAGTATGAAAAAAATTTTCTTTATCTTTGCCTTGATTAACCAGTGTTATCTGTTGCAGAACTGAGCCTTCTAAACCAACTTTTATGGTCTCCTTTGGTTTTTATCTTTATTTTCCCACATTAAAAATTTATTTTAACATTCTTTTCTTTCTAAATATTGAGTTCCAGATTCTCTCCCATATGTAATAAAACACAATGTGATTTCAATCATATAGGTGAAATCATGCAAAATATATTTCCTTGTTAGCCATATTTCATATAAAAGAAAGGAAGAGAGAAAATTTTACTTCAGTTTACACTCAAGAGTTCATCAGTTCTCTCCAAGGATTGGAGAGTGTTTTTTCATCATGAGTCCCTTGAAATTGTCTTGACTCATTGTATTAATCAGAATAGTCAGACCTTTCACAGCTGATCATCACTACAACACTGCTGTTACTGAGTACAGTGATCTGATTCTTCTCACTCCACTTTGCCCCTGTTCAAATAAATCTTATCACAATATTTCCCCCTAAAACTACCCCTCTCATCATTTCTTATAGTAGAATAATACTCCATCACAATCATGTCACAGCTTGTTTAGTCATTCTTCTATTGATGAACATCCTATTAATTTCCAGTTCTCTGCCATCATAAAAGAACTGGTACAAATTGTCCTTTTGTGTTGCTTTTTTGGGGGTAAAGGAGCAGTGGTATTGCTGGATCAAAGCATATGCACAGTTAATAGTCCTCTTGGCATAATTTCCAGATTGTTTTTCAAAATGGTTAGACCAGTTTATTACCCCACAAATAATTCATTAGTATACCTATTTTTCCTCATCCCCTGCAGAATTTGTCATTTCTGATAGGTGTGAGGGGGTACCTCAGAGTCGTTTTAATTTACCTTCCTGTAATCAGGAGTGATTCAGCACATTTTTTATATGATTATAGATAGCCTTGATTACTTCCCCTGAAAATGTTCTTTGACCATTTAAAAAATAAATTTGACTCAGTTCCTTATACATTTTAGAAATGAGACATTTATCAGAGAAACTTGCTGTATTTTTTTGGTACTGCTTAATTATCTATAGTAACTTTTAACAAAATGTAGTTCCATTGTTCATCTCTTTTAAATAAGTTCATTTTTGCTTTTCCTTTGCATGAGATCACTATTATTGTTTTGTTTTACTTTCAGCCAAAGAATAATAATAAAGCCCTTTATTTTAAGTCTCTTGATTGTATCTATTTCCTTCTACCTGATTTTCTTCTCCTCCTCCTCTTCCTCCTCTTCCTCCTTCTCCTCTTCCTTAAGTATCTTTTTATAATTTTCTGGCATCACTGTCATTTCTTTTCCTAATTTTTCCTCTACAATATTTATCTTTTTTCCAGTAGTTCTTTTTTGGTTTGGGTCAAATTAGTATTTTTTCTTTGAAGCTTTCTTTATAGATGTTTTCACATTGTTGTCTTCTGAGTTCATGTATTGGTCTTCCCTGTCACCCTAGTAACTTTTTATGGTGAAATTTTGTTGTCATTGTTGTTTCTGTTGTTTACATCCCCACACTATTTTTTTTTACTCTGAACTTTATCTTAAAATTGGACTTTGCTCAGCTGTGGGTGGGATGGCACTGTGCCAAACTTCAGACATGTTTTGTGGTACTCCTGTGTTAGGAACTAGTTCTGGGGGTGTGCACACTTTAGGTTCTTTTAACATTTTTACCATCACATTTTGGAAGAGATGTGATCACTGTTCTCCTGGTTTATATTTTAATCTTTTCCCTGGAATGGTTCATTCTCCCCTACAGCTACAAGTACTAGCACTTCTCTTGGCCCTAAAACTGACTGGAGCCCCTGTTCCCTTATGAGCAATTACAAAGAATGCTCTGTACCCTTGAACTGAAACCCAAAACTGCTTATGGGCAATAGAGCTTACAATTAATGCCAGCTACATCCAGTTCCAGGAAAGGATGCCCTGTAATGTATTTCTAACCAGTTGTCCTACTCCCTTATCATCTCTGGGCTGAGAACTCCTGAAATTGCTGCTGTTGCTGCTGAGGCAGCCTCCAAGGTCTGTCACTGGTGTCCCTGCCCTGCTCCTGGTCACTGGCCTCTCCAGTGTTATAGAACTCTCCTGGAAATTTGCTCAGCTCTTTAAGGCTGGGAGGAAACAAGTCTTCCTCTGATGCTTTCTTTTATTGGTTCTGTCACTCCAAAATGTTATTTGAGGTGTTATTTTGAAGTCATTTGGGAGAGAATGATGGGAAAGTTCAACTGTATCCCAGCCATACCCTTACATCTTGGCACCTGCTCTTTTGTTTTCTTTATTCTAATCAGTCTCTTGAAGTAAATTTGTGTGTGTGTGTGTCTATATATATGTATATATATAGACACACACATATGTATACATACATACATGCATACCATATACACATTCACATATACATAATATATACATGTGTATATACATGTGTATACACACACACACAACCTCAGTTCTGAAGACCAAGGAACTCTTTCCTCATTGTTAGAGATAAATGCCCTTTCATAGTGGCTGACAGGACTGATTAAAACAATAGTGGGAGAGCTCCAGCCTTCTTTGACCTTTCTTTGAGTCTCTTCAAGCGTTAAATTCCTTCAGTCACTTGCAACCTTACTGGCTGCTTCTATTTTCCAGTAAGCAGAGGGAAGACAGAGGAAGGCAATCCCACTTCAGGTTGCTAAAGGAAAAGACTCTGGGAAGAAGCAAACATGAGAAGAACTGGCAGTCTCCATCATGTCCCTATCTCTAGATTGCTACACTAGAGACTTTGAGGAACTTTTCCTTGAACAAGATTTAGGACTCTTTCTCAGTTGAGCTATTACCTCATTCTTAAGGGGAGATCTCTTCCAGTATGTGTTGCTTGATATATATTCTTCTATGTACACATTTTATGATTTCTATTTTGTTACTGATAAAGTTTTAGGTGTGGTAATTGTGGAATTGGTATTTGATTGGTAAGAAGTCAACTCTTAAAAATAAAGTTTGGATTCCTTTTCCCTCCATAGTGGAATAACAGTCATAAGTTTGTTTCTGAAAACCTCATCCCCTTGAAAACCACTATTTAAGGGAGCAGAAAGAAATAATGTAGCTTGGTACTTCCCCCACACAAGGACAAAAGAGTAGTCAAACCTCTGCCTTCCTGTTTCTCTTCCTGGCAAGAATCAAAACCTCCTTTGATGAAGGGTGGGGAAGAAGAGGCTAGTGATATCTATTCTGCCTCACTTTTGAGTCATATGATAGCATCTTCATAATACAGGTGAACAAGACCTCCTGTAACACTGGAAGGCCTCACTACATGCAGAGTCTCATAATAATATATATTAACTACCTGTATCTATATACATACCATATATATACATATATATATTTACAAAATGCTTTTATTTTATATTCAGTCACAAAGAATATTTTTATTAAACTATAGTTTAATTATACTTTCTTCTTTAACTAAATCTCTCTTAAAATATACGTTTTGCAAAAAGCTCCATTCAATAACATTTTCTCCCTAATCCTGAAATTAAAAAAAGAAATTCCCTTTTCAATTTTATCTTTTCCACCAAGAAAGTATCTTTTGAACTAGACACTCCTGGTCAAACCCTGTACTTTGCCATGAGAAGTTAGTGGTGTAGTTTAAGAACTGGTGACCAGAGGTTCATCTTTTTGTAATGTTACTATTTTTGCCTTCCTTGATCATAGAAGTCACAAGTGACCAGAGGAGTAAAAGGGGGAGGCAGAAAGGAGCTGACTTTTTTCCTGACATGAATGTTGCTGATTGAAGTCCCTGGACATGAGCTGGCCCTCCTAGGGGTACAAAGTTTGAAAGAGAGCATCCTGCTTGACCCTGTCAGAGGATAGCCTGTGCTGCTTATTACCTGATCTTGGACAAGTAACTTGACCTCTCTCAACCTTAGTTTTCTCATCTGTAAAATGAGAGTGTAGCTAGATGACTGACCCCTAAGATCCCAGTCATTTTTATATATATGAATTTATAAAGACTTATAGACAAAAAATGGATTTCATTTTGGTTTCTTTAAAAAGAGAGATTGTCTTTCTTCTTATTTCTAATATACTTTTTTATTAGTTCATAGACCTCTGATTTAGTACTAAAGATAATCTTCTTCTCCTAAATAAACCACTCTAATTTTAACTGCTATGAAATATTAAATCCATTTTAATTAATTTCTCCTGTCTATGGTTAAAATACTATCCCTCAATACACACACTCATTCTTAACACTATTGATCATACTCTGTCTTTCTATATTCACATGTGTCTATAATGTCCTCAGTTCTGCCTTGCATGCCTCAGTGGAGACTGTCAGGTCCTGGTTATTATTCCTAGCAGCCACTTGAGATGAATGCAAATTGTTCAAGACTGAAGGTGGGATGAAGGAAGTCAGGAAGTGACGATGATCACTGCATGACATTCCTGGCTTTCTGTGTCAGGGAGCTGTTAGTTCAGCACTACAACTGATAGATGTAGCTGTGATTCAGTCCTTTGCCAAGACCTCCAAGAGGTGGATTTATTTATCCCAGTGCAGTTCAAGGTGCATTGAACGCAGAGCCCCTGAACTATGCTACTTGCTAGTTCTGTGGCATTGGGTAAGTCACAATCTCTCTGCATTTCAGTTTCCTTATGTCCAAAATGAAGAGAATGGACCACACCATCTGGTAAATGAATAAGAAAAGTACCAAGTATTGCATGAGGTTTGAGGAATGAAAGATCATTTTAGATATGAAAAGTAAGAGAAGGCTAGAAAAATTGTGCTTGATGTTTTGGGATGGAACATACTTCAAAACTGAATCCAAAGATAATCATACCATTGCAAATTTTTATATTGAATGCAAGCAATTATTTTTCCTTAGAATATGTTACAGTAGGAAGAGACAAGTTCTCTTATAGGCTGTTCCTTTCTTATAATCCCATATACATGCCCATTCCACAGTGATAATATCTCTTATCTGTTGCAAATGTAGAGAAAAAAATTATGATTCTACTTTTTGCCCCTATCTGTATGAGTTGATGCAATAATAACAATAAATATAATGGCTAGCATTTATATAGTATTCTAAATTTTGCAAAGCACTTAACATATCTCATTTGATTCTCGGGCATGTTTTTCTACTTTCGTTGCTTCAGGTTCTATAATGATAGATTTGATGTAACAAAACCCAGTCCTACCTATCTCAAGCAAAGTCCTCAGGATAAATAAAATATTAAAACTTTAAAAGCACTGTGTAACTAAAGGAATGTTAGAAATATGAAGCACTTAATGATGTCAAAATCAATACAAAGTGCATGAAGGTCAAATATCCTGTTGGGCTCATGCCCCCAAATTATTGTCTTAATTTGATTCAGTTTAATTCAGTTCAGCTTTTACTTAAGTTTTTGCTTTGCACAACATGTTGTACTAAATATTGGGGAAACCAATGTGGCAGAAACGGATTGATCACTGTCTTCAAAATATACAAAGATATGTAAATGAAAGATAAAGGAAGGGATGTAGAAATTACTAACTGTGGGGATGATGAAAGGCTTCCAGTAGGAAGCTAGTTGGGATAATGACACCTATTAAAACAATTCAGTAACTCCATGTTAATATCCAACTATGGCAACAAAGGCATATGAACTTTCTGTCTTCCTTGTTTCAGGTAAAACATAAGAATTCCTTCATCCATTCTTTAGTATGTCTTAAAAATTGTTGCTCACAAGTTCATATTTTTTGGCTAAGAAAAACTAATGGAAAAGTACAATCTCAACTTCTTGGCCTAAAACCATATAACACTGGTTTTCAGATGGGAACAGAAGAGGAGTGAAAAATGTGATGATCCCTTAATACCTATAAGCTCCTTTAACGGAGATGAGGTGGTAATTGCTTTTTATTTTTTGCAACATCTCCTGGAAATGGTAATGCTTTCAAGTGAGGATCAAAGAGAATGACCTACATAAGGAATAGATTGCAACATGTAGTTACATTTTTCATCCTTTGTAATATGCTACTTGCATCCATGCTTCTAATAAGGAACACCGTATAATGCTCATCATTTTTTAAAAATGAGTTGTCACTAAGGTCAGATGGTATACTTGGAGACTGAAAAGAAATATGATTTGGACCAAGGTGTTAATGCCACTAGATATATCAGTCATCACATATCATCTTTGTCCTTTTAAAGGCACTAAGACTAGAAAGACTTTTGGGAGACAAATAAAATGACACCTCACAAAACCAAACGCTTGCCACGGAACCCGATGAACTGGGAAATGTCTAAAAGATTTCTAAATTCTAAGAAATCATTAACAATAAATGACCACAAGCAATGACAGAATTATTTGAAACTTTTTTCTGCCTTATGTAAAAGTGTTTTCTTGAATTTAGCATAGCAGGTTGTTTTCTACTTCTTAAATTCCTTTAATACTGGTCAATAAAAAAAAAAATCCTTGATAACTATGACTCAGATATTCCTTACTTCCTTTCACTAAGTTCAAAATGGGCTATTGGTTAATAAGTTATGCCTGGCACAACTCTATCCTCTACCAGTGAAATATTATGTTGATAGATCACATAAGAATAATATATCCAATAGGAAAAGGATTTAATGAAGAAATTAAAATAAATGTGAATAGCAAAAGAAGCTCAAGTAGTTTTCTTAGCCCACACCCAGAAATGAATATAACTTATAATAGGTTTCAATGGAATTATGATCTAACACCTTAGTCATTTTATTGCTCTCAAAGATAGGAATAGTTATTTCTAAACTCAAGACCCAATGCTAAAACAATATAAAACAGCAATGGCAATCTCAATACGCATACACACAAACAAACACCACAGTGTCCTTTTCCTCATTTTGATCTGTGGAAACCAGTTATAATTTGTTGACAAGTTTCTAAAGTCTCTTACTTCAAGGTCATAGATTTCTTCTCTAACTCTTAAGGTCAGTAACTCTATGGTTGTAATAATACTCTACTGTTTTGGTTCTGTCTCTCTCTGTTGACCAAACTCTGACAAGTATTGCTTATTTCTCTTGTTTCTTTTCTGATTACATTAAGTAGCTCCATTTCTTAAATCTCCAATATCCCAGAGGATCTCTTCAAATTCAAATCTTTGGATGTTCATGCCAATAATTTGCATTCAAGATAAAGGTTCTACAAAATAGCCCATGGAATTTCTCCCAAAGAATGATGCTTTCTGAGTTTCAAACATCATGAAAAATGTACTTCTGGGAACTTTCACTTTGGCCAATACAACTCTAATCAGAAGATAGGGACCAAACTTGATTCATCTTTATATCTCTAGCACCTACCACAATGCTATATATGTATATGTATGCATATGTATTCACTCACACATACAGGCACACATACATGTGTACATGTATGTACATATATACACATGCATACATGTATATGTAATAAATAGATAATTTTTATGATTCATTTTTAACTTCCAAGGTCTAGAAGTTACCGTTAAGAAAACATTAAGAAGGTTAAGGTGATGAATATTATAAGTATTAGGATCTCAAATTGTTTGCCTGACACATTGATATTACTTCCCTCCCATACCCTGTAATCCAATCAAACAGGCCTTTTCTCTGTTGCTCACATGTGATGCTACAGTTTCCATTTCCATGCATTTATATCTATGCATATTTGGATTATACTCTCTCTTTAGTTCTGGCATAAAGCAATCTCCCTCTTCCCTTGAGTTGCTTATGTAAAAGTGTTTACTTGAATTTAGCATAGCAGGTTGTTTTCTACTTCTTAAATTCCTTTAATATTGGTCAGTAAAAAAAAATTCCTTGATAACCATGACTCAGATATTCCTCAGATATGACTCAGGCACAAAGTTCTATATAAAACCTTTCCTTCTCCCTCTCCCCTCCCATGTTAATAAGTACTCTCAGTCCCAAATTATCTTATATTTAGCTATGTTATTGTATTTATTTGTAGGTGCATTTGTGTATATATGTATGTGTATACATACATGCAGTATATATAAATATGCATATTTGAATGGTTTTTATATTCATATATATTAATTATATTTATGTTATACTCACTTAGAACTTTCCCTGAAACCCAGAATTTTATTTTGCCCCTCAAAATTATTAATTTATTTGTTTTCAGTTTTCAACATTCACTTCCATAAGTTTCAAATTTTCTCCCCTTCCCCTCACCCTCCTTCCCCAAGATGGCCTGAAATTTTATGTGGACTCTACAAATGCATTCCTATTAAACAATGCTTTCACATTGCGCATGTTGCATAGAAGAATTATATGAAATGGGAGAAATCACGAGAAAAAGAAAACAGAACATAACATAAAAGAGAAAATTGTCTGCTTCATTCTGGGTTTCAGCTCCATAGTTCTTTCTCAGAATGTGAATGGCATTTTACATCATGAGCCCTTTGAAAATGTTTTAGGTCCTTGCATTGCTGAGAAGGGCTAAGTCTATCAAAATCGGTGCTCACACTGTGGCTGCTACTGTGTATAATGTTCTTCTGGTTCTGCTCACTTCTCTCAGCATCAGTCTTTCCAGGATTTTCTGAAGTCTGCCTGTTCATCATTTCTTATAGCAAAATAATATTCTATTAAATTAATATACCACAACTTGTTCAACCATTCTCAATTTGTGGTCATCCTCTTGGTTTCCAGTTCTTGGTCACCACAAAAGAGCTGCTATAAATATTTTTATACATGTAGGTCCTTTTCACATTTTTATTATGTCTAGAATTATTGAATCAGCTTAAAGCTCCATCAACAGTGAATCAGTGTTCCAACTTTCCCACATCTTCTCCAACATTTATCATTTTTCTGATTTTGTCATGTTAGCCAATCTGATAGGTATGCTGGGATATCTGAGTTGTTTTGATTTGCATTTCTCTTATCAATAGTGCTCTGGACATTTTTTTTTCATATGACAATAGATAGCTTTAATTTCTTCCTCTGAAAACTGCCTGTTCATATCCTTTGACCATTTATCAATTGGGGAATAACTTGTTTCTTGCAAATTTGACTCAGTTCTCTATATATTTTAGAAATAAGGCCTTTATCACAGATACTAGTTGCAAAAATTCTTTCCCATTTTTCTGCTTCCCTTCTAATCTTGGTGGAATTACGTTTGTTTATGCAAAAACTTATCAATTTAATGTAATCACAATTATCATTTTGTGTTTCATAATGTTCTCTATCTCTTGTTTGGTCATAAATTCCTCCATTCTCCATAAATCTGGCAAATAAACTATTACTTGCTTCCATAGTTTGTTTACAGAATCAGTCTTTATACCTAGATCATGTACCCATTTGGACTTTATTCTGGTATACATTGTCAGGCATTGGTCTATGCCCAGTTTCTACCACACTGTTTTCATATTTTCTCAGCGGTTTTTGTCAAACATTGAGTTATTATCCCAGAAGCTGGGGTCTTTGGGCTTATCAAACTGTAGACTACTATAGTCATTGACTACTGTGCCTTGTGTATTTAACCTATTCCACTGATCTGCCCTTCTATTTCTTATCCTTTACCAAGTCGTTTGATGATGGCTGCTTTATAATACAATTTAAGATCTGGTACAGTGAGGCCACCTTCCCTAGTATTTCTTTTCATAGATTCTGAAATTTTTGTTCTTCCAAATGAATTTTGATATTATTTTTTTCTAGTTCCATAAAAATAATTTTTGGTACTTGGGTATGGCACTGAATAAACAAGTTAATTTAAGTACAATTGTCTTATTTATTATGTTAGCTCAGCCTACCCATGAGCAACTGATGTTTTCCTATTATTTAGATGTGACTTTATTCATGTGAAAAATGTTTCTTAACTGTGTTCATATTGTCCCTGAGTTTATTTTGGAAGATAGACTCCCAAATACTTTATAGCATCTACACTTTAAATGAGATTTCTCTATCTCTTGCTGCAGTGCTTTGTTAGTAATATATAGAAATGCAGATACTTTATGTGGGCTTATTTTGTATCCTGCAATTTTGCCAAAGTTTTTTATTGTTTCAAGTAGTTTTTTTATTTGATTCTCTTGGATTCTCTATGTATATCATCATCATATCATCTGAAAAGAGTAACTCCTTAGTTTCTTCTTTCCCTATTCAAATCCCTTCTTTTTTTTTTATTTTCTGTTCCTTCTATTTTAATTCCTTGATTGCTAAAGCCAACATTTCTTCTCTTATTGCTAAAACTAACATAATAAATAACAGTGGCGATAATGAATATCCTTGTTTCACACTCAATTTTACTGGAAATGTATCTAACTCATCCCCATAACAAATGATGCTTGTTCATGGTTTTAGGTGGATGTTACTTATCATTTTAAAGAAGGTTTCATTTATTCCTGTACTATCCAGTATTTTACATAGGAATAGGTGCTGTATTTTGTCAGATTTTTTTCTGCATCTATTGAGATGATCATATGATTTCTGCTAGCTTTGTTGTTGATATGATCAATTATGCTGATAATTTTCCTATTATAAAACCAGTCCTGAATTTTTGGTATAAATCCTACCTGATCCAAATTATTATTCTTGTGATAAGTTACTGTAATCTTTTTGCTAACATCTTATTTAACATTTTTGCATCTATATCCATCAGTGAAATTGGTCTATACTTTTCTTTCTCTGTTTTGGCTCTTTCCTGTTTAGGTATCAACATCTTATATGTATTATAAAAAAATAATTTGTTAGTATACCTTTTTTGCCAATTTTCTCAAATTATAGTGTTGGAATTAATGGTTCTTTAAATGCTTGATATAATTCGCTTGTAAATCCATCTGGCCCTGGAGATTTTTTCCTAGGGATTTTATTGATGCCTTATTCAATTTCTTTTTCTGAGAAGGGATTATTTAAGTATTTTCATACCTCTTCTGTTAATCTGGGCAATTTACAATTTTGTAAATATTCATCCATTTCACTTAGATTGTTAAATTTATGGGCATACAGTTGGCAAAATAATTTCTAATTTTTGTTTTAATTTCCTCTACTTTGGAGCTGAATTCACCCTTTCACTTTTGATATTGGTAATCTTTTTCTTCTTTCTTTTTTTTTAAATCAAATTGGCCAAAGGTTTGTCGATTTTACTGTATTTTTTCATAAACCCTGGTCTTAATTTTATCTTATTACTTCAATACTTTTTCTTAATTTCAATTTTATTAATCTCTCCTTTGGTTTTCAGTATTTCTAATTTGGTATTTAATTGAAGATATTCAGTTTGTTCTTTTTCTAGCTTTTTCAGTTTCATTCCAAATTCATTGATCTCCTCTTTCTCTATTTTATTCAGGTAGACATTAAAGATATAAAACTTCTGCTAAGAACTGCTTTTGCTGCATCCCTTAAATTTTGGTAGGTTTGCTCATTATTGTCTTTCTCTTGAATGAAGTTATTGATTATTTCTATGATTTGTTGTTTCATTCATTCTTTAGAATAAGATTATTAATTTTTAATTAATTTTTGTCTTATTTTTCCATAGCCCTTTATTACCTGTAATTGTTATTTCATTATGGTCTGAAAAGGATGCATGAACTATCTCTACCTTTCTGCACTTGATTGTGAAGTTTTTATGCCCTTCTACGTGGCCAATTTTTGTGTATGTATCATGTACCACTGAGAAAAAGAAAACATATTCTGTTCTGTCCCCATTCAGTTTTCTCCAGAGGTCTATCATATCTATATTTTCCAGAATTCTATTCGCCTCCTTCTTTATTGTTTATTTTGAGGTTAGATTTATCCAGTTCCAAGGGGGAGAGCAGTTCCCTGCTAGTATAACTTTGCTGTCTTTTTTTTCCTCTTTCTCCCTCAACTTCTCCTCTAAGAATTTGGATGCTATGCCATTTGGTGCATATGTATTCAGTAATGATGTTACTTCATTGTCTATGGTACCTTTTAACAGGATATAGTTTCTTTCCTTATCACTTTTGAGAAGATCTACTTTTGCTTTTGCTTTGTCTGAGATTAAGATTGCGACTCCTGTTTTTTTTAAACTGTAGTTGAAACATAATACGTTCTTCTCCAGCCTATTACATTTACCCTGTTTTTATTCCCCTCTTTACAATGTGTATCTTGTAAATAGCATATTATAAGATTATGTTTTTTAATCCATTCTGCTATCCACCTATGTTTTATGGGAGAGTTTATCCCATTCACACTCACAGTTACAATTACTCTCTGTGCCTTTCTCTTCATTCCATTCCCCCTCTCCTGTTTATGCTTTTATTTCTTCCCTCCTCCTTCCCTTTCTCAAGAGTTTTATTTTTGATCACTGCCTTCCTCAGTCTTCCCTCCATTCTATCAGTCCCTCTCCCCTTTCTTTCTTTTTCTCTTACTACTCCTTCTCTCCCTTCTAACTTCCCCTTCCCTTTTCTTTCCTTTTCCCTCTCCTACTGCCAGTAGGTAAAGTTACATTTCTATACTTACCTGAGTATGTTATTCCCTCCTAGAACCAAATACAATGAAAGTAAAGTTCAAACAAAACTCATCTCCTTCCCTTCTTTTTCTCTGCTTTGCTATGTTTTTGTACCTCTTCATGTGATATAATTTACCTTTTACTGCCTCCTCCTTTTCCTCTTTGCACCCTTTATTTTTTTTTTATCATCACATTGGTTAATGTATACCCACACTCTATCTATCTATATGTCTATCTATCTGTCTCTCTATCTGTCTATCTATCTATCTATCTATCTATCTATCTATCTATATCCCTTTTAAATGTTGAAAAAGATACACAGGTCTCAAGATTAACAAGCACAATCCTTCCGTATAAGAATGTAAACAGTTTGCCCTTATGTAACAACAAATTATATTTTATTTTTCCCTGTTTCCCTTTCTATGCCTTCCTTGAATCTTGTATTTGAAGATCAGATTTTCCATTGGTCTCTGAATTTTTCATCAGGAAGGTCTGGAGTTCCTTTATTTCACTAAATGTCCATCTCCTTGCCTGAAAGATGCCATCATCTCTGAACATACCTCAATAAAAACATAGTTCCTTCTCTGTCTGCTCAGATCAATTTTCACATCATATTTGAATCTCAAATTGTCCTTAGTATATTACAACTTCTGCTTGACTATTTAGGAATTCCATGATAGTTCTTGTCCTATTAGATTGTAAGTTTCTTGAGAGTAGTAACCATGTCATCATGTGAATAGCCAGCTACATTGAAAACTGATATTTCCCTGAAGTTAAAATAAAGTGGGGAGGACATGTAGCACATTGCATGCATTCCCTGAGGGGAGGATCTAGGTAGGAGGATATAGATGATCAGTCTTGCACAAGATTAGCAACCACAGATGGACTGTTACCAGAATAGTTAGAAAAAAATTCAAGTATGTCAATCATAGATCAATTTGTATACTTCGTTATCTCAAACATCTTACACATTTTATATCAAGGTACTTAGAGCAAGAAGGAGCTTTAGAAATCATTTCATTGAACCTCATGATTTTGTTGAAAAAGATCTTGGGGAGATGAGGTGATTTGCTGAAAATTACAAAGTAATATATAGCACAGATGGAATTTGGACCCAATCCAGTGCACTTCTCAGTCAGTAGAATAGGTGCAAATTGGTCTTTATCCTGTGATGCTAACATCCCTAGAGAGAATATTTCCTCTCTGTGAATAGGTTTCTCTATTTTCTTTATATGCCTCATGCTTTACCTGTCCTAACTAAGCAATCTCATCCATTATGCAATGCAAATGTCCTTCCTAGGGTTCCATAATTATTTTGTTCTTCCCATGTGATCACTTTTTTCATAAATGCTCAAAAGGCTATGGGTTAGGACTGCTTCCTCTCTCAGAGTGAATGAACCAGAGGTTGTATGGTCCTCTGTATCATACCACCCTTTCCCCTGTTCAACTGGATTTGCCCCAGGTGAAAACAGTTTCCATTAGATTTCTAACTAAATCATACTGCCTTTCACATGCTTAATGGTCATTTGGTGAATTAAATCCTTTGAGCTAGAAAATAGAATAATATCATCCCCATGAACTTCTTCAATTTATAGGCAAGAAACCTAGACCTCTATATATGAAGTGATTCACCTGAAGCCACAGAGAGTGATGTTCATTTAAATTTAAGTCTCCAATTCTTGACTAAGTCAAAGTATCTAACTTCAAAGCTGAGTAAAAACTAAAGACATTGGAAAATACGTCTCCTTTTCTTTCAGAAGCTGACCTCAATATACACTGTTTTTTTTTTAAAGTGCTTAATATGAACCCAAGACTTCAACAAAATGGTTCAAATATGTATTTGCTCCATCAAATGGCATTTTTGCTATTGGTCTGCCAATTTCAGGAGTTATAGCCACACACTTCCAAATATTTGTGGTTTTTATTTTATATAATACAGCAGAAAACAGTATAATGTGCTTGGTGGATATTTATTTCATAACTTTGGACCTATGTTTATCCTTGAGTTTAGAAAAATAAGACCCCCTCCCCACCCCTTGAGTCTGTTTAGTAAGATCAAATGGAATATGTCACTTGCATTCATCAACAACACTCGTTCAGCTTATTTGTCTTATTTTTTCTTCTCCATAGATGATAGACATACTCAGTGACTTGGAATGGTGAAAAGATTGCTAGACCTGGAATCATGAGAAACCTGGACTCATATCCTACCTCTGACATGGACCTGCTCTATGACCTTGGTTAAGCCCTTTAACTTCTGAATCCTCTCAGACAGCTATCTAAAATAATGAGTTACAGTGAAATGACTGATTTGACTGAGTAGAATGAGTTTGCACACTGGGAATTCTACACAGCAATGTCATTACAGGTCTTCCTGACTCCAGGTCAGCTGCTCTACATACTGTACCACCTCTCTTTTCCTTGGGATAATTATTGAGCCCATTTTCCTTGTTTCATTTTCTAAATCTTTATATTTTGGTAGTGTTATACAATTAATATGAGACATAGCTATCAGAATATATTTTAAAGCAGAAAACACATAAAAGTAGTAATAAAAAAGAGCCAATCTACTTGTAGCTCTGCACAAATCCTTCACCCCTTTTTAGATTTTCTCTAAAACATTTCTACCTTTTTGAATTTTATAAAATAGAAAAAAAAAGTTAAAGCTTTTCTCTCTTGATTCTTCATTGGGAAATTTTCCTTTCAAGCTAACTGTAGGACAAATAACACAAAAGAGGTGTGAGGATGATTAATATTGGGTATACTGCTAATGGCAAATGCATCTTCACACTTGTCAAAACTATCTCCATCTTCTACAGAGCTGACAAAATATTCCCTCCATAGCACATGTCTGGACAAGTATTTTCTGTTCAGAAACTTGTAGGAGTCTCCTTTTGCCTTTAAGATGAAAGTTTTTAAAAGGCTACATTAAATATCTCCCTTCACATTATTATCTATTTCTCTTTCCTTACCTCTCATTTTCAATTATAGAGTTGTATGTAGTATTTTAGAGTTTGGGAAATTGTCAGGAAGCCCTGTGTTCAAATCCTGCCTCTGATACCCATTAGTTGTGCAAATATGTACAATTCACTTAAACTCTGTGAACCTCAGGTACTTTTTTAAACTCTACATTAAATATCCATGTATCAATATCTGTACCAATACAGAGATTTTCTATACTGACAAACTCATTGTCACAGATCTTTTAACCTATTTATGTGTTTTCAATTACTGCAATTCATGCATTCATTTCCTGAAATATTTTCCTACTTGTTTCTGGAAGTCAAATTCTGTCTTTCAAGGTCCAGCTCAGCTATTACCTCATTTATAAATCTCTTTCTGATAACCTAAGACAAAAATGATCTTTTTTTTTCTTTTTTGGAATTTTCCTTGAGGACTTGACTCAATCATTCCATTTGACTCATCCCACCCTACCTGCTATTATACTTATGCACTTATTATCTTCCAATTTCAATTGTAAGCTGGTTTTGTCCCTTGAACTAGTTAAGTACCTACAGAACTCACATGCAGAGAAACTGGGTATAATAAACAGAACTGACATTTTTAAATGCCTTTACAGTTTTTAAAGCACTTTGCTTAAAGAGTTCATTTAACATCACACAAGCCAACTTTAGTTCCATCATCCAACTCTCTCCTGTGACTCCAAGAAGCTGTAGCATACATCCAGGTAAACTTGTCTTGAGCAGATTGACTGAACCAAGTTGTGAGTAATGGACAGGCCTCAAACCTATTGGTGAGTTTGAGGGGCTGTCTACACCAAGCATGTGAACACTTTCCTGGAAGAATGAGTGGATGAGAACAGTTGGTTCCAACAGCCATGAAGGAGACTGAAGGAGCCACCGTATAGCACTTAGAGTTTGTCAGATCTCAAAGACACCAAGGTCATCACCTATCTTCTGGGCTATTGGCAATTATCTTGACTTGCCACTGGACTTTGGTGGCTATGGAAGAAAGATTGATTCTGATGACTGTGCAACTCTGCTTCACTTAAACACAAGACATTACCCTTTGGTATCATTGTTCTTTTGAAAATAAAGGATGAAAAACAAGTCTCTAAAAAGAATTTAAATCCAGATGGTTCTTACTCCAACCCTAACATCAGCTTCTCTCCATTTGAGAATCTATACATACTTAACTCAGCAATTGTCAGGCACATCCATGTTAAATAGCATCCTAATTGCTCATTGGTTAAAGTATAGATTATAAATGAGTTCAAGGAATTTTTTATGTTGGATTTTCCAAGCTTTCCTTTATGGGGAATTATAAAGTTTGGAAGTAAGGTGCAGAATTCCATATAACCAAAGGTAACTACTGTATTGGTGAAATCTATATCCCATAGATTTTTCTAACAGCTAAAATTGCTCCAGATTTGATTTTGACAAAGCCCAGTCATCATTACCCATGTATGGTTTCTGAATTGCAGCTGTTTCAACAGTTGCAAAAGTGAAATATTTTGAAAAAGAATGTTATTAAAGGGAAAACCAGGCCTGGACGTAACTGAAACAAAATCCATTAGAATAATTGGGGGAGAGGAAGAAGGGAGAGGTGACTTTAATTAAAAGTCTGCCAGCCTTTTTCATTCTAATTGCTTTTTTTTTTCAAGGGTACCTACTGGAAAATTTGGATAGTGCCCATGAGTTTCAAATTAAAATGAACATTTATTGGCTACTTTTGTAAACATTAGTTTGATCACTTTTACTGTAAAAGGGTTCAGTACACAGAGTTAATGGATTCTAGATGTTATTTTAAAAGTAGAGTATTCCGGACATACACATGAGTTATATGGACCTCCTGGACTTTCTAGCAGTTAAAAATAAAAGAATTACTATCAATTTCTTGGCACTTTTGCCTGTTAACTTCTGGGAATTTTAACACAGTAAAGAGTATCACACGGCAAAGTATCTTAATCTATTATTCAAGGAAAACAAAATGATGAAGAGGAAATCATTTCTACTATTCTTTGAAATTCCTCTCTCTGTTTTAAATCTAGATAAAATATGACTGAAGATGTCCAGAGGAATAGGTTTTAGTAGTGGAAAATTTAAGTAATTAAATTAATACAATTTTGGATGTATTGTGGTAAAGTTCTCTTCGTACAACACCAAAACCTATAACGTAGGATTTGTAAACATTTCCCAGTGGAAGAAGTAGGGAGGAGAGATCTAGCTCGAGGAATTAATTGATATAAGAAACCTCAGGGTAACCCTCTCCAAAATCAGAGCACTGAGAGATTATATCACTTCCCTAGGATCACATAGCTATATGTAAATATATATGTATATATATGTATGCATGCATGTACATAATATGTATATGTGTATGTACATCATATATATGTATGTACATCATATGTGTATACATGTGCATCATATGTATGTCTGTATGTATATATGTGTATATATAAATGTTCATTCTGGCATATGGGATTTTGATGTATCTTTCTAGTTACATATACCTAAACTATCCCATGCCTTCATTATGGTTTGTAGTTCTTGTTCTTGCTTTCCTGGTTTGTCAGCCTGTAGCAATCCTCTCCCCACTTGAGTCCCTCCACCCTTCAGTACCAAAATGGTTTCCCTAAAATACCAGCGTGACCATTTCACTGCCATCCCTTACTAAATAAACTTAAGGATCTCCCTATCACTTCCAGGATCAAATATGTGCGTGTACACACACACACAAACACACACATATCATATATATATATATATATATATATACATACACACACATACATACATATATACACACACTTTGGCATATAGTTGTTTGCATCATCACAATATGTAGCACATAATAAGTGATTAATAAATGTTTATTAACCTTATTTAATGACATATCGCTCTATTAATTTATCACTCACTTATTTTATAGGATGTCACCCCTGTCCTAGCTGTATACTTTTCCCTTCCCTTATTTAACCTAATTTATATTCATAGAGGTGAATCAATTCAACTCTATACTGTTCTCTATAATAAAATTCCTTGACCCTTTGTCCTTTCCTTGATTATATGTTGCTAAACCATTGGATTACTCTCACCACCCACCACTTTTGCAATACTTCATGTGCTACTGAATGAACGTGGATAAAATCCTGAAATTATTGAGTGAATCCACTACAGATTTATGTTACATAATTTCAAGTGGAAATTAGTTGAGCTATTATAATATTTTTCATTTCTCTTCAGCCTCTTACAGCATCCCTTAAGAAATTCTCTTCAGAATTTAACTAAAAATAGATTCTATTTGCCAAGAGATCCCTCTTCTCCTCTCTTGATTTTATATAACTTTCAATGTTTTTCTTCACTATCTCCTCCTTCTCCCCTGTCTCTCAAAGAGTTTTTCCCTACCAGGAACCATTCTTAATAAACACATTTTATCTCTTCCTCTTCCATTTTTTCCAATAGGTTGTCCCCATTATCATTTTCTCTCTGTCTCTGTCACACTCTGTCTCTCTGTCTGTCTCTGACTCTGTCTATGCCTCTGCCTCTGTCTCTGTCTCTGTGTCTCCCTTCCTTCCATCCTCGCTCTCTCCTCCCATGATGTTTCTTATCCAGAGACTCTTTACCCATTACTTTCTAATATGTACATCTTTCTCTATTCTTTGAAAACAGGCAGATAGACAATCTTTATAAAAGTACTATTATTTTCCAATATTTACCTTTCTACTTTTGGCTAAATTCCATGGGACAGATATGTACACAAAGTCCCACAACTTTCTTTCCTCCCACTTCAACCTTGTAATCTGGCTAATAACCTCATCATTTACCTGAAGCTGCTCACTACAAAATTACCAATAATCTCTTGTTTCTTTTTTTTTTCTCTTTTTTTGTCTTTATATTCTTTTTTTCTTTAATATAAATTTATTTATTTAACTTTTTACACTGATTTTCACAAAATTCTGGGTTCCAAATTTTCTCCCCATTTATCCTCTCCCCCACCCTAATACACCAAGCATTCTAATTTTCCCTATCACCAATCTGCCCTCTCTTCTATCATCCCTCCCTTCTCTTGTCCCCATCTTCTCCTTTGTCCTGTAGGGCCAGATGACTTTCTATTCCCCATTAACTGTATTTCTTATTTCCTAGTAGCAACAGCAATACTCAACAGTTCCTAAAACTTTGAGTTCCAAATTCTCCCCATCCCTCCCTCCCCAACCATTCCCTTTGGGAAGGCAGGCAATTCAATATAGGTAGGCCCTATCTGTGTAGTTTTGCAAATGACTTCCATAATAGTCGTGATGTGAAAGACTAACTATATTTCCCTCCATCCTATCCTGTCCCCCCTGTCTTTTGATCCTGTTCCTCCCTGAGTGTTGACTTCAAATTGCTCCCTCCCCCTATTGCCTTCCCTTCCATCATCCCCCCCACACTGTTTATCTCCTTCTCCCCAACTTTCCTGTATTATAAGACAGGTTTTCATACCAAAATGAGTGTGCATTTTATTCCTTCCTTTAGTCGAATGTGATGAGGGTAAACTTCACGTTTTTTTCTCAGCTCTCCTCTTTTTCCCTCCACTAAAAAGTCTCCTGCTTGCCTCTTGAATGAGAGATAATTTACCCCATTCCATTTCACCCTCTTTCCTCCCACTACATTTCTCTCTCACCATTTATCTTAATTTCTTTTAAGATATGGTCCCATCCAATTCAATTCACTCTGTGCTCTCTGTCTCTGTGTGTGCATGGATGTGTGTATGTGTGTGTGTGTGTATGTGGTCCCACCAACTACCCAGATACTGAAAAGTTTCAAGAGTTACAAATATTATCTTTCCATGTAGGAATGTAAACAGTTCACCTTTGGTAAGTCCCTTATGACTTCTCTTTGCTGTTGACTTTTTCATGCTTCTTCTCATTCTTGTGTTTGAAAGTCAAATTTTCTTTTCAGCTCTGGTCTTTTCATCAAGAATGCTTGAAAGTCCTCTGTTTCATTGAAAGACCATATTGTCCCCTGAATTACTATACTCAGTCTGGCTGGGTAGGTGATTCTTGGTTTGAGTCCTAGTTCCTTTGACTTCTGGAATATCTTATTCCATACCCTTCGATCCCTTAATGTGGAAGCTGCTAGATCTTGAGTTATCCTGATTTTATTTCCACAATACTGGAATTGTTTCTTTCTAGCTGCTTGTAAGATTTTCTCCTTGACCTGGAAATTCTGGAATTTGGACACAATGTTCCTAGGAGTTTCTCTTTTTGGATCTCTTTCAGGTGGTGATCGATGGATTCTTTCAATACTTATTTTGCCCTCTGGTTGTAGAATGTCAGGGCAGTTTTCCTCGATAATTTCATGGAAGATAATATCTAGGCTCTTTTTTTGATCATGACTTTCAGGTAGTCCCATAATTTTTAAATTGTCTCTCCTGGATCTATTTTCCAGGTCAGTTGTTTTTCCCATGAGATATTTCACATTCTCTTCCATTTTTTCATTCTTTTGGTTTTGTTTGGTGATGTCTTGGTTTCTTGTAAAGTCATTAGACTCCATCTGTTCCATTCTAATTTTGAGAGAACTATTATCTTCAGTGAGCTTTTGAACCTCTTTTTCCAATTGGCTAATTCTGCTTTTGAAAGCATTCTTCTTCTCATTGGCTTTTTTTTTTTTTATTTTTGCCAGTGTGCAATCCTCTTTTGCCAATTGAGTGAGCCTATTTTTCTAGGTGTTATTTTCTTCAGCCTTTTTTTGGGTCTCCTTTAGCAAGGTATTTACCCGTTTTTCATGCTTTTCTTGCACCTCTCTCATTTCTCTTCCCAGTTTTTCCTCCACCTGTTTAACTTGATTTTCAAAATCCTTTCTGAGCTCTTTCATGGCCTGAGCCCATTGGATATCTATTTCGGATGTTTGGGGTACAGAGGCCTTGACTTCTATGTCTTTACCTGATGATAAGCATTGTTCTTCCTCATCAGAAATGAAAGGAAGAAATATCTGTTCATCAAGAAAGTAGCCTTCTATGGTATTATTTTTCTTCCCTTTTCTGGGCATTTTCCCAGTCAGTTACTTGACTTCTGAGATTCCTCTCCACCTCCCCTAGATCTGCCCAGCTAGTGCTTGTGGTCTGAGATTCAAATGCTGCTCCCCAGCCTCAGGGCTTTCAGCTGCAGGAGTGGCTGCTATTCAATGTGAGCTTAAGTTCTGGTGCTCAGGTGGGGGCAAGGCAGCCTCCCAGGCTCAGTTCCCTCAGGGGGTTTATGCAGAGATCGTCAGTAATGGATCTGCGCTCCTTTCTGCTCCGGAAGCTCCTGGCCCCTGCTGCCTCTGCCTCTGCCACTGCCTCCCGAGGGGGCCTGAGTGATGGAGACACCCCGCTCCCTTCTCGGCCAGCCCCAAAGTCTCTCTCACTGACCTGTAGTGCCTGTGGGTGGAGGGACCTTCGCGACCACTGGAGGTTCCATCCCTGAAGCCTGCTTGGATCTGTTCCTCCTGGGACCGCATGGCCAGGGCCGGGCTCCACTCTCTGGTGTGTGACAGACCTTTGGTGGTGGTTTTTTAGGGCTCTCTGGAACAGAAATCTCCTCCATTGCGTTGCTGCATGGCTTCCACTGCTCCAGAATTTGTGGGGAGTTCTTTTTACAGGATATTTGTGGGCTGTGGGTTCAGAGCTAGCATATGTGAGTCTTTCTACTCTGCCATCTTGGTTCCCCCCCCCTGCCATCTTGGCTCCTCCCCCATCTTAATTGTTTCTAAATCTTCAATCTTCATATCTCTGTAAACTTTAACACCCTCAGTCACCCTTTTCTCTTGCCTACTCAAAAACAAGTTTTATGCAATTTTAATATATGTTTCTCTATGTATATGTATGTAGATATGCACAAATATGCATAACAATATGTGTAAACTCATACAATATGTACACACTTTTTTTGTGTTTTGTCTACTCCAGTTAGGATGTGAGTTCCTTTAAAAAAAAAGACCATGTTTTGCCTTTCTGGGTATCCCCAGCTCTTGATACATTTTCTGGCACACAATAAATGTTCAATAAGCACTTATTGACTGTGCTTCAGTTTCCTCATTTGCAAAAGTAGAGGTTTGGAATTGAAAGAACTCAAAAGTCTTTCTAAACTTGAAATGAACACTTTCATGATCATTATGTTTTACCCTGTCTATAGAATTATATAGCTATGGGACTGCAAATTATTAGAAGTAACCTTAGAAATAACGTTAGAAGTTTTAAAAAATGTCTGGTAAAAACTCATTTTAAAATGGAAGGAAAAGTGAAGGTAAGTAACTTGCAGAAAATAGAAGATGCAGTGTTTGTAGACAGATCCACTGTGAGTGGGTTTTGTTCAATCATATTGCATTTCCCAGGGAGCATCACTAAGAGAATAATAATGTTAAAAAGAACAGAATTGTTGAATGATACAAAATTTAAGGTCATTTCAAGCCCATTTGTTTGATTAACCTAATCTTTTCTATCTACTTAATTGAAGACATGGCTTGTCCATATGTACTTACTGTACAAGTTGGAAAGGTTGATATTTCATCCAACTTATTTTTCCTATCTGAATGATTAAACAGATCTCTTCCATGTGCCTTGTCCTGTAGAGAATGTGTAGTACTCAATATAATGTAGTAATTACTAGAAATGTTTATAGAAACTTTATATCACCAGGTGTAGGGTTAATGGGACATAAGATCTTCCTCATCCATTCATAAGCCTATGTGACCATATGTGTTTCTTTCTTCCTCAGAACAAGAACCATGTTCCCATGTCTAAAGGTTCACAGGCATTTCAATCATGAATGTCTGGTTCCTTTGAACACCAGCTCAGTTCACAGCTGTGACACATCCTGAGTTGCATAGAGCCCTTCAAGTGTCTCTTTATTTTGTCTAAATGGAATAAATATAATGGTTTTTCAGTAGAATTGTCCTCTTTTTTTTATGTCTTGAAAAACAATTCCTGTTCTGTTTATGTATTTTTAAACATCTCCTTAAGAATATTTGGTACATGCAGCTGTTCATTTAGAATATCATTTATCAGCTCTTAAGTTCCTCTGACACAGATTTAGTGAAGTGGTTGGGTCCTGGCATGATCGAATCCAAATGTAATGATGTTAGATGGCTCAATATAAAACACTTTGGGTCTGTTCTTTTTCACTTCTATTTGTTGTGCTTCAGTTTTAAACTATAAATAGTCAGGGCATTTGTCATTCAATTCTCTCTATGAGTTTATTCTCTGCTACAATTTTCTTTTGCTTTTTTGAGGTAATATTAGTAACTGAGTTTATACAGTGAACCAGTTTTCTTTTGCTTTCCATGCCTCACCATTGCAAGAAGATCAAGCATTTATTTGATACTACAGTATCTGCACTCTTTTGTTGATTTAACTTGAGAAATTTTTTTGGCTGTAAGATTTAAATTTCTCTCAGTCATTCAATTAACATACATTTATTAAGAACTTAAAAATATCAAGCACTGTACTTAGTTCTGCGGATATAAAAGGTAGTAAAAAGACTGCAACTGCTCTCAAAAAACTCATAATGGGGACATCAACATGCAAATACCTATATGTGTATATGTATACACCCATGTATCTATATAGATATAAATGATACGTACAATGAAGAAAATAATGTTAGAATAAACGTGTCCATTTTTAAATGCTTTGGTACATTCAGCTTATTCAAATAAATGAATTAAGATCAGAGTGATTGTAATCATAGGGAATACCTACTTTTGATCTTGAGCCTTTCACATAACAATTTGTTTGCTTTCGTCTTTGATCTAACTAGTCAACAATCCATTAAGATGCAGACCAACTAATTATAAATTGATTCCACTATTAGGAACTAGTCATTAACCTTTAATTTATGTTTTGTGACATAGTTCAATCTTCCCTGTGTCCAATAGCATCAAATATTTTTCTTAAGAGTCTTGAAATATAAAAATAAAATATGGAATATCAGGATTGAAGGGTGCTTTGAAATTCACCTATTCAAATCTTTTCATAATATAAGCATCTTTTCTAAAAAATAATACAAAAAAATCTTTGAAAAACTGTGATGAAGCCATTCTGTAAGTAAATTTTTGCCAGGATAGGTTGCTCACAACTCAGTGATGTAGCTCATTTTCTTACTAGACAGCTTTAGTAATAATAGCTAATAGTAGCTAATATTTACACAGTGCTTACTACGTGCCAGGCACTGTGCCAAACACTTTACAGTTATTATCTCATGTGATCTTCACAATCACCCTGGAATAGGTACTTTTATTATCTTCTTTCTACAGAAGGAGAAACTGAGGCAAGAAAAACAAGTGACTTGGTGAGGATCACTCACTTAGTAAGAGTCTGAGACTGGATTTGGATCTGTTTCTTCCTGTCTCCAGATACATTTTTCTATCCAATGTGCTACCTGATCCTAATCATTAGAAAGTTCTTATTTTAATCAAAATTCGACCCTCTTTAACTTCTTAAATCAAGACTAATTCTTCCCCCTAGAGAAAGAGAATTAATTCACTTCCTTTGGATACAATTAATTGGGTCCTACCAGACTCTTTTCTCTATGAAGAGGGGCTCCAAATAATGACAGAACTGATGATTTAAAAATGCAAACTCCCCCTGATGCCAGGCTCTGTGGCAGAATTTCTAGGAATCCAGAAGTCATTGCTCTTTTCTTCTTCCCTGCAAAAATGGAGATTTCCCCCACACATATCTGATTATCTCCAATTTGCAAGTACATGATCTTTTTTTATACATATTAGTAGTCATAAAGTGAAGCTACATATTGGAATTTCAAGCAGATATGTGAAGGAATGATAAAAAGAAATGCAGCTACTTGAACTTATAAAGAATAATTATGTCAAAGTTGCCTCCTTCTTTTTATGTTTTTGGATATTAACTGTACATCTCAAGGGCTTTTGATATCGCCCTAACTTCCTCCTTTTCTTTACTCTAATTTTTGAAGAAAAGGTCTCTCATCTCTTCACCAAGACCAATCCCTTATACATATACCTTTGATCACTTCCACATCTTTCTCCTCCTGCTCCTTGCCCCCACGATCACCTGTCATTTCTAATATTCAGCTTCTCCTAATATCTCTGATATCTATAAAAACCCATGCCTCCTTTGTCGTAAGAAGGTGAAGATTAAGAAAATCTTATCTTTTTCTCTTCCTTCATACTATCATCTTATATCTCTTCTCCCTTTCACAGTTCATTTTCTAGAGTAAATTGCTCATTACTAGTTTCAGCTCTTCATCTTTTTCAGTCATTTTAAAATGCTTTTCTAAGTAGTTTCTGTACCTCATAATTCAGCTGAAATGGCTCTCTCAAAATTCAGTATTATTTTTTAATCCTCTTCTTGACATCTTTGCATTCTCATTCTGGTGACCATTGTCTCCTTTGGATACTCTCTCTTCTCTCATTTTTCAAGACTGAGCTTTCTTGGTTTCTCTTCATCTCACTGTCCAATGTTTAACTCTTGGTATGTCCCAGAAGCTCCTTCTTGTGTCCTCTTATCTTTACAATCTCTTTTACAATCAGTTTTGCAGATGACTCACAGAGCTACATATCCAACTTCAATGTGTCTCCTGACTCCATATCTTACATTCCCAACTAGCTATAGGGTATTTTACAGTGGAGATTTTATAAGCATTACAAACATTCCATCTCCAAAACAGAACTAATTTTCTATAGCTCTAAATTTTGCCCTCTTCCAAACTTATTTATTTTATTTAAAACAGTCAGTTAGTCAACAAGTAATAAGCATTCGTTAAGTGCTCACTATGCTCCATGCTCTGCTTTAAGTATATATATTGCATCTATTGAAATAGTCTAGGCGAGTGGTGATGAAGATTTGATCTGTATCTCACCACTGGAATAGAAGCAGTGTGAGTGTAGAAGAGAGGTGAGAGATGTGCTGGAGGTAGAAATGGGAAGACATGACAAATGAGTGGATATACATATATATATGTATATATATATATATACATATATATACACACACATATAAAATATATCCTATATATACCCAATACATATATACAATATATGCATCCAATATATATCCTGCATATATCCAATATGTATTTTCAACATATATCTTATATATAATATATATAATATACATATATATATATATATATGTGTGTGTGTGTGTGTGTGTGTATGTGTGTGTCCACTCATTGGTCATGTCTTTCCATTTATACCTCCACCACATCTCTCATCTCTCTTCTACACTCACACTGCTTCTATTCTAGTGGTGAGACATAGATCAATTCCTCATCAACACTTGCCTAGACCATTGCAAAAAACTCCTAAGTAATTCTTGCCTAAGATTTCTTGTCTTTCTAATCCAGCCTCCACATAAAGGCCAAAAAGTTTTCCTAAAGCACAGGACTGACCATAACATTCCTCTACTCAATAAACTTCAGTGTCTACCTATCAACTATAGAAGCAAATATAAACTTTTGTTAGGCATTTTGATCCCTTTTGAGCCTTATTCCATCATGCATCCAACACATATCCCTTATCATATAATCTCTGACTCAAAGTGCCTTTCTTCTTCTTCTTCATCACATAGTTCATTACATTTTCCATTTTATTGTCTTTGCACAAGCTATATTCCCTGTGTGGGATATAATCCATCCTCACCTCTGCCTCTTAGAATCCTTTCCTTCAGAGATCATCTCAAATGTCATTTTCTATATAAGCTCCTTCCTAGTTCCCTGTGTGAGCTGGAATAACCCAGTGCTGAACATTACTAAGAGTCTGCCTTGCAGCAACAACAATTTCTTTTAATGCTGAGAAACTAGCTCCCTTTGTGGTGATTACAGTTGAGGGATGTGTTTTAAATTGGGATTCAAGGCTAACTTTAGAAAGGCAGAATGGAGTAGTGGATAATTTATATCCATGAGCTTGAGCTCATTCTGATCCAGTTGACATATACTCTGTAGAGTTTTCTTCACCTGGGATCAAGTGCCAGACACATTCACAGGGCTTGTTTCATACGTGCAATACCAGGGGAACTGTAATAACTCTTTGCCTGAACTTTTCTCTACAATACCCTCTATTTTATACTACGCTCAGCTTGGGTAGTTTTGAAAGACAAATGATAACTTTGTACTAATCTATAGAAACTCTTTCACACTTCCTTCTGCCCCTCCCCACAATCATATATGACACTTTAATCATACAGTTTGAGATCTTCTAATAGAGCAAAGCTCCCTGGTTCATAGAAATCAAATATATTATATACTTATTATTAGCACAAAAATGTCCAATTAAGTTACCTGGCCCCATCTGATGAAGAACAGGAGTCAAAAAATGAGATGATAGAGTACAATATTGTGACTATTATATTCATAGGGTTAGAAATGTAGAATGCTAGGGGAGGAGCGAGATGGCGGAGAAGAAAGACTCACTGTATGCTAGCTCCGAACACACAGCCCATAAATTTCCTACCAATAGAACTCCCTACAAATTCTGGAGCACCGCAAGCTGCGCAGAAACACAGTGGAAGAGATTACCGTTCCAGAGAGCCCTGGAAAGCCGTCCCCGGGGGTCCATCATGCTCCGCATGCAGAGCCTACCCCTGTGCTGCCCTGGTCGTGCGCCCCGAGAGGAGTAGATCTGAGCAGCCTTCAGGGACAGAATGTCTGGCGGCCACGAAGGTCCCTCCACCCACAGGCACTACAAGTCAGTGCGAGAGACTTCTGGGCTGGCCGAGAGGGGAGCAAGGTGTCCTCGGGCGCCCTCAGGAGGCAGTGGCAGAGGCAGAGGCAGCGGTGGCCCGGAACTCCCAGAGCAGGAAGGAACTCAGGGCCATTACCAAAGGATTCTGCATAAACTCCCTGAGGGAACTGAGCCTGGGAGGCAGCCCTGCCCTGACCTGAGGACCAGAACTTAAGCTCATATTGAATAGCAGCCACTCCTACTGCTGAAAGCCCTGAGGCTGGGGAGCAGAATTTGAATCTCAGACCCCAAGCACTAGCAGGGCAGATCTAGGCAGGGGTGGAGAGGAATCTCAGAAGTCACGTAACTGACTGGGAAAATGCCCAGAAAAGGGAAGAAAAATAAGACCATAGAAAGCTACTTTCTTGGGGGACAGATGTTCCTGCCTTTCATTTCTGATGACGAGGAACAATTCTTACCATCAGGGAAAGAGGTGGAGGTTGGGGCCTCTGTATCCCAGACATCCGAGGTGGATGTCCGGTGGGCTCAGGCCATGGAAGAGCTAAAAAAGGATTTTGAAAATCAAGTTAGGTGGAGGAAAAACTGGGAAGAGAAATGAGAGAGATGCAAGAAAAGCATGAAAAATGGGTCAATACCTTGCAAAAGGAGAACCAAAAAAATGCTGAAGAAAATAACACCTTGAAAAATAGGCTCACTCAATTGGCAAAAGAGGTTCAAAAAGCCAATGAGGAGAAGACTACTTTCAAAAGCAGATTTAGCCAAATGGAAAAAGAGGTTCAAAAGCTCACTGAAGTAAATAGTTCTCTCAAAATTAGAATGGAACAGATGGAATCTAATGACTTTCTGAGAAATCAAGAAATCACCAAACAAAACCAAAAGAATTAAAAAATGGAAGAGAATGTGAAATATCTCATTGGAAAAACAACTGACCTGGAAAATAGATCCAGGAGAGACAATTTAAAAATTATGGGACTACCTGAAAGCCATGATCAAAAAAAGGGCCTAGACATCATCTTTATCAAGGAAAACTGCCCTGATATTCTAGAACCAGAGGGCAAAATAAATATTGAAGGAATCCATCAATCACCGCCTGAAAGAGATCCAAAAAGAGAAACTCCTAGGAACATTGTGGCCAAATTCCAGAATTCCCAGGTCAAAGAGAAAATCTTGCAAGCAGCTAGAAAGAAACAATTCCAGTATTGTGGAAATACAATCAGGATAACCCAAGATCTAGCAGCTTCTACATTAAGGGATCAAAGGGCGTGGGGAATAGGATATTCCAGAAGTCAAAGGAACTAGGACTCAAACCAAGAATCACCTACCCAGAAAGACTGAGTATAATACTTCAGGGGACAACATGGTCTTTCAATGAAATCGAGGACTTTCAAGCATTCTTGATGAAAAGACTAGAGCTGAAAAGAAAATTTGACTTTCAAACACAAGAATGAGAAGAAGCATGAAAAAGTAAACAGCAAAGAGAAGTCATAAGGGACTTACCAAAGGTGAACTGTTTACATTCCTACATGGAAAGACAATACTTGTAACTCTTGAAACTTTTCAGTATCTGGGTAGTTGGTGGGACCACACACACATACACATACACACACATGTACACACGTGCACGTACACACACATACACACATGCATGCACATACAGAGACAGAGAGCACAGAGTTAATTGAATAGGATGGGACCATATCTTAAAAGAAATTAAGATAAATGGTGAGAGAGAAATGTAGTGGGAGGAAAGAGGGTGAAATGGAATGGGATAAATTATCTCTCATTCAAGAAGCAAGCAGGAGACTTCTTAGTGGAGGGAAAAAGAGGAGAGCTGAGAAAAAAACCATAAAGTTTACCCTCATCACATTCGACTAAAGGAAGGAATAAAATGCACACTCATTTTGGTATGAAAACCTATCTTACAATACAGGAAAGTTGGAGAGAAGGAGATAAGCAGGGTGGGGGCGATGATGGAAGGGAGGGCAATGGGAGGAGGGAGCAATTTGAAGTCAACACTCTTGGGGAGGGACAGCATCAAAAGACGGAATAGAAACAATGGGGGGCAGGATAGGATGGAGGGAAATACAGTTAGTCTTACACAACATGACTATTATCGAAATCATTTACAAAACTACACAGATAGGACCTATATTGAATTGCCTGCATTCCCAAAGGGAATGGTTAGGGAGGGAGGGATGGGGAGAATTTGGAACTCAAAATTTTAGGAACAACTGTTTAGTGTTGTTCTTGCTACTAGGAAATAAGAAATACAGTTAATGGGGAATAGAAAGTCATCTGGCCCTACAGGACAAAAGAGAAGATGGGGACAAGAGAAAGGAGGGATGATAGAAGAGAGGGCAGATTGGTGATAGAAAAGTTAGATTGCTCGGTGTATTGGGGTGGGGGGAGTGGATAAATGGGGAGAAAATTTGGAACCCAAAATTTTGTGAAAATGAATGTAAAAAGTTAAATAAATTTATATTAAATAATAAAAAAATAAAATAAAATAAAATAAAATGAGGTGACTGAACTAAAAAATAAATAAATAAATAAATGTAAAATTCTTCCGTAGAATTTTTTTCTTCTTGTCCACATTGAAATCAAGTATTGATTTCCCCCACAAAGTTAACCTTGTTTGAACGCATTTACTTAATCCAAAGTCATATGTGTCTTTTATTAATTCTGACTAACTAGACACCTAATGACTTTTAGGAAACAAAACACATTTCATAAAACACACAAAATTAGAATCATTAGATTTAGAAATGAAAAGTGGTAGAGATCATCTATTTCTTCCAAATCTTTTCCTTTTCAAGATATAATGCTTAATAAGGCATGAAAGTGCTATTTGAATATTTGAATCTCACTCTTAAGACTCCAGATGATAATAGAAGCTTATGTTTAGACTTTCTAAAATTTTAAATACTTTTTCCACCACTTGATCTTCTTGATACTCTGGCATGTATATTGGAGACATTTTCAGCTTTATTTTATAGATGAGGAAACAGAGGTCTAGATAATGACTTGACCATGATGACACATTTACTAAAGCTAGACATGGAATTTAAAACCAAGTCTTCCTGATATAGCATTCTACTCACTATACTGGGTTATCTCTACGTAAGAGGGGAGAATGAGCTGATATCAGCTAAACAGCACTGGACTTAGGAAGCCTGGCTTCTATCTTATGTACTTGCTGGATGACTGAGCAAATCACTTCAGCTCTCTGTACCCCAAGTCTCATCCTCTGTAAAATAAATGACTTAGAAAAGAAGATCTCTAAGATTTCTTCCTTCTCTAAAATCTTGTGACTCAAAATCAAAGAATACACATTAAGAAAATAATTAGGGGATAGAGCTTTGGTTCTGAATCCAGGAAGATATGAATTCAAATCTTTTCTCAGATACTTAACCAGCTGCGTGACTCTGGGCAAGTTTTAAACCTGTTTGCCTCAATTTTCTCATTTTTAAAATAAAGATAATAGCACCTGCCTCCCAGGTTGAAAAGATAAATTAGAAAATCTTTTTAAAGTGCTGGGCATAATACTTGGCACATAAAAATTTCTATGTAAATGATTACTGTTTTTCTTGCTGTTGTCATTTGTTATTCTATGTCATGGTGCTAAAGGAATGATGAAGAATAAAAAGTAAATGAGATACAATTTACTATGGCTTCCCTTGATGACAGAATATCTGGAAGGGAGGTTTTTCTAGCTTTTTTCTTTTCTTCTTAACTAAAGAAAAGTAAACAAAAGGCACAACTTTTGCCAAAAAATTCACTGGACCTTGCTAGCTTGCTTTCCCTTGGTGTTTTCACACTCTATGTTTTTTTTAATTTGCACCCACTCATAGGATGCTTGGCAAACATAAAATATTTTTCAGATGTGTGGGTTATGCTCAGCATACAGTGGGAACTTGGTAAATTAGCTGTTGGGTTTATGGTGGCAGCTAAGAAATGTTGTTTCACCTGAAGACATGGAAAAATATCCTGGCCATTCTTATATATATATAATATTCCCTTTGCCATGCTATCCTAAACTCAAATCAAAAAGCACGATCATATTTGCTAGCATTCATTTTTGATCAATCATCATTGAAAAAAGTAATGTTGATAAAGCATCAAATTTTGTCTTGTGTCTATAAAACCCTGCTGCTGTTAGAGGAAAATATTGACATAGCATTCCTTTATGAACAGGATTTTCATAGACTATGAGCTTCATAGAGAGAAGATGGGAAGGCATGAATTGATTGTTTCTGATGTGTTTGTCCTTCATTCTCAAAGGGAACCATGACATCAAGAAGATGACATGACTTGCAGTTGACTTTGATTTGAGTGAGGGAGGGCTGTTCAAGGTCACCAGCCTCACTTTCTTCTAGTGAGCCATCTGGCAGTTCATTTAAAGATCAGGGGATTTTAAGAGGCTGCAAGTTAAATATGTTTGAACCAAGTAGATAGATGAGTAGCCAAGAAAACTAATGTAAATGTAGGCTACATTAAGAGATTAAGACTAGAGATGGGATATTCCCAATATCCCTTGCTCTGGTCAAATCACATCCCGAGGATTGTTTCTTTTTCTGGGCACATTACTTTAGGACGGATATAGATAACTTTAGAAAGCTTCCAGAAGAAGGAAACTAGCATGGTGAAAGACCTTGAATCCATGTTTTACGACAATCAATTGAAGAATCCAGGAGTGTTACACCTCAAGAAGAATAAACTTAGTAAGAACATGATAGCCATCTTCAAGTACTTGAAAAGGTCTTAAGAAAAAGGGATTAGCTTCATTTTAGAAGTCAGAAATAAGAACAGTTGGTGCAAACTACAAAGAGGAAGATTCAAGGCAAAACTTTCTAATGATTCGTCCCCAACGTGAAGCAAGCCACCACAGGTCATTTTGATCTTCCCCTTACTGAAGATATTCCAGCAAATAATGAATGCCCACTTGTAGGGTATATTATAAAGAAGATCCATGCTCACGTACATGTTGTACTAGCTAGCTGCTGAAGGTCTCTCCAACTATAAGAATCTGTGATTATGATCCTATAAGGCTGATTCTCACATTTTTGGTAGCTCCGGAGTGGATCGTACTTTCTCTACAATTTAAAATCTTCAAAGTTATTAAGACCTTGAGAAGTTAAATAACTTTCCCATAGTCACATTACCAGTGCGTACCAGACACAGGACTTTAACCCAACTATGCAGGTCCTGCTGACTCCAAGAAGACACAAAACAAACTGTTCCCCATGGATTACAGTGTCCTTTTTCATCTCTTAGAATCCTTAACTTTCTTCAATAAAAGAAAGCCTCAGGTACCAGCTGCTATTGGAATCAGTTATTTGTGCATTCTTCCTCCCAAAATGAACTTTTTATTTACTGATCTGTATACATAGTTTATCTGAATCAATAGAATGTAAGCTCCTTGAGGGAACGAGGTATTTCCTTTTATTGTTTGGTTATTTTCTAACCCTAGAATAGTGCTTTTTATGTAGGTGATGTTTAATACATATTTATTTAATTGGATTGAATATTTTGCTGCATGATATCAAGGATTTGGGATCAGAAAGTGCAACTCTGACGTTATTAGGTCGCATGACCCTGGAAAGTCAATTACCTTCTCTAAGTCTCAGTTTCTTAATTGGTAAAATGACTATAATAATACCTATAGTAGCTATATTTCAGAAATCTATAAGGATCATGTGGTGTGATAAATATAATATATTAATGCCAATTACAGTCATAATATTATTTGTAATTATGTATAATATACATATATAATTATATAGTGTGTTATATATAATTACACATATAATATGCAATATAATTATATATAACACACTATATAATTATATAATATACTATATAGTATCATATAATATTTAATATAGCTATACAAAATGCACATATTTATATAGAAATACATGAGAATACATCTATTCTTATCCATATATCTATATATATATGTTTCTATCAATCTATTCAGTCAGTCTACAAGCATGTATTAAACAAATATGTGTTAGCTACTGTGCTAAGCACTGGGGATACAAAAATCATCAAAAGGTTGTCTCTTCCCACAATGCAATAGAGGATACAACAAGCAAACAAATATGTACAAATAAGTTATGTAGGGAATAATTAAAAGAAGGAAATTACTAGAATTAAGAGGGATTGGGAAAGGCTTTAGGTAGAACATGAGATTTTAGTTGTGACTTAAATCTAGGTAAACTAGTGAGTCAAGATGATGTGGGAGAGTGTTCAGGTTTGGGGAACATCTAGAAAAAATATCTGAAACGGAGAGATGGAGTGTATTGTTTGTGGAACAGCAAGGAGGACAGTGTCCCTAAAGCAAAGAGTTCATGGCAAGGAGCAAGATGTATACAAATTTTTTTTTAAAAAGTGAAAGTTGGGGAAGAGGATTAGTTTATGAAGGGCTTTGAATGCCAGAGGATTTTGTATTTGATTGTGTAGGCGAGAGGAAACCACTGGATATTTTTCAGTAGAGTGACATGGTTGGATTTGTGCTTTAGGAAAATCACTTTGGCAGCTGAAAAGAGGATGAATTGGAGTGGGAAGAGACTTGAAGCAACCTGTCCCAGTATCAGTCTATTGAAATTGTCTGATTGTGAGAGTGTTTACTGAGTATTGGCAAAGTCGGAGGAAAGAAAGGGAGAAAAGAATTAGAGAAATATTGCAAAGATAATGTAGACAGATCTTGGCAGCAGATTGGATATGGGAGATGAAGAGGGGAAAAAACCCAGGATGGCACCTAGGCTATGATCTGAAGGGATTAGGAGGATGGTGTTATCCTTAATAGTACTAAGGAAGTTAGGCATAGGAGACAGCTTGGGGGAAAATAATGGCTCTGTTTTGGAGATATTCAGTTTTAGATATCTATTGGATATTATTGATTGAAGGTCAGCAGAGAGATTAGGGTGGGATAGCAATATTTCAGGATCATTCCCTAAAGCCAAGGGAGCTGATGACATCGCCAAGGTCTACATCTAAGTCATCTTTATCTGTATGTATTTATATCCATGCTTATATCACTGTATGTATCACTCTCCTTACCTGTATATTAGTATTTATAAAAAGAGATGAATAGAGAGGCAGAGAGATAAATTCAAAGAGAATGTTTAAAGGACTGGACTTGGTGAAGAATTTTTACTTTCACAAAATCCTATACAATACAGGGATCTTAGGAATCTTCTGATTTCAGTGGTGTGTGTGTGTGTGTGTGTGATTTAAAGTGAGAAACTCCCTCTACAAATAGAGATTAGAACCTTTTCTGCAAGTTCTCATCTTAGTGAACTGGCTAGAACTCTTAGAACTTAAATGACTTTCCCAAGCCATGAAAGCAGCATATGTTGGAGGGTGAATTGAACCCGGCCTACCTGACTGTAAAGTCAGCTCTCTATCCACTACACTGGTATACTTCTTCTTCTTTAATGTGTCATATATTATTTTATATAGGTGACTGTTATTATTTAATGAAATACAATTCTTGGACATTTCATGAAAGTCAAAAAGGAAATCTCAGCAGATATTTATGCTCATTTACAAAGATTCACAATTGCTTAACAATATTAGATTAATGGAAACACAGTATGAAATTCTACTAAATGGATATTATGGAGGGAGCAATATGATTGACAGATAATTACAGAAAATGATACATCAGAATTTTGTGACCTCACAATGAAATTTGTGGTTTGCATTACTTATGTTATTAATGTTATCAAGAAAATATGTGACTTAGAACAATTTTCTGCATATTATCTTCATCCATAAGTGTTTTATAATATTTAATATTTTATTTATCCTGAATCTTTTTTAAATACAGAGCACTGGAATTAATTTAAGATTCCATGTTTTGTGTGAAGAACATTTTATGTATGCCACAGTAATCTGATCCTAAATGTTCTGCTATATTTTATTTATAGAAACTATGCACTGTAGGTAGATACTTTGTGATAGTGAATCAGATTTTTTTTAAGTTGGTATGGATATTGAGACACATTCTACAGGAAAAATTCTGGTTGCTTTAGAAATTCTCTTTCTTTGACCAAAAAAAAAATGTTAACTCTACCCATGTTTGAAGCTATTGCAGTATTGTCAGACTCCACCTTTGGAACTGCTGATAGATTATCATAAATATAAAAGGTCACACTCTCCATATTCACTGTCACATGAAAAACAAAAATAAATTCACACCAATACTTTCTGGGCAAAAATTCATACTTTCCCACCACACTGCATACTACAGGAGCTCTAGAAGCCTGCTGTTTCTGAGATTGGGGTCCTAATGGTGCAACTGAATTTAATAATAAGATATCTAAGATATCCATGGGACTTGGTACAAGCTCAGCTTTTGAACTTGTCAATAGAACTAGAGTCAAATTCCTAAATAAATAAAGTCATGTTCAGTACCATGTTTGAATTTTAACAAAATATACTCAGTAGATAAAAAAAATGCTGAAGAGACATTGTTGTAAAACTTCAAAAATCATTGGAAATATCAAGTAGCAAGCTATTTTGACTTTGCACAAGATTGTCCCAATATGTATTATAGCTCTACTGAATAAAGTAACAGGAGTTCTTAATTTTGATATATGTTTTGGCAGTATAGTGAAACATATAGACTCAGAATAATTTTTAAATCTGTAATTGAAGGAAATATTAAATTTTAGTTGGAAGTTAAGGTAAAAGATGTATTTTTACCTATCCAAGTTGTCATAGATCCCCAAATTTTTTCATGGAATCCTTGGTGGTCCATAGATCATGGTCACTAAGAACCTCTGACCTATAGTATTGACCCTAAGATCACAATCTCGATGAGAATTCATCCTTCTTCTTTTATTTAGTCATATGTTGCAAGGGGTAATATTGATGTGTTAGATTCGATTTGATGATTTTGTATAGATCAAGATGTTCCTTAAATATAAAAGATGCTGGATTGATTATAGGTCTCCATACACTGGTTCTTCAGTTCCTTTCTTTAGAATGAAATTTTGTAAGTTACAGATCCCATAGAATAGAAATCCCTGACAAACAAGTGGGAGTTTTAGAAGAGCAAAAGTTTAATATGAGTCAATAGTAGAATGCTATAAACAAGAAAGGTAACAATCTTGGGTTATAGAAAGAGAGATATAGCTCCCAGACTGAGAAGGTGGCTCTCTTACTGTATTGTATTCTGATTTTTGTCATTGTTATTGATTTTTTGTTTTCATAGAGGACCCATATTGCCAAGTGATGATGTTTCAACGTAACTGTCAATTGGATTTACTTGTCAGATAGGATCTAGAGAGATGTATTCAATTCTGCCAACCATATTTTAGGTGCAGCATCAACAAGGTAGAGTATATTAAGAGAAACTCGGCCAAATTGTAAAGTGTCTTTTAAAAACTCATTCATACAAGCAAGCAAAAAGCAGTTATTATACACTGTCTCTATATAAGGTGGTGCCTTAAGTACTAAGATGACACATACTTACATACATACCTGCATGTATGCATAAATAGCACAAACACATACATATATTTATATGTGCATCTACATGCACCCATAGCCACTGCTATACATATATGCATTTGTGTGTGGGTATGTAGACGTGTACACAAACACACACACACACAGGCATACACCTGACTAATAGAACCAGAAAAAGAAAACCGAAAAAGAAAATAATCCTTACTCTTTCAGAACTTATTTCTCTTCCAAACATTGTCGTGTTTTATCATTGGTATCTCTATAGCCCAATACATCTCCTTGTCACTTCTTTCATCTCACTTCCAAACTTGTGTTTTTCTGTCCACAATCTCTGATTCTCCAACCTATATCTCCCATCCCTTACTCTGTTTTCCACACAACACATGACAAAATAGTGGCCCTTTCTCTGAGCATATGAACCATTCACTTAAACCAAAGAAGGTAAAGGGAGATGAAGGAAATGTTTAACCTGGAAAAGTAGGCACATAGCTTTTGGAAGAGAGAAATATTATGCAGAGTGAAGGGAACCAGGGAAGTGGAAGGCTGGCTGGATTTGAAGTCTGTGTTTCCCAGTTTGAATCCCACATCAACCTTGGACTGCCTGTGTGACTTTTGGAAAAGTTACATAATTTCTCTGGGATGCCCACAAAATGTGTATGTGAGTAATGATGGTGGAATGAATAACTTCTGAAGTCCCATGCATCTCTAAGTCCATGATCTTATGTGTAGTGGCTGAGGATCTGGTAACACAATAACTCATTAGACAAAACGAAAGAAAAATGATCAAAACTCATTACAATTAGGTAGTGTATCATTACCATTTTTACTGAAAATGCTAATTATCTAGTACTTCATGGTTTGAAAAATGTCTTCTATCTTTCAAATACATAAAACCCCTTGAATTTGGTAATATTAACAAATGCATAATCTATTGAATGAATTATAAAGCATTTATCAAGTGCTTACTTTGTGCCATGAACTGTGGTAAGTGCTGTGGATTCATATAAAGTAAGCAAGACAGTCTCTGCTTTTAAGAAGTGCATAACTCCCATAGTATAGATGAGAAAATGAGGCTGATAATGATAATGTGATTTCACAGGATCATACAATTATTAAGCCTCTAAGAAAGGATTTTTGGGGGCAGCTAGGTGGCACAGCAGTAGAGTTCTGGGCGTTAAGTGAGAAAGACTCATTATCATGAGTTCAAATCTGGTCTTAGAAACTTACTATCTATGTGACTGTGCTGTTTGTCTCCATTTCCACATCTGTAAAATGAGTAAGAGGAAAAAAAATGCAAGAGCCTCCAATATCTTTGCTAAAAAAAAAATCCCATGTAGAGTCATGAAGAATCTAAGGCTTCTGGTAAGGTTTATAATCAGATTCTTCCGATCTCCTTGTCCACCACTTTATCCAAGAGTAAAAGGCAGTGAGAAAAATGCATTCAGGCAGTGAGTCAGCAGTGATCCTAACTTGTTTAACTGGCATTCTCCCCAATGACACCTTGACTTTCACTACATTTTTAAGGTTGATGTAACGTAATACTTCCTTCCCACTACCATTTAGGTAGGGGAAAAGTTCTTAGCATCATTTTAACCAGATGGGGCAATTGAGAGTCCAAGACTTAAGATGTCTTATTAGAATACAATAGAGGTAAGATTAGGAAATTCCTTAGATGCTGA
Source organism: Bettongia penicillata ogilbyi (assembly GCA_023548195.1). Taxonomy (NCBI): domain Eukaryota; kingdom Metazoa; phylum Chordata; class Mammalia; order Diprotodontia; family Potoroidae; genus Bettongia; species Bettongia penicillata. Next base: position 12,928,434 of record JAJHZJ010000470.1, on the reverse strand, counting down.
TTGACTTGATAGCAAAAGTTTAATTAAAACAAAATTTTGCAAAGTTGTTGAGTAAGTTTCTCACAAAAGGGATGTTTCATTTAGGATGGTTTTGCCATTATTTCGGTTCTACAAATGCTCATTTTTTCCCTGATTACGCAGGTGCCTCATTATCCTATTTGAATGGCCATGACTCATTTTCTGTGTTTCGATAAGAAAGCCCATTATTCATATATCTAAACAGGTTATTGTTTGGAACTTCATTAAGGAGGAGTGTTACCAGTCTTTCTTGTATTCCACAGGTCAAGAAGGAGCCTTCCTTCTTTTGTAAGTGATAATTGCTACTCTCTTTAATTTATCTCCCAAGCAGAATGGAGCATACATTCTCTAGTGGCACTTGAAAATAAGCACAGTTGGGGAGCAATAGACAATTTGGCATTTAAAAACAGAAAATTAAATTGTAATACAATTTTAAACTACACAGTGAGATAATGGAAATTTTACTTTTCCATAGCAAATCTCTAAACAATTGGTGAACCTGAAAATGACAAACATACTTAAAAAGTGATTTTTAAAATGCAATTAAACATTTTATCTCATTTTATTGTCTTCTTTTATATTTCCTATCACCTTTCTACTACATTTACTTCTTTATTCAGCAAGATCCCATCAGTCTTGCTATTGTAGCTCATCTTTACATTTCTGCTTCTGTTATTGGAGGGTGGACCCATGATCTCCAAAACCCCTATTTATGGAGCTCAACTCAGATTTCTTCTCTTTTCTCACTTGACTGCTTTACTCTGGGACATCTTTGCTACCCTGTTTGTAGTTATCTTTGCTACCTCTATGACCACTTTCCAACTTCTTTGGTGTTTTTTCTTCTCCTTCAGAATGTAAACCCTCTGAGGACAGGGACTATCTTTGTTTTCCTTTTCCTTTTTTTTTTTTTTGCATTTGTATTTTCAACACTGAGATTAGTGCTTGACACATAGTAGGTGCTTAATGACTATAACTCTATATATTTAATATTCTCTTTTAGATGTCTAAAATACTAGGTAGGGAAAAGGACAGCAAAGAAATAAATACCGAGAGCACAGAGTGCATTTATTTCAATCTGAAATTAGGGCAGATAGGTAAGCCTAGTTTTCTTCTTGGTTCAATAGGACTGGAAATAGGAAGTAGAAGGTAAGACTGAAGAAAGAAAATAATATTCCCATAGAATGGAAACTCTTTATTTTGTTTTGTTTTGTTATTTGAATCCTTAGCACAGTGCTTGTCACAAGATAAGCATTAATAAATGATGGAATAAATTCAATTGAAATGATTGTTCAGGTCACTAAAACACTTGCATTCATCCAAACACTTGCACTTCATTAGAATTCCCATCCTTGTTACTTACCAACACTGTGATCTTAGGCAGTTAATATAGTTCTAATGGGCAAGAGTTTCCTAAATTTTACAGGGAGGAAATGGGGACAATGAATGATTTCATTTGAGACACATTGAGTTTGAAGAGCCAATGGGATATTCAGATAAAGATGACAAGTAGAAATTTTCAAAAGTCAAAACCAAGATGGTGGAGGAAAGACAAGAACTTCCCTGAGGTCCCCCAAATTCCCCTTAAAACAACATTAAAATAACACCTTAAAACAAATTCTGGAGTGGCAGAACTAACAAAAAGATGAAGTGAAACAATTTTCCAGCCCAAGATACCTTAGAAGATCACCAGGAAAACTTTGTCTCATGAGGGTGAGAGTAGCTCAAAATCTACGATTGGCATTACCATCTAGTGTCATGTCCCTGAAAGCCAGTAGCAGACTATGGAGGTAATTGAATCATCAGTGGCACCTTCAGGAGCTCTCCTCTCACAGACAATAAGGGTATTGGAAGGCAATTACATGAGACCATTTGCTGATACTTGGTGCAAAATTCTGTTACATTACCCATGCACAGTTCCTGGCCACAATCCTAGGGTGATGAGGAACGCTGGCAGAAGTGTGGATCCTGGCCACAGTTTCAGTGCACAAAAGAGTGATTGTGGTTGCTCCCAGACCATGGCTCAAGCCAAGAATACAGTGACAACACCTGTTGTTAGATCATACTACCTTAGAAGAACTGAAGACTTAAAGACTTCCCAGAAATAACTCTGAAAGGAGCAGCACAAAAAGCTTTATGACACAGTAGCCCTTCCACCCCAGGAGCAGAGTCCAATTTTAACATAAAAGTCAACAAATGGGCTTGAAAAATAAGCAACCAACAGAAAAAGAGGTCTTGACCATAGAAAGTTATTGTGGTGACAGAGATCAAAGCACATGTAGTAATATTAATACTTTACATATACACATCAAATGATCTAGCATACAAATTCTTAAAGGAAAAGTTAAATGAGTTACAGGAGACACTAAAACTATACCAGTGGGAGACCTTAAATTTCTCTTCCAGAACTAGATAAATCTAACAAAATATAAGAAAGAATTTAAGGACATGAATGGAATTTTAGAAATTTAGATTAAACAGACCTCTAGAAAAAATTGAATTGGTATAGAAATGGATATATTTTTTTTCTCAGCAATTTATGACTTCTACAGAAAAAAAAATAGCATGTATTAGGGCATAAAAAACATGAGCAAATGGAGAAATGAAGAAATATTAAATGCATCATTTTCAGATCATAATGTATTAAAGTTACATTTAACAGAGCATTATGGAAATAGATTAAAATTAATGAAAAGTAATTAATACTAAAGAATGAGTGGTTAGAAGAACAACCATAGAAACAATCAATCCCTGCATGAAATAGAATGACAACCGTGAGACAACATGCCAAATTTTATGGGATGCAGCCAATGCAGTACTTAGGAGAAAATTCCTATCACTAAATTCTTATATCAATAAAATAGAGAAAGAGAAGATCAATGAATTGAGTAAGCAATTAAACAGGAAAAAAAGAACAAATTAAAAATACTCAATTAAATATCAGCTTGGAAATCCTGAAAATCAAAGGAAAGATTACTAAAATTGAAGGTAAGAAGAACTAATAAATACAATTATGAGCTGATTTTATGAAAAATAACAATGTAATTGGCAAACCTTTGGTTAATTTGATTAAAAAAAGAAAGAAGAAAACCAAATTAGTGGTATCAAAAATGAAGAGGGTGAATTCACCATTAATGCAGAATAAATTTAAGCAACCTTAAGAAATACTTCTCCCAATTATGTGCTAATAAATCTAATAATCTAAGTGAAATGGATTAATATTTATAAAAAAAATTGTTCAGATGAACAGATGAAATAGAATATTTACATAAACCTACCTTAGAAAAAGAAACTGAACAAGCCACCAATGAGTTCCATAAGAAAGAATCACCGGGACCACATAAATTCACAAATGAATTCTACCAAACATTTAAAGAAAAATTATTCCAAACACTAACAAACTATTTGAAAGAATAGGAAAAGAAGGAGGTTTACCAAATTCCTTTTATTACACAAATGTAGTTCTGATACCTAAAGCAGAGAGAGAAAAGAAAAAGAAAAAGACTACTGACATTTCATTAATGAATATTGATGCAGATCTTTAACTAAAATCCTAGTAAAAAGAATATAAAGATTATATACTATGAAGAGGTGAAATTTGTACCAGCAATACAAGGCTAGTTCAGTATTAGGACAACTATCAGCCCAATTGATTATATAATTAAAACACACAAAAATCGTGATTATCGCAATAGATCTATAAGAAGCTTTTAACAGAATACAAAACTTATCCCATTAAAACACTTGAAAGCTTAGGAATAAGTGGAACTTTACTTAAAATTTCAAGCAATTTCTGGTTAAAACTAACAGCAAACATTATCTGTAATGGGAATAAGCTAGAAGCCTTCCCAATAATGTGAGGGGTGAATCAAGGATGCCCATTATCACCATCATTACTCAATATTGCACTAGAAATGCTAGCCGTAGCAATGAGACAAGAAAACAGAATTTAAGGAATTAGAATAGGCAAAGCTTTGCCAGTGAGATGATGTGCTACGTGGAAAATCCTCGAAAAAAACTAAATGAAATAATTATCAACTTCAGTAAGCCTGAAAAATATAAAATAAGCCAACATAAATATCAACATTTTAAAATTGCCTTCAAAGTCCAACGGTAAGAGATAGAAAAAGAAATTTTATTAAAATAATTTAAAATTTTAAATAAAATTAAAAATGTAATGAAAATTAAGAATACTTGAGAATCTACCTGCCAAGACTAAACCAGGAACCATAAGTACACAATTACAAAGCACTTTTCACACAAATAACATATCTAAACAACTGGAGAAATATTAATTCCTAAAATGTAGTCCGAACCAATAAAAAGAAAATTCAGTTCTCTCTGTGCCGTACCAATCAAACTAGCAAAAAATATTTTATGGGAAACAAGGTCAAGAACATCTCAAGAATATCAAGCCATCAATGAAAATATGTGAAGGAAGTTTGCCTAGCCACACCAGATTAAAAACTGTATTTCAAATTCTTCCCCTCTCCGTGCTTTTGAGAATGGAGGAATTTTCTTTCTCCTTTCTTCCCCTGGAGTAATACATTTGTGGAGAATTCTAAAGACTTTCTATTTTTTGAACAATGATTTTTCATTGCACAAATAGGTCTCCAGTTCTACTTACTTCACTTTGTATCAGTTCATAGTGATCTTCTTTGCTTTCTGTCAATTATTTTTTTCATTTCTTAAGGCATAATAGCATTGAACTATAAATATGTAATTTGTTTAGCTATTGTCCAATAGGTAAACATTCTCTTAATTTCAGTTTTTTCCCTTCAACTTCAAAAAAAGCTGATACAAATGTTTTCTGTTCATATGGACCCTTTTCATCTTTTTTTCATCATCCTGGGGTATACATAGTTCAGTATCCTCATTTGACATATAGTGACCAAAAGAAGTTTAATGATTTACACAAAATTATGTAGGTATTACATCTTGAGAGTCAAGTCCTCTTAATTCAGATCAATTCTCATTTTATTTCTGTGGTAGCTTCCTATTTTGTTTGCTTATTTTAGCAGAGATGAAAAAGTAAAAATCCACCCTTTTATCTTATTTACCTGGCAAAAGTATAAGTTTAAGCTTTCCTAAATTTCGCAGACATGGCTTATAATCTCTCTCTCTCTCTCTCTCTCTCTCTCTCTCTCTCTCTCTCTCTCTCTCTCTTGACTTTGTGCTCATTTGGAATACATTTACTCTGTATCCATGCTATTTTATTAATAGTAATTTGCATTTCTATTCTTTTATATTTTATGAAGTGTTTTACAGAAACTGTTTCATTTCTTTCTCATAACAACTTAGATAGGTAGGTACTTTTATTATGCCTGTTTTACATACCAGGACCCTAGAGACCTTAATAGAATGTAAGTTCCATGAAGGTGGTTCCTGTTTTGAGTTTTGGCTTTTTATTTTCTATGCCTAGTGTAGTACTTGGCACGTAGGTTCTTCATAAATCCTTTTCATGCTATGAAAAATAAAGCACAAAATAAATGCAATTTGATGCTAATATTATTTGTACAGGGGGGTCCTTTCAGTGGTATCCCACAAAACACACCTCACAGACACAGGGAAAAAATCTTTAATAAATAAGACTTTTGTATGATAGATCAAAGTGAGGTGTTTAATTCAATGAACACCAATTCTAAGAAACTGTAGCAATACAAGATGCAAATGCCTTCATACTATGCCTTTGCATAGTCCTTAACTTTTTCTTGAGATGCTCCCTTTCCTTATCTCTAGCTGCTGGACTCCCAAATTTGTTTCCAGGCTCAGTTTAAATGTCTCTTATAAAAGGTATTGCTCATGACTAATATGAAAATGTGTTCAATAAGAATGTATGTGTAGAATCTACGTAAGATTGCATGCCATCACAGGGAGGGAGGGGAGAGGGAGATGGGGAGAGGAAAGGAAAAGAGGAAAGGGAAGAAAATTTAAGACTTATGAAAGTGATTGTTGAAAACTGAAAATAAATTAATTAAAATTTAATAAAGGTATTGCTGATTCCGTCCCCATTTCTTTTATTTAGTACTCTCTCCCAACACTTCTAAATAAATTTGTAATGATCTCTTTTGCATTTACTAATTTGGATATATAATGTAGTCATCACCATTACCATCAACCCTCAAAAGGATGAAGGGCTCTTGAGGGTAGGGGAAGCTTCTTTTTTATCCTCTTATCCCAAGCAAAACATGGTATCTGGAAGATAACAGATACATAATAAATACTTGTAGAATTTAACTGAAATGAAGTCTTAAATTCAAGGAGCTATAGCTTAAATAAATGCCAAATGATGATAAAGTGCCCAGCAAAATAAAATCAGCCAGTTAGAAATAGGACCCAGGTAATCAAGCTCCTTATTTCTCATTATCACTGCATATGTTTAATTTTCTTTCTAAATTGAATAAGTCCTGGTGGGTTAGAATTTTGTTTACCTTACAAATAGAATTTCTCAGGCAGTAGTAGCTTAAAAAAGAAGCATTTGGAGGAGAGAGGGGATATAATGATTTGTATTAAAATTGTAAGGGCTTGCAAAATTTCTTGGAAAATGACATCAGACACATGTAAATCTATCCTGAGGGTTTTGTCTATTATTTTATAATCTATAATAAACAATGGAATTAAAAATTCCCCTCCAATGTCTTTCTCAGGAAAAAAATGGAAAAGAGAGAAAAGAGAGAAATTAGTTTATTCAGGCTCTTTTCTTTGTCCTACATCTGACTATTTATACAGATGTTAAACATTTTAGGTTTTCCATTATGTTGATTGATTCTAGGCATCTGAAGAATATTCCTTTCAGGAGATGTCAGCACAATGAGTTTTTAAAAAGCTATTGTTTTGAGTGATGATTATCAAGAAAAGAGATATGCCATTTCTGGGCAAATTTCAGTGTTGCTATAAAGTGTAAGATTAGCTCATGGTGGTAGAGAGAAATATATAATAACCTTCAATATATGAAATCTGTATAATGATTTCTACTTCACTTGATCATAGGCGAGAGGGTTGGGGGAAACCAGATAAAAGTACATCCCTCGGGGGATTTTTTTTTTTAAGAAAAGAAATGTTTTCGGTGAAATTGTCCTCCTCATGATGCAATGAAGGTTACTGCAGCAGGCAATGCCTTCCACGATTTAGATAAATGGGGCTTTTTTCCAGTGCATTCTGCTTTCACTTTTATACAATTGAACACTTACTAAAGCATCTTACTCTAGGCTCTTAGGCGGTGCTCAAATATTTCAAAATCCATGGTGGGGTAACTAAGCTGACACCAAATTTATCCTTAAGGGTAAAATGCTTCCAAGTTCAGAGATTCTTTCTCCTCCTTTCTTGATTCTTGAGTATTCATTTCTTGCCTGGAAAATTAGTATTACAAATGACTTTGCTTCTTCCAGTACTGTATCAGTATGCTGATTTAACATATTTTTGAAAGGGGGTGGATAGATGTGTCAAAAATATCAAAATTCACATTAGACTCAAAGTAGTAATTCTTTATTTTTCTTCTTGCTCTGCTTCATTTCTGATGTGGTCTAGATTTCATTGTGTTTGAGAAAATTTTTCAGTGGACTTAAAGTGGTTAAAGGGAGAAACTTTTCAATCTTTTAAAACAAGCAATCTGAGATTATAATCATTGAATTCATTAACAAGGCTTTCTTTTTTAAGTGAATCTATTCTCTAGAAACATTTAGAAAAAGATAATAATTCTTTTTTTCTTTCTAAATAAATTTTATTGATGACTTTCATTATTATAACACATTAACTTCTAAATATTTCTTTTTTGGTACATAATGTATTAATGAAAAAAGCATTTATAAAGTACTTACTCTTTGAATTTGCTATGAGCTGGGTATACAGAGAAAGGTTAGGGCAATAACTGTCCATAAGAAGTCCACATTCCAAAGGGAGAGACATGGTCGTCTCTACCATACTATGAAACAGGAAAAGAAAGTTCTATGCATTTTGTCCATTTGTAAAATGATGATAGAGCCCATACAGTCAGGTGGATTGGGAGGTAATCTCAGAATTAGGAAGATCTGGGTTCAAGTTCCACCTCTGATATATACTGGTTCTATACCCCTGAGCATGTTAGGTGACTTCTTTTAAAGTTATTTATTTATTTTATTTTGAATGTGAGAAATAAAACCAACATATCTATAACATGATAGAATAGGAAAAAAAAGAATACTAGACATGAAACTGTGAATCTATTATGTAAATCTTGCTATTTTATTTAAATATACAGCTGGCAAGTAACATTTTCCCCTTCCCTCCTGACCCTAGAAAGGGCTAACTTAGGCACAAATATGTGTGTGTATATACTATATGTAATATATATATATATAATATGTATATATATGTATGTATATATGTCTCCACACACACACATATATTTAAAACCATTCTACATATTCTTCTATATATCAGTTCTTTTTTGGATACAGTGTCTTCTTGCATATGTTCCCTCTAGTTAATTTGGTGCATTTATTATAGCCAAAACGACTTATTCAAAGTTGCTCTTAAAACAGTATTGCTATTACTGTATATGACATTCTCTTGGTTTTTCTCTTTTTTTCTCTTCATTATTTTGTGCAAGTCTTTCCATATTCTTTTTCTTAGTAATAGAACTTCTAAATACCTCCAGGCAATTGTTTGGTTTGTACATTGCATAAAATGTAAATTTGTATTGATAGGAGTTTCATCAGCGGAAGTCCCTTATATTGATAAAATGGCATATGTAGTCCAAACACTTTCTTTCCCAAGTAGGAAATGCTTTGGAGGTACACTATGCTATGCCTTGATGTTGAGATCATAGGATTTTTAACTAGCATAGGCCTTTGAGTTCACATAATGACCACCCTCATCTCAGAGATAGAAATGAAAACCCAGAGAACATTATAGTTTAAGACTTTCCAGGGATGAGGAGATCATGGAATTTCAGAAAGGGAACATAAAATAAACCAAAGATGCCAATAAAAAATAAATTAACAAAAGACAAAAAAAAATATGAGTAGATATGGTATGTAGTTGAAACAATTCCAACCCAACCTCTTCATACAAACTCAACATTAAAAAAATGGGAACTGGTTTAAAAAATAAAAAAGATGTTATGAGTATTTCATACTAAAGTTTAGCCAGTGTTATCTAATTAGCACAAATGATGAATCTAAATGAGTGTAGAAATCTCTAATAGCAAATATGCAAATTCCTCTTAAAGAAGAGGGATAGAAGGTTTAGACTATAAGTACATGAGCAAAACCTTGAAAAGAAGGTTGGTGGAAGAACATAAGCAATATGAACTGAGAAAGCAGTGATAATTGGTGGAAAGAAAAGAAATAAATGTGTAGAAATATGTCAGACCTTCTTAAGTCAGATTATTAAAGCAGTTATTAGAAAAATGAACAATATTCCAGAACCAGCTCTATCACTTACCAACAGCAGGTCACACTTCTTTGTCTTAGTTCCTCATCTAAAAAATGTGTAAGATTAGGTTAGCGTTGTTAAATATGTGGTTATGATTCTCCGATTCCATCTAAACCAGATTAGAATGTAATTGGTGAACTACATTAAAAAAGAATTGGTAAATATTAGACATAGTAAATAAAATATGAAAAGAAATAAAACATAAATAACATACACTTAAAACTTAGTTAATGTGCAGTCTGTAAGGATTCTTATCCTTAAGTAAGTACAGATTAATTACTTTGAGTTTGAGTTATGTGTTGTCTTTGAGTCTGATATCATTGGACTATATTATCTCTAAAAACTCTTTCCTAACAAATCTATGAATTTATGATGTCAAGAATCTTTAAAGATACAATGAGAAATAGAATAAAAAATAGATGAATTGAGGAATGGGTAGAATTAGAGCCAAAAGGGACCTCAGAGGCTTTCAAGTATGAGTCCCTTCTCACTTTACAGATGTGGAAACAGATCTCCAGAGAGATGAGATGATTGCTGAGACTTATGCAGCTAGTAACTGTCTGGGACAGGGTTCTAATGAAATTCTTTTTTTCCCCTAAGTCTAGTGCTCACTCCACCAGAAATTTCCTTACCGTGTTTTTTTCCCCATCTCCTCTGACAGTCAAATAGCTTTATATGAAATCTAATATCTCAGTTTCCAGTATGTTACATGAAGAAGTCAAAGTGAAATGAATAAAATGATGATGAGAAGAGTAGTTGTCCCAGAACTTGTATACAAAAGGGAAATCAGTGCTGAAAGTCATATCATTTCAAAAGCTTTTCAAGATAAATTTTCAAGATACTGGGAAGAAGAAAAGACACAGTATTATGGGGGAAAGCATCCCAGATGATTTTGCTATAGAAAAAAATGATAATGGAGATGACTTCAATTTTCTTCTAATAAATGTAATCTATAGAAAACGTCTCATAGAAGTTAGGATTTGAACTGAGTTTTTAAGAAAGCTTTAATAAAATAAGCAATGTAAGTAAAGAAGGACAGTATTACAGCTATGGAAGGCAATAATCAAAAAGTAAGGAAAGAAGGAAGGAAATAAACATTTATTGAGTTTATTATAGTATGTTATTTATTATTGAATCTTTATTAAGTATTTTCAATATGCTTGCCACTATATTAAATACTGAATATACCAGAATAACAAAAAGCAATTCCTACTCTCAAGGAGCTTACATTCTATTGGGAGAAGACAACACATAAAAGTTGATAAGTGATGAATGAAAAGGAAGGTGTAGCAGAGGAGAAATATGAAAAAAAATTCTCACAGAGTTACAGTTTTGAAGGCCAGAGAAAGACAAGAAAAGAGCAAGCAGGAAAATGAAGGTGGGCTAGCCTTTGTCCTCCCACAAAATGGAAACTACAGGGACTTCTTCATTGGGAGGAGTAGGGCAAAGGGTTTATGAAGGAATATTTCACTCATGGGTCAGAGTTGTGGTAGGCTTTCCCAAAGTAAGAAAGGAGGCATAGAAAGTAATTGCAGGATGAGTCAGCCATCGAGGCTAAGAAGGAGGCAGTTTCATGATTCTGAAGACCCGAAGGTCAGGAATAGAGCAGGCCAGGAGGGGAATGAAAGCACAGAGATGGAAGATGGAGTATCACATACGAGGAAAAGGAAGCAGGCTGGTATTGCTGCATCCTAGAGTATTTGAGAGAATAAAGTATAAAAAGACTAGACAGGTAAGAAAAGATCATATTGTAGTAAAGCTTTATATGACCAACAGAGGAGTTGATATTTTATCCTGGAGGTAATAGGAGGCTCTTGGATTTTATTGCGTAGAATAATGCTAAAGTCAGACTGTGCTCTAGGGAAGCATACTTTGGTAGCTGAGTGGACAATGTATGGAAGTGAAGAGGAACCTGTGATAGGGAGACCAATGGGGTGGCTATTCTGATAGTTAAACGCTGAATAATCATTACAGAATGAGCTAAGTAAGGATCTATGTGAGTCAACAGAATGGAGCTCTCTCTCTGTATATATACATACATATACACACAAATATATACACATACATACATATATGTACACGTGTGTATATGCATATCCATACACACATACATATACACAACACAAACACATACATATATGTGTGTGCATATACATATATATATATATACATATATATACACACACACATATATATATATTTGGGAAGAAAGAAAAAAAACAAAACTTGGAAACTTATCACATTTTTTTTTGTATTCCCATTTGGGTGAATAAGAGTGGGTTTCATAGTGGTTTCCTTTACAGTTACAGGGAAATTCAAATGTAGGCTTGGTTTTGAGGGAAACATAATATCCTTGGTTGAATATGGTAAGTTTGAGATGTTTACCAGACATCTAGTATGTAATGTATAAAAGACTCTGCATTACTCATGACTATAATTTAAGAGAGAAACAGGTTGAAGATCTATAGTTTTGTAAATCATATAAATTGAGATGATAGATCACTAGAGAGCTGTAGAGTTGGTGTATAGAGGCTTCCATATTAATAGTAAGTTAGGTTTGAGAAGTTACATAAAATAGAAAATCCACAAAATGTGCAACAGGTAAAACTTAACAGATGTAAAGCAGCAGAATTACAAGGCTGAGTAAGATTTCCAGTAAAGGATTGGATTTTAACTGAGATATAAAGGAATCCAGGGGGGTCAATAGATGGAGTTGAGAAGGGAAAGGGACTTATAGACATGAGGGAAAGAAACAGAAAATGCCTAGAGACAAGAGATAGGGTTTTTATATTTTATAGGAGGCAGGCCAAAGTCACTTCAAGGAAGAGTAAAGTTTGTCAGTAAGGTCCAAGAAGACTGGAAAGGTAGGGGGATCCTAGGGTATAAAGGGTTTTGAATTCCAAATAGAGCATTTTATACTGGATCTCGGAGGGATTAGGGAACAATAGAAGCTTATTGAGTAGGGGGTGGGGTAACATGTTTCAAACGGCCCTTCAAGAAAATCACTTTAATGTCTAAATGGAGGATGGATTAGAGTGGTGAGTGACAATATGATAAAGAGAAGGATAAAACCTAAGCAGGTTTAGTATTTCAATACTACCTAAGTAATGTTAAAATACCTAGAAAAAGTCTACATCTATTGAGTGAATTGTTTATGGATAATTTCTGAGAAGACAGGGATCAAATTAGTATAGGGTGAGAAAACACTAATGAGTTGTGAAGTATACAACTCCAGGAAATGTTTACATTGATCTCATCACTGTATACCTTAATAGAATATTTGTATTCTGAAGGCAAGGATTATATTATTTTTGCCTTTGTATCCCTCATGCCTAGCATAATGCTTGCCACCCAATAGGAACTTAATAAATACATATTAATTGTCTTATTGTATTGGCATGAATCATTACTTTGAAATTTAGTATTCTCTTACAGTTAATTTAATTTTAATAAAGAACTTAGAGAGAAATGTTGTAATGTCAGGGAGAGTTTAAAATACAAATTACTGGACTTAGAGCCAGGAGTCAGGAATATAAGACTTAAAATCTGACTTCAAATACTTCCTTGTTGTGTGGTATTGGACAAGTCATTTAACTTCTCTCTGCCTCAGTTTTCTCAATTATAATGTGAGGAGGTTGCACTTAATAACCTATAGCTTCCTTTCTAGTCAGTTCTATGATCTTATGATTTATATTACAAATATGTTTGAAATAGATGTATAAATGATTTAAATATATAAATATACATTTTACTGTGGAGAAAAAAGCTGATCTTTAGGGACACATATTTATGAACTTGTTTGGATGAGGTTAAAAAATTCATAAAGTTTAATAAGGAGTAAATAGAGTTTGCAAGAAAAGAGAGACCTCCCTAAAAAGACTGATGTGGCTGCATGTTGAATCTGACAACTGAAATTTTAAAGACATGAATACCTGGTGGAATCAAAGACAAATGGCATGGAATGAATACAGAAGAGCATACTTTTATAATAGTGTCAGTAGCACTAAAGCCTTAAATGAGTTGGGTCTGACAGTGAATACTAAAGACAACAAAAATATTTCAGTGAGTTTTTTGTTTTTGTTTTCCATTGTTGAATAAAATAAGAGCATCGTACAAGTGATAGGACAGTTACTCCAAGGGGATGAGATGATGATAATAGATGACAGTGAATTTGATGCATTACTCAATTCATTTTTCTTATGCTTTTTCTTCCATGCTTTTCTTCCATTTTTTCTTCCAGATAGAACAAAAAGGGCCTGCAATTTGTAGACACCCCAGAGCTATGCTAAGCAAATATAACTGGGAATTACTATTGGAACTCCAAAATTAGAGGGAGAAAATGCCATGATTTGCAAAAAGAAAAGGGACAGAGTTTTCATACTTTATATGGGCCAAGGAGCTTGTGTTTTATTTGAGGCAAAATTTTAAAATGCATGAAAGTGAAGATAGAAGAACTAACATTAAAAAAAATAACACGTAAGTTTATTGTGAACAGGTACTTCCAAAATAAAAAAAAACACATTTTTTTCATAAGCATATTAACCATGAAATAAACATAGATAGTCTAGATCTCTTCAGAGCATTTGATGAAGTCACCCATGTTCTCATTTTGAACAAGATGTACAGATAAACTCTAGAGTATATCATAATATAGTGTAATGATTTCAGAAATGGTTCCATGACCAGACCACAAGAAGAGGCCCTGGTGGCTTCTTCTCAACTCAAATATTGTCTTTAATGCCACCAAACCCCAAGAATTCTGGTGAAATTTTTGCTTTTCCATATTTTCTAATGACTTGGATGGAGCAAAGGAAATATGTTTATCTAAATTTTAGAGAACATGAAGTTAGAAGGGAGAGCTAACACTTTAGGCAAAGACTTCACCAGGTTAGAACAATGGAAGAAAAACCAAACCAAACAATAGAATGGAATTTAATTGAATTAAATATAAAATTTCTTACAAAAAATCAATTTCATCTCTGTAGGATAGGAGGGATTGCTAGATAACAATTCCCATAAAAACAATTTGAAATGCCAAAAAAACTGTGACTGTTATTTGTCTTTCATTCTCAAAGATGACCATGACATCAGGGAGATGATGATGTAATTTTCAATTTAATTTATTTGAGTAGAGGGAGGGTGTACAGTCACCAGTCTCACTTTCTCCTGCATAGCCATCTGGGTCCAGTGGCCAGATATTGATCAAGAAAATTGGAGATGACCCAGGATGAACTGGGAGACCTTGGCCTTTTAAGCTAAGGTTTTGATTTTTTTTTAAGTTCCCCCTTTGAGTGAAGCAGTGACCTTAAACAGGACTCTTCAAGAAGTGAGTCAAGGATGCCTCTTTAATCAACAAACAAATAAATGAATGAATAAAGGAAGGAAGGAATAAATAAATAACAGTTCTATTTACATTCATATAAATAAATAACAGTTACTCTTTACATTCACTCTGGGTCACGATGGCCCCCCCAAAGCAACCAGTAGTTAATACTTGGATAGGGCAGGGATCAATTGTTTTCCAATCAGTGAGATCCAGAGTGAAGTATGAAAGAGTAGTGTCTAGACTAAGGGAGAGAATACTTTGAAAAATAGAGAAGATGTATAGGAATTTTGTTGGAGGGGTTTTTATGATCAGGTTAAAGGTTTATAAGAATATGTAAATCTATTCATGCTTTTTCCCATTTAAAAAAAATTATTTTAGTTTTCAAAATTCACTTCCATAAGATGTTGAGTTCCAAATTTGAGTTCCAATAGCTTGAGTTCCAAAGTTTCATGTAAAAATAATTTTTCATGTTTTTTAAAAATAACTTTTAGTTCAAAATTATCTCCCTTTATCCCTCCTCACCTACCCTCATTGAGAAGACAAGAAATTTGATGTAGGTTATTCATGTGTGGTTATGTAAAACACTTCCATAACAGTCATGTAGTAAAAGACTAACAATATTTCCCTTCATCCTGTCCCACATCCTCATTTATTCTATTCTCTCCTTTGACCCTGTCCCTTCTTATGCGTTTGCTTCTGATTACCCCCTCCCCAAATCTACCCTCCCTTCTATTTCCCCTCACCCCTAATAACCTTTCTGGTATTCCCTGCTTAAAAGTCAGCTCTGCCAAGATTAAGGTTCACTCATTCCCTCTCATCTCCCTGGTCTTCCCTTCCACTATAAAAGCCTTACATTGTCTCTTTCATGTGAGATAATCTATCCAATTCTGTCTTTCTTTTTCTCCTTCTCCCACTACATTCCTCTCTCTCACCTAATAATTTTATTTTTTTAGATATCATCCCTTTCTATTCAACTCACTCTGCTCTCTCTCTCTGCATGTATATGCATATATATATATGCATTTGTGTGTTTGTATATATATGTATATATACATATATATATATTTATGTATGTATATATTGTGTGCATGTATATATAATTATATTTATATATATAATATATTTATATATAATTAGAAAGGTCTTATGAGTGATAAATATCTTTCCATGGAGGAATGTAAAGAGTGCAACTTTAATTGAAAGTTCCTTATGATTTTTCTTTCCTGTTTACCTTTTCATGCTTCCCTTGAGTTTTTTTATTTGAAAGTCAAGTTTTCTATTCAACTCTAGTCTTTTCATCAAGAATGTTTGAAATTCCTATATTCATTGAATATCCATTTTCCCCTGAAGAATTATACTCAGTTTTTATTGGTAGGTGATTCTTGGTTTTAATCCTACCTCTTTTGGTGCCTGGAATATAATATTCCAAGTGCTCTGATCCCTTAATGTGGAAGCTACTAAATCTTGTGTTATTCTCATTGTGTTTCCACAATACTTGAACGGTTTCTTTCTGGTGGCTTGCAATATTTTTTCCTTGACCTAGAAACTCTGAAATTTGGTTACAATATTCCTAGCAGTTTTCCTTTTAAGATCTCTTTCAGGAAGTAATTGATGGATTCTTTCACTTTATGTTTTCCCCCTCTGGTTCTAGGATATCAGGGAAATTTTCCTTGATAATTTCTTGAAAGATGATGTCATCACTCTTTTTTGTTGTTGTTTGATCATGGTTTTCTGATAGCTCAATAGTTTTTAAATGATCTCTACTGGATCTAGTTTCCAGGTGAATTGTTTTTCCAACAAGATATTTCACACTGTCTTCTAAGTTTTCATTCTTTTGGTTTTATTTATGATTTCTTGATTCCTTGTGGTGTCATTGTCTCCCATTTGCTCCATTCTCATTTTAAGACATTATTTTCTTCAGTGATCTTTCTTCAGTGACCTTTTCTCTTCAGTGATCCATTTTCTTCAGTGACTCTTCTTCAGTGACCTTTCTTCAGTGATTCTACTTTTTAAGGCATTTTTCTCCTCATTAGATTTTTGGACTTCTTTTGCCATTTCGTCTTGTCTTTTTTAAAAGATGTTATTGAGGTCTCTTGTTAATATTATTTTCAGTTAAATATGAGTCAAAGCCTCAGAGAGGGAGTAGTATAGGGTAGCAAGGACTATGAAGAGGGAAAAGATATTTCAGAAGTTTTGTCATGCAAAGCAAATCACAGAAGAAAATTTTTTTGTCACACAACGGTGAAGCACTACTCAAGGTTAGGTAATATAAATTTATAATGGACCAAGTCAGCAAGGCTGTGAAACTTTGTCTAGTGGCCAATAAGGGTAAGGAAACAGAAATAAAAACAGAAGGAGATGGAATTCAAAATTTGGTTTTGGAAGTAAAGACCATCACAGATTCAGTGTGTGTGTGTGAGGAAAATAATTTAAGGGTGCAATGGTAATTTAAATGGGAAGATCTTTCCCATTCATGTAGAGGTCCATGTGACCTGCTTAAATCACTTGGAAGCCTAAGTCACATGTGGTGGGAGGAGCTTGCTGAATAGGTGGAACAAGAAGAGAGGAGCAGAACCTGGAGGTTGTTAGTGAGAGCTGTTGGAGCAGAGGAGAGAGAACACAGGCCATCAGGCATAACAAAGCTTGTGAATGTTTGCTTGTGAGAAAGTCTGGCAAGAGTGGTGAGAGAAGGCTTGGAAATGGCTTTGTCCCCAGCAGTGCTAATGTGTATTTACTTCTTTGCTACTATGATGGGTTTGGTTTTCTGATATTGGGATTCAGCTTCATGATGTTTGAGTAAATGTTTTTTCTTCTTCATTCTATATGGACAGTCTTTCATACTTTGTGATTCAGAACTACATCAGCATATTCATAGCTGTCCTCAGTGCTGTGAATGTTGCCTGGTCGATACAAAAGGAAGAAGATTGTATAACCTGAAGGTAGTTAACTAGACCACATCAAGATTTGGAAGACAGAAAAATAAATGCAGAAAAGGGGTAGTGACTTTGGAAGGAAGAGAAGGATAAAGTCACGCAAGATTGTTATGAAGAAACAGAATGGGGGTAAAGCAGATGGGAAAAAGAAGTAGGAGAGTGAAACACATGGGAAAGGAGTTTATGATCAAAAACAACATTTCAGAGGAATGGATTATGTAAGAGGGAAGACAAATGGAGAAAGATGAGATCAACAGACCCCACTAAGGTGAGGTAAAGGTGATGAAGTGAAGATTTTGTTAAACTTGACAACAAAGGTATTTGAAGTAACATCACCATATAAACTAAGTCCTCAGTTATAAGTGCAGGAATTGGCATGCAGAGGCAGACTCTTAGTCAGGCATTGAATTCTTTGAGAAAGAATAGAGACTTACCTGGGCACCAGTAAATAAAAGTAACCAGGATCTGGAGGAGGTGAAACTAAAAAAAAGAGTTTTCTGACTAATAGTGGTAAGGGAAGGGTCTAGAAGTGTCAATTAGGGATAATCAGTTAGCTAATTCTTTTTACTATGACAAGAAAGATAATCTCCAGTCATAATTTAGTAGAAGAAAAGACATATTTATGGAAGATATATTTATGACTGACCTTTTATTTTCTCCCTCAGAGTATGATATAATTGATACAGTCGTGACTTCAAGGTCAGAAATTCTATTGGATTAAGTCCATGCTCCAAGATCACAGAACCTCTGACTTGTTATAGTATTGGTCCTAAGACCACACTATAGATGAGGATTCATTCTTCTGATCTTCTTCAGTCATATGTTCAAAAGGGTGCAACATCATAGTACGGTGCCTGATACAGAGTCAGTGTATAATAAATGCTTTGTACTTGCTTGCATGTCAAGAGAAAACCAAGTTGGCAAGTGCCTTTTAAAAACTCATTAATACAAGCAAATACTGCATTAAGTACTCAGATGACAAATACATAAACACATACCTACATATGTCTATGCATAGTACAAAAACATATACATATATGTATATATATTCACATACACCCACACTTACTCCTATATGTGTGTGAATTCTATATTACTGTAGGAGGAACATGACCAAAGTAGAATATGTCAGGAAAATAACAATCAGAGAATAAGGGGGACAAACAGCTGGTTTGAAGGAAACTACAAGGGTCTTCTTTGCTAGCACTGATGTAGGATGCTGTTGCTTTGCTCATACTAGGATCCAGGTCACAGTCCTGGGTAGCAGTTACATGATAGGGAGTAGTACTAGCAAATCAGAGTTGTGATCACAGTGAAGAATGGACTATTGCCTCAGTTTCAGGGCAGAAAAGAGTGCTTGGAGTCACTCATACATCAGAGCACAGGCCAGGACAATAATAAACACACCTCTCCTTAAGTCATAACACCTTGAAGAGCTGAAAGCTTAGAGGTCCCTAGAAGTATCACTGTAAATGGCTACACAAAACCTCTGGAGCATGAGAGAGTATGCTGATAACACTGGAAGTAGACTTCTACTCTAAGAAAGATTCAAAGTCAGGAAATAGGGGGAAGAATTGAGCAAACAGCAGAGAAGAATTCTGACCATAGAAAGTTGCTATGGAGACAAGGAAAATCAAAACATACACAGCAGATGATAATAAAGTTAAAGCTCCTACATCCCAGGCCTCCGAGAAAAACATAAATTGGTCTCAGACCATGGAAGAGTTCAAAAAGCATTTTGAAAATCTTCACTTCATCACCTTTAGCCCACCTTAGTCATATTCATGGTCTGTTGATCCCATCATTATCCATTTATCTTCCCTGCTACATCATCCATTCCTCTGAATTTGAAAAGAGAGGTAGAGAAAAAAATAGGAAGAGAAATGAGAGTGATGCAAGAAAATAATGAAAAATGGTCAACAGCTTTATAAAGGAGACACAAAAAATACTGAAGGGAATAATACCTTAAAAACAAGACTAGGCTAAAAGGTGAAAGAAGTTAAAAAAAAAGAAATGAGAAGAAGAATGCCTTAAAAAGTAGAACTGCTCAAATGGAAAAACAGGCACCAAAATTCACTGGAGGAAAAAAAATCCTTATAAAGTAGAATTGGACAAATGGAAAAGAAGGTCCAAAAGCTCACTGAAGAAAATAATTCCTTAAAAATTAGAATGGAGCAAATCGAAACTAATGACTCTATGAGAAATCAAGGAATGATAAAACAAAGCCAAAAGTAGGAAAAAGATAGAAGACAATGTGAAAAATGTCTCTGGAAAAGCAATTGACTTAGAAAATTAATCCAGGAGAGGGAACTTAAAAATTACTGGAAAATCTGAACAACATGATTAAAAGGCCTTAGATATCATCTTTCAAGAAATTATCAAGGAAAACTGCCCCAATATTCTAGAACCAGAGAGTAAAATAAAAATTGAAAGAATTCGCTGATCATCTCCTGAAAGAGATCCCCAAATGAAAACTCCCAGGAATATTATAATCAAATTCCAGAGCTCCCAGATCAAGGAGAAAATAGTGCAAGTGGCCAGAAAGAAAAACATTCGAGTATTGTGGAGCCACATTCAGATAAGAAAAGATTTAGCAGCTTCTAAATTAATTGATCAGAGGGCTTCAAATATGATATTTTGGAGGGTAAAGGAGCTAGAATTATAACCAACAATCACCTAACCAGCAAAACTAAGTATAATCCTTTGTGGGGAGGGTGAAATGGATATTCAGTGAGATTGAGGACTTTCTAATATTCTTGATGAAAACACCAGAGCTGAAGAGAAAATTTGTCTTTCAAATACAAGACTCAGGAGAAGGGTAAAGAAGTAAACAGGAAAGGGAAATTACAAGGGCTTAATAAGTGTAGCCTATTTCTACATGGACAGGTGATATTTATAACTCATATCTCATATTAGGGTATTTAGAAGGATTCTGTATAGATAGAGGACACATATGTGAGTTGAATAGGAAGGGATGATATCTGAAAAAAATG
This sequence comes from Bettongia penicillata ogilbyi, assembly GCA_023548195.1. Taxonomy (NCBI): domain Eukaryota; kingdom Metazoa; phylum Chordata; class Mammalia; order Diprotodontia; family Potoroidae; genus Bettongia; species Bettongia penicillata. The sequence goes on along the minus strand of JAJHZJ010000470.1, from coordinate 12,907,753 downwards.
ATATTAAAGGGTGGTGATAGGAATATACTGGGAGAAAGAGAAAAGGAGAGGTAGAATGGGATAAATTATTTTACATAAAAGAGGCATGAAAAAACTTACAGTGGAAGCAAAGAGGGGTGGAGTAAGAGGGAGTAAGTGATCCTTTCATCAAAATTGGTTAAAAAAGAGGAATGACAATGGAATGTGAAGGCGGCCAAGAATACAACCAAAGTAGGGTTGCAAACCAAAACTTCCTGTTCGTCTCCTTTGACCATTTACTGATTGGTAAATGACTTGTATTCCTATAAATCTCACTCAGTTATTCATATATTTCTAAAATGAGGAAATTTATAAGAGTAAGATCTATTCCCCAATTGATAAATGATCAAAAAATATGACATTTTCAGATAAAGTAATCAAAGCAATTTATAATCATGTTAAAAAAATTCTATAATTTACTACTGATTGGAGAAATGCATATTAAAACATTTCTGAGGTACTTCTTCATATCTATTAGGTTGGCTAATAGGACAGAAATGGAAAATGACCAATGTTTGGAGGGGATGTGGGAGAAATGATACATTAATGTATTGTTGGTGAAATAGTGGACTGATTCAACGATTTCATGTAGAGCAATTTGGAATTATGTCCAAAGAGCTATAAAACCCAGCATATCGTTGGACCCAGCAATATCACTCCTAGGTCTGTATACAAGAAGAGATAGAAAAACAAAGAGGAAAAGGGCCCATGTGTACAAAAATATTCATAGCAGTGCTTTTTTTTTTTGCCAAGAAGTATGATGGAATACCTTCTCTTTTCTATAAGAAATGATGAACAGGATGCTCTCAGAAAAACCTGGAAAGAAATACATAATTATATTATTTATAATAATATAAATTTATACATTTATAATATATAGAAGATATATTGTTATACAAAGTAATAATATTGTAAGGTGATCAGCTGTGAATGATTTAGCTTTCTCAGCAATATAATGAACTAAGACAGCTCTGAAAGAATTATCTTGAAACATGTTATCCATTCCTAGAGAAAAAATTGATGCTGTTCACATATATATATATATATATAGAAGCATCCTTTGTTTTTTGCTTTCCTCATTTTTCTTGAGTTTTTTTTGTTTATAGTTTGTTTCACAGCATAATAAATTCAGAAATGTTTTTCATGACTATACATATATAACCCATATCAAAATGCTTGTTTTCTCAGTGAAGGGAGCAAGGTGGGGAGGGAAAAAAGTGAGAACAGTTGGAACTCAAAGTTTTAAAAATAAGTGTTAACAATTGTTTTTACATATAATTGAGGACAATAAAATGCTATTTATATTAAAGAATTGCCCAGGGCACTGAGAAATAATTGATTTGTTAGGGCCCTATAGCTAATATGGGTCAAAAGATGTTACAGGAACTCAGTCTTTCCTGACAACAAGGCTAACACTTTATCTACTATTTCATTCTTCTGCCTTGTCATAAACACCCCACTTCAATTCTGCTTTCGATACTCAGGCACTAACTGTGTAAGCCTGGTCAGTTTTTGTTTGTAACTTCTCAGCATCCCACGTAATTCCTCAGGACTATTTACTAGGTTACCATGAAGTTGCCTTCTGCCTTGGTAAGGGAATTCCCATGCTAATGAAACTGTGCATTCCCATTGTCTCCACATGTTTTCACATTAGTATATCGAATTTCTTTGTTGAAAGAAATTAACAAAGGATATACACAGACTTTATTACAAGCTTGAAAATCCAGAACAGCAGGCTGGGTATTAGGTCTATCTTTCTTGGTCATATATTTTTTTCAGTGCACTTATCCGCTTCTGATGACCATTCATACCCTTTGTATATCTCACTTCAAATCCTTCATACTTGTCATAACCCTGCCTTCAAAAGTCTTATTAGGGAAAAAAAGAAATAAAAGCTACCAATATATGTGAGTTTATTTTTTTAAAGTCTTTCAGTCCTGTTTTTGCTCTTGGCTGCCTCCTGCCCTCCCTCCCATTTCTAAACCATCTGCATCCATCCCCCTGGCAGACTACACAGTGGGAGCTTGACTTTAAAAGCTTCATTTTACATCATAGTGTTAACACTACAATGCTGACCATGCATTTTTAAAAAGGTCTTAAACTGGAACTACCCAAAGAGGCCACATCCAAAATATTAAGATGTTAGAACTCTTGTTTTATTTCTTTCTGTGATATTCAATAGCAATTAAAGATGCTAGGAAATTTTATTACAAAGAGCAACTTTTATAAGGAAACAAAGAAATTTGATATCTGTAGAATATATTGCTAGGGCATTCTGAAAGTTACTACTTCCACAGATTACAGTAGAGCTAAGCTCAGACTAATAGATTCATTTTATCTGCCTACATATAATATTTTATATCTTACAATGGAAGTTATTTTCTATTTGTTTATTCAAAAAACATATAAATATGTACGAGAAGGGCACAGTTCTGATGTTAGGAAGTACAAAACAAAAGAAGCAGAGTGTCTACTGGAGTTACAGTTAGCATGAGTCAAACATACTTTGTACCATCTTATCAAAATTCTAAGGGCATTGACAACATATGTAGTCCTTCAACAGCATAGGTTGTCTTTGAATTAGAAAGACTATTCACTATGGGGCAGTAACCTCTGGTGTCCTAGAGTCTTCGTCCATTTTGGCAGTATCTTGGGGGACATATATTTGGATATTGCTCTCCCTCAACTGAACTTCTCAAAAGAAAAGGTTGTTCATAACTATTACGATAAATAATAAGCATGGTATCCCATGATAAGTGACTTAGAGAAATGAAAAATGAAGTACTATATGAGGACAAGAATTAAAATTCCTTGCAACACTTAAAGTACATATCAGTATTAGTTGCAATTATCATCCTTCATGACAATGGTTTATTAGGAGAACATGGGAGACTTTGTGGAATAGGTGGTATAAATTTGACTTTAAAGAAGGGTTAGGAATTTGTAGGTGAAAATGTGGATGGTGAAAATTCTAGGCATGCATGGCAGCACAAAAACCGAAACAGACATATATGGCTTGCTTCAGCAGCAAGGTAGGTATTGAGGCATGTAGACCTCTGTTCGTAGAGACAGGGAAATGAGTACAAATTCAGTCTCAGATTTGTACTAGTTGAGTAATCCAGGGAAAGTTGCCCAGTCTCTGCTTTTGTTTCTTCATCTGCAAAATAAAGATAATAATAGAATCTACATCCTAAGATTGTCATGGGGCTCAAATGAGACATTTGCGGTACTTTTCAAACATGAATCCAGGATAAAATGATTATTGTTATTATATTACTAGCATTTTCATTTTTATTTTTGTTTTGTTTTTTAGCATTTTAGCGCTATTTATATAATACTCATATTTAGCATATTTTTAGTATTTTCATTATTATTATTAGCATAATGAGTATTACTATTATTAGTATTATTATACAATTATCATACTATTATTATAGTATTACTAATATTATATGAGGTGAGTTTCCAGTAATTTTGAAGAGCAGTGATAAAACTTGAGTTGAAACTTTGAGATAAAACTTGAATGATCAAGTGAAGCCAGAAAGTAGAAGGCACTGAATGTCATTCAAAGTATCTTAGTAATAAATAATCCCATCTGAGACAGGGAACATGTCTCATTTCCCCTTGTCACTCTGTCTGCACAGTGATCTGAATATAAGCATTGAATGAAAATACGCCTAAGTGAAATAAATTGAAACATTAGTGATAGGATTAAAAGGTTTATCTCCAATACTTTTTTACTTTAATTTATATTTTTTATATTTTATATTTTTTATATTTTGATTTTATATTTTTTATTTTTGGATATGACCTTGATTTTGACAACTTAGGTGTCTTGCCCAAGGTCAAAAAACCAACTCTTCCTAACTGGAAGTCCAGTGCTCCTTCAGTGAACCATGATGTTGCCCTCCATTTTACTGTTCACATTAAACAGGAAAAGTGCCATTGGATTAAGACAAGTAAGTACCAGTTCATAATTCAAAACACAAAACTACATCTATCAAACAAAAATATGTAAATTATCTGGGAGAAAAATGGATAAATGTAAATATATGGCTGAATTTAATCCCTACTATATCACAAGAAGTAGATATTCTTGTTTAATAGGAATTGAAGAAAAAGGAAGCTTACCAATATTGTTTTGTCCTACCTAAAAGGAAAAGAAAAAGAAACATCAACAAAACAGGGGAAAACAGCCTTTGCCAGTAATCATGATGCCCCTGACACAGCATTCAATGTGTATATTGGATTGATGTGGTCGTCTATGTTAATCCACAAACAGGCATTCCTCACCATAGTTAATCCTTTCTGCAGGTCAGATTTCACTGTGTTAATTGTTAAGCCATCTCACAACACATCCTGGCAGCCAGATAACAGTTGGATGGATCTTTTTTTTTCTTTTTTTGGCAAACTACTAGCCACAACATTTTTTTTTTCATCTAATCAGGTTTGGTTTGCATGATTTCACTGACAGAAAAAAAAAATCTACGGGCAAAATTTCATGGGAATTAAGGTATGCACTTCAACTTGCAGAGCGACGAAAAATAGAGCATTCCCCAAGAAATTTATTTGGACAGATGATGAATGAAAACTTCATGTCTAGTCCAAACTGCAGGAGCATATAATTAAGCAAGCTGTTGTCGTTTTTTTTTTTTTTTTTTTTTTTAATTTTGGCAATTCTCTGGCCAGTGGCTCTTTAATTATTTAGTTAATGGACCTGCTTATGCCAAAATAGCTACTCTAAACTCTAACACCCCAAATGACTTAGTTACTTATCCAACTCTTCCATTTCTAAGCTTAAATTTCAATTTTGTTCCTACAGTTGGCTACACATAATTGTATCAATTTTGGAAACAGTTAAAGCCCGCCCAAATACAGTTGTGCCTTTCTAATAAATTCTTTTCATTTATAGCTCACACGCTGCATGAGGTTACTAGAATAGTTTATATTTCTAGCTATAAAAGCTAGGGGGGAAAGGTGTAATCCTAACTGAATGATCTTATCAATAGATTGTATAATACCGCTTGCAGTTAGCTGTTCATCACTTCTGTCACAGAGAAGAAAAGAAATACCCTTAGACTGTGTGACCACAGTCATTATTTTGTATGTGGATTTTCTATATTTAAAGGACTGTTTGGGGTTACCAGACACTTAAATTGATGACTTAAACCCCCATCAAGTGTATTCTCTGTCAGACTAATTTGACATATGAAATCACTAATAAAATCTATTTAATTGAAACCGTTTATCTGAGGAAATCAAGAACATTGAAATAAACAACTCTCCTTCAATATCCACAGATCTATGGTGGGAACTGAGATGAGCACTGTTCCTGAATGATAACTGTGTCTTCAGTAGGACAACATAGAAGCAATATAAAATTAAGTCAGACATAACAGGGTGTTGGTATAGCAACCAGAATCACTTTAGGAAAGTTTATGTATTCCTGACATTTTCCCTAACTCCTGTGCTCCCCCCCCCCAAATCTTGTTCTTTGTTGATTTTTCTTATATTTCTTTCAAAATAAAGAGCACTGTGGAGGATATAATTCCCCAAGATAGAATAGGAATGGCTATACATCTTATAAATAAATGCAATAATATATAGAATGACTCAAAGTCCTATCATTCTCCAAAGAGGCCCTAGCCCTGTGGCCTAGTCTATTATATAGTCTGTAGTTTATCAGTCACTTCTTTTTGTTAAGCAGAATTTTGTATTAAGTAGATTGTCTCCAGAAAGCCTTTGTTAAAGCCAACATTATTTATTATCAGTAACATTTATTAAGCACTTTTATGAGCTAGACACTGAGCTAAGAGCTGGGAATACAAATGTTCAAAGAAAAGTAGACTCCTACCCTCAGGGAGCTTATATTTTATTGGAAAAAGACACATAAAAGGAAGCTGAAAATAAAGGAGAGGGAGTTGGGGAGGGGAAAGATGCCAATGTAGGGGAATGTGGAGAAAGTCTGACAATTTGAGAGTAAGTCTAAAGATTAATGAAGACATGGCTGACCTGATCATTTTTCTTAAAATTGAGGGCCTAGGAGAAGCCAATTTGTCATGGGAGGGGCCACAGGGCAGATTGTACTTCCACTATGAGGAAGTCAAGGGAGATGTGAACTTCCAGAATGAAATGGCTACAGGGGCAAATAGAGGTTCCAGGATGAGTAGACTGCTGTGATACTGTAGGGGGAAAAAAAAGCCTAAAGAGTCTGCAGAGGAGCTTGGAGAGGAATTTGGATTTCATATTTAACATAAGATATGCATATTTGAACAATTAGCATATTGTTTAAATGCATATCTTACCTTGGGAAAGAGATGGTTTCTCTTATTTGCTTCAATTAGTTTGTCAGCTGATTACTTTGAGGACATGAGATGCAGCACTAATAGGTCTCAAAGGAGGCTCAGTAGGATTTCTTAGGAGACATAGTAGGAGAATGAAGTATCTCATTGTTAACAACTGAGTGACAACAAGATGGTATAAGAACTAAGAGGAGTATGAGATACGTCAGTGAGACCCTGGAATTTGGATTTACATAGCTGTGAAAGCCTGGCATTGTGCTATGACAGTACAGGTATACCATTAGAGTACAGAATAGGAGCAGGTTTTCCTAGGACTCGTTTTAAACCAGAAACATCTCTAGGGCAGAATGACTGTGGTTTTGCCTCAGGGCACCAGAATCTAGATTACATGTCCCCTCAGGAGTGGAAATAAGTGAACTCAGGGTCTACTTAGCATGAATTAGTAAAAACAGGAAGCCACCAGTGGTACTTGCAAACAACTACTGTAAGTCACTACTTCTTCCTCCAGTACAAATGAATTCATCTTAATTACTTTTGTGTTACTTTCATATCAAAATTACAAACTGGATTAGAGGGACCACTTTGTATTATGTGTCCTTGGAGCCAAAACTTAATTTTAACTCTGTCTTGAATTAGGATAAAATGAAAATTTTCAACCAGCCTTTTAGGCATTTTCAGTGAAGACCAAAGCATTCAGATAATTGGTTAGTTTTAGTGCTATACTTACATTTTAGCTGGATGTCTTAGTGCCCTATGAACACAACCAATCGAGGTGAAATCCTTCCCCTTTGTAAAATATATCAATTTACACCAATTATGAAATACAGCTATTTGCTTATGAGACACCAATATCCAGCAACATTAAAGAGTTATAACTTTCATTCAACCTTGGGAGTAAAGGAAAATGTGCATCAAGCATTCCTGCCTTCAAGGGAACTATTGGAATAGGACAGCTATTTGTTTGCATTTCTGCTTACCATGGCACTGGTTACAAAGTGACAGACTCAAAGACGATGATGCGGTGTTTTCCTGATCATTCTTCTTTTTCCCTAGTTCTCTTCCCTGAATCATTCAAGTTACTTCTTCCATTCACAGCGAAGCAGGATTTTCCATTCTCATTAAAATAGGGTGCATTACTTAAAACATACCTAATAGAAGAGTGAATACAAGAATTTAGAATGCTTACAGCTAACATTATTCAGAGAACAAAAATATGGCAGTAATAACTGGTTTCTTTATAATAAGAAGTTAAATTGTATAATTGATTTGATTTCTTTGTACAGAGAATACCTCCTAGGTTTTTCCCCTCTCTCTGGACTGTACCTCTGAAGCACAGTTTAGAAATAGTTTTCAGATCATGAAAAACCATCCTTTCAGTGTATTTTGTGCCTTTCCAATCACATCAGGAACAAGTAATCCATTTGAAAGTGCCAAGTTTTAAGAGAGACAATGACAAATGGAATTATATCCAAAAGAAGTAAACAGAATGGAGAAACATTTGGTAATTAGAACCAATGAGAGAATTTGTTGAAGGAGTCTCTCTCTACATATACATATAAACATGTATACACATAGATAATACATATACATATATGCATAGATATGTTCATATACATACATATACACACATGCCATACACAGACACATAGCCCAGGGAGGAGAATATTAGAAGGGCAATGTCCTTCAAGAGCTGTCATGTAGACAAGGGTGCAGCCTTGTGGTGTTCTTCTCAGTAGTCTAAACTAGAAGGAAGAATACAGGCACTGATCAGCTACATGATCTTAAGAAAGTCTTTTATACCTCTCTGGGTCTCCTTTTTCCCTCTATACACTGAGAAAGTTAGAAGACATGATCTTTAAGATCCTTTCAAGCAGTGTAATTCAACAGATACAAATGTGAAGATTTTGGCTCAACCTAGGGAAAAACTTTCTACTTCATTTCAGCTCCACATACAGTTATTAAGACATATATATTTGTGTACACATATACACATATATATGCTTGCACATATATGTTTATGTGTACACATGTACATACATGCATGTGCATATGTGTATCTGCACATGTGTGTATGTACATATACATGCACATACATATATATTCCATTACTCTTCCCTTCCCTACTATTTCATAAGAGAGAAATTTAGGTAAATTTTAGTATCTTCTCTTATTTCTTTACAGATTCAATTATGAAAACAATAAATTCCAACTTGAATATAATGTCCAACAATACCTGAGAAGTTTGTTAGGAAGTTACATAATAAAGTTTTATTTGAGGTCTGAGTGTATAGAAGAATCATTAACAATGATTAGATGAGAAAAGAGGCATTTCCAGGAAAAAGGATGAATGTGAATATGTGTGTGTATGTGTGTGAGTAGATATATTGATAACTAGATGTAAATAAAATAGATATAAATATAGCTATTCTACACATGGAGACAAAGATGAACCCAGACTTTGAGACGGAATTATTCAGGGGACATGAGAGTAGTCTAGTTTGGCTGAAGCATAGCATTGTTGGACGTCAATAACATATAAATATGTGGAAACGTAGAATCACAGATTTTGAACTTGAAGGGACCATCAAACTCACTGAGCCCAAGACTTTGTTGTTAAAGTTGTGGAAACTATCACCACATCAAGTGAAATAGCTTACTTAAAGTCACATGCTAGGTATACAGCAAAGAAATTGAACTCAGTTCCTCTGACTCCAAACTCAATGTCTTTTTACCAGTCAGTCATATGCTGTTACATTGTAGAGGTTCTTGAATGGTAGAGAAAATAATTTGTATCTGACTCTCTATGTAGCAAAGACCTTTTTTAACGGAATTCTGACTCAATGAGATTCAAATGGAAAGAGGATACTGTAAGTTTACAAGTACGAAGAATGAACTAGATAATGATAAAGTAGAGTCAGGTGGTTAGGAGATCCTTGTACATGGACTGTCTTTCCTTTTATGCTTACTGAAAGGCCTCTTTCCTTGTAGCATAGACCAAGCAAATTTTAATCAGGACCTATTTTATGGTAATAGCAGTAAATGTGAAATTTGAATTGAAAAGACTTGCTAACTGAATATGGGATGTTAAACAGAGGGAAGAGTGGAGTAGGCTGCCTTAGGAGAACATGAACTGAATGAACATCTTTGAATGTGACTGTAGAAGTGTTAAGATTGATTAGTTAATGTGTTTAGTCACAGTTAACGCTAAAATTTTAATTTATATTAGAGTAATTTCCCCATTTCCACTGGCATATATGATATCTTAGATACTTCCCCTCAAAAAAACAAAAGAAAAAAAATCAGCCACATGAGGTGATGCATCATAATAAATAGTCATTTGGCTCTGGAGTCGGAAAAATCTGTGTTAAAGTTTTGCCTCCTATAGATGCTAGTTATGTAATCATGGGCAAGTAGTTTGACTTCTCAAAACTTTCACTCATCCCACCCAAATATACTCCAAGACCATAAATGACAGATAAGTTGCCAATCTGTGTCAGTTGAGAGTTTTTTCATATTAAGAATTACCTGTACCAAATAAAATTATAAACCTAGACTTAAAAGTCAATAATAATTCAACCATATCATTGCCATTGGATATATCAAAAGACAAGGATAAAAATCAGAGTGATGTATAAGCTTGTATACTAGGAATCATACAGCCTGACAAGGAAATGATATAGTAAACCTAATTTGTAGCATAACATGATAGGAAATTATGAGAAAAGTTGGAGGTATGTTACTGATTATAGGACATATCCAGGTTGCTAAAGCATTCTTCACACCAAATTTAGATGTGGTATGATATGAAGAGACTTTGGCTTTGGGAAGAACCCGTTTGGCAGTTGGGTGATAAGAGGGGCCAGTGGGGAGACATTTTTGATAATGCCCCCAGGAAGTCATACAGCCCTGAATTAACATAGTTACAGTGTGATTTTGATTAAAAAAAAGAACTTGTGAGAAATTTGCTATTTAAACACAATTGAAAAGAGTTGTAAGCTAATTGCATACAGGGCAGGATGAATCATAGTGATGAGTCCAATGTGAATCTAGGTAGAAACCTGAGTGATTGGAAGAATTTTGGTTACCTCAATAGAAATTTGGAAAAGATATAGGTTTCTGATGAAGGAAATATGCTTTTGACATTTTGAATTTCAATTGTCCATAGTAATGGCTATTCCCATAGGGCAGATTAAAATTCTGAAATAGAACTTAATAGAGAAATGATAGCTACATATGTAGAACTGGGAATCATCTACATCCAGATGATATTTGAACTCATGGAAACTAAGTTCAGTGACAAAATGTAAAAATAGAAAAGACGAATACTCAGATATTCTTGTTCATTGGGATGGGGTTCATGTATGATGATTCAGCAAAGGAGGCTATGAAACATAAGTTATACAAATAGGAGAAAGCATACGTGGCACGCTCATCAAATTTGCAACGATACTAAACAGTAATAGATAACAGAGAATTACAATTAAAAATTCCAGTATAATTTGAAGGACTAAGATATTGGTCTAAATGGAATAAGATGAAATTTAATAGACATGGCATTTCAATTTCAAATAGAAGATATAAAATAGCTATTCAGTTCATTCTTAAGTCAAAAGATAATGAGTATTAATAAACTCTGTATGATTTAAATCAATGATGTGACACAAAAATCATCTGTTGAAATCTTAGTTACATTAAAAGATGACTAGATTTAGAACATGAATGGCAATATACATTTTGTAGAGTGTTCTGGCCAGTGAACTTTTAATTAGTGTGTCCAGTTCTTGCTGCCACATTCTAAGAAAGATGCTAACAATATGAAGAACGTATAGAGGAGTGCTGATGAAAAGCTTTATAATTGTGGATCAACAATTAGAGGAACTGGTAATGAGTTAACCTGAAGAAGAGAGGACTTGGGAAGAAATATAGTAGATGTTTCTAAGTATTTTCAGAATGATCTCATGGAAGCAGGGCTGGGCTTATTTTTCTTGTACACAGAGGACAGAAGTACCAGAAAGAGATGTTTTTTTTAAGAGAATCATTTTTATGATGAAAAGGAAACCTTCCTAACAATGAAAATTATCCCAATGTGCAATAGACTTTCCTTGGGAGGTAGTCAGTTGCCCCTCACTGAAAGTCTTTAAGCAAAGCTCACACAAGCATTTTTTGTTATTTTGTAGATTCAATTTTTGTTCAGATTCGTGTCTGGACTAAATGGACTCACATGCCCCTTCCAGCTCTGATATTCTGTGACTTAGGGATTCAAAAAAAAATTCAACATTGCACTGATACCAAATAGAGCAATAAGGAGGCTAGTTTCAAATGCATACTTAAAAAAAGGAAATTTCCCAAGTGTAGTTTCAGTTTCCCTTTCAGAAGAGTTCAGATCTGACCAAAAAAAAAAAAAATTCCAGCTATATTCAAGTGTGTTCTCTTCTTGAGGGAAATTGCTAGTTGGAATCCAGCTGTAATTGCAGGAAACTTGAAGTCTGCCAACAAAGAAGTCCTGCAAAGCAACCATTCACCATTTTTTGATGGGGAAATCTGACTCTCTTTTATGTGTATCTTCTCTTTTTTTTAGCTTTGAACATAAAAAATGGGACAAAACAAATTCTAATTTCCATTTTGGAGTCAAAGGAAATTCAGTAGTAACTAACCCATTAAAAATGTAGATGCATAAAGCCAAGTAGATATGGAAGGGCATAAATTTAGCCACAGAAGAGGTGTTATGTTTTCAAAATATTTAAATATATCGATATTGTTAGTGACCCAGAGCTTTTAATACAGTATTATCACATAGTCTTTAAGTTGACTTACCTGGAAGTCATGTATTCACGGTAATTTTTGTCATTTTGATAAGTACTTCTTTTCGGTGAAGTCCTTAATAGCAACCTTACCAAAGCTTGAGACAAAATATTTTCTCATGGCTCAAAATCCCCCAGAGGTCAGAAAAATAAAAACATACTTTGGAGGTAATGAGCAATATTCCCATTAAGACTCTACTATTTAAGTTACTCATTAACTTTGCTCAGCAAGTGAAATGGTGGGCAGGAACTATGAAGGCAAACATCTTCTTTTTTCCCCATGACAAGAACAAATTAGGAAATCACTTCTGTCTGGAAGTTCCAAACTTGGGAATTCTCAAAAGCAAAGCTACCCTATGTCAGTTTCAAAAGTTCAACTTGACTAAGAATTATCTCTTCTATGGTTAGAAGATTGTGTTCTGTGATCATATTGTCTAGAAAATTCAAAATCTTTCCTCTTTAAGAAGGGAAGATTAGAATCTGTCTATCAATTAATCTCTCAAATTACAAGTAAGCATTTGTGTGCTTTGACCATACACTCTTGCTAAAAATTCCCATCAATTCCCATGGGAGGTGGAAATAAGAGGGTATATAGAAAAAGAGAATTGCCTTTTTTTTTATACATGATGAATAGGGACTGCCTTAATGAGAATCTGTCCCGCTAAGTCTTAAGTAAATAAATCATCTGGAGTTCCCTATCAGCAATGTCCCAGTGAGCATTCATGCATTCCATGATACAATGAGGAGGTAATCCTCATATACCTTCAGGAAAACTTCAATGATCCATAATCTCATCATCTTGCGTCACATTATCAGGTCATTAGGTTCTTTGGGGAAACACAAAAATTTAACAAAAACTGATCCCTCTCTCATTCTTTCTTTCCCCCCGACTTTCTCACATATACACACATCACTTTTTAACCTGCACTTCCTAGCCATTACTAATTTCCCCAAATGAAAACAACAACATACAAATTAAAACATAAAAACAGCTTTGAATGTTGACTGAAATGAGAGAAAGAAAAATATCTAGGAATACGTGAACTAGCAATGTTTTTCTACATACAGTTTGGTTTATTTTCGTCCATGGATGTGTAAAGCTAGAAATGTGAGAGAAAATTAATCAAGTCAACTATAAACATTCTCTTGTTGGACAGTGCTTTTATTTTGTACTCATCATTTTATATTGCTCTAACATCACTGACACCCAAAAATAAACACCATAAGAAAGAGTTTTAGACATGGTATCTATCCTTGATTTCATGAATTTTTTTACTTAGCAGAAAAGAAATTGGGAGGCAGAGTGTGGTAAGAAATTTGAATATATTTGGATTAGTAATCCATTATTAGTAATCCATTAGTAATCCAAATTAGTAATTAGTAAATTTGGATTAATAAATATTGGGAACTGAATGGATGCTACTAATCTCATTAACTATCTTTTGAGCTGCTGATTTGTACCCAGGTCTCCAAAATGTAGGGTTTATAATTTTTAATTCAGTTCACTCTCGTGTCATTGGAAAGCTTCAAAGATGAAGACCTGGAGTACTGATTGCAATCTTTTCAAGTGTTTAAACTATTATTTAAATCTGAATTAAATTGGAGAAATGACATTGTGAAACTGACACACATTTATTTACTTATCTTATTTACTTAGTTATTGTCTACCTGAAATAGCTAGGAAGTTATTAGTCAGTAACTGCATATCTATTTTTATTATTTGCTCTTGTTCATCTTTCATTCTAGAATAGGACAAATGACATCCTGTGTGATGTTTTGATTTGCAAGTGAAGTGTATTTAAATGTGGCAGAATTGTGCAGTCATCAGCCTCCTCCTCTCTTCTTGAGTCTGTCTACAGGAGATGGCGCATATTTGCTTGTAGGGTAAATATGGAAGATCTTTCACTACTCTCCCCATATAGTCACTCTCTTTATCTCCACTAATAACAAATGCTTTGGGGCAGGGATGGTAATGGGCGCCTTGTACAAATTTGCCCTTTTCGGTTCTGATCAATGATTTCGATACGTGGTTTTCAGTCATTTAGTGTTCTAGAGGCAAGTGGACTCAATTTTAACGTGACTGAGAATCCTGAATGATCCATTTTCCAAATTCCTATCATGCCGCAACAGCAGTGAGTTCGGAATTCTGCCAATCAAAAGAACAGATATCTTCTAGCTTTTCATTATGACACTTGTATTTAGTGAGTAGGGAACTTTTGTCTATACTCCCTTTAAAGGTAGTTAGAGAGGGTTATCAATGCTCCCATTCTGTCACAATGTAATTTTGATGCAATTAAGTGGATAAACTGGTACATGGGGCCCCAGATGCCTTTTCTATTTTATTTTTTTTTCATAATTGATACTTGAAAACTATTCTTGAAGTAGATTAATTCAAGCTTAGAGGCAATATTGTGAGTCAAAAAATCCAGAGATACTTTGTCCAATGAAAAGAGTGGGTAGTTATAGCAAGATGTAGAAGCAGCCTACTATGAAAGCAACTAATGAATAAGTTCAAAGGAGGATTGGAGTACTATGACAGTGCAAAAATGAGGTTAAATGTAAAATCCTTAATCAACAATCACACAAACTGTTTTATATTGTGATGAAGTTTTAAAATTATTTAGTAGTTATAAGTTGTCATATGATCTTCTCAACATTCATTGTGAATCTCCTGGGTCTTATCATTTCTTCTGAGTACAGAATGAATTATCTGTTCCCTGTAAGATTCATATTTATATATTTTGAATATCTTAGTACCTCCCCTTTTTAGGGAAGCCCTGGGTATGATCTATACATAAAAATGTTTCCAAGGAAATGAGGAAGAGGGATTAAAGAGCCAATGAATGCAAGAACTATTTTTATTTAAGGCCTTCCTCTCTCAGAGCTGAACATGGCCCAAATTTTATACCATGGTACAATACAGAGAATGAGTAAAGTAACTTTTGTGCTGTGGTAACCCAGTTAGGCTCTTCAACATTAAATAAATATCACAATCTTATGAATAGTCAGTTGATATTTCTGCTTCTTCTTTAAAAAATTAAACAATGAAATCATACACACCTATAATATGCTCTCCAGGAAGGAACATCCCTACCAAGCATGTTGGATATAAAAGAAACTTCATATGAGCAAATTTAAGAAGCTGAGGTGGAAAGAAATATAAAAGAGTAAAGATCAGTAGATACAAACTGAGGTGATGTCATCAAAGTATAATATATGTCACTTGTAAAAAAAGAAGGAAAAGATGAAGAGTTTGGAAAATATATTACAAGCCTGACAAACACATGATATGATACTTAACAAGGACTTCAATTATCTCTTCATCTGTTGGAAGTATCTAATTCTTACCAAAAATCATAGCAGCTTGTAGTTTCTTGGCTTGTTTTAATGACATTCTAATTGCTTAGAAAGTAAAAAAGCTACAAAGATGGCTACCTCTGAGAAGATTGCCACTTAAATATTGATTTTTACTTGTAGAAAAGGAACTCATTGCCCAGGTGGAAAATGATAGTAATTTAAAGTGGGGTACAATTACTTTGCTTTCAAATGTTATGACATATAGGAGAAATGGAAAGATGATAATAGTTTGATAATTATCTTAGATTTTAAGAGAAGAGGTTTCAAAAGGGAATTTACATGGTTGAAATTCTACCAAAGAAATAAACCTCTGAGAAGTTCTCAATAATGAAATTATGGCATTCACTTTAATGGGAAGCACTTTGGATTAAACCATTTGAATAGGAAAAACAATTCTGATTTTTCATTGACATTTTGAGATTAATTTCAATGAATCTTTTCCAATATTTTATAGTTTCCTTAAAAAAAGAAATTTATTTATAATCCTGAGCCCACGGTGTTATATGATATGGGTAGAAATCTGTCCTCTCCTCCCTAAATAGCTAAAATGTTTTCCTACATATATTTTTAAAATAATGAATCCCTTTCACAGTTTTCATTTTCTCTAGGCTTCTCAAACAGTAATCATTTTAACATATTTGGTTGGATGTCTGATACTACATTCTGTTCTATTTTTATTTCTTTTCTTTTCCCACCAGCATCAGATAGCTTTGATGAAAAACATTTTATAATATATTTCAAAAGCTGGAAGTCAGTACATATATCTTGGACAGGCACTGCAGATGGACAATAAACTGGACCCAAAATTGAATGAAAAGGAAAGATTGAGTTGGATTGCATTTTGGAAGTTGTTGGTTTCCCTGACCCCAAGCTGCTCTCTAAAACAGAAACCTGACTTTTTATCATCAATATTCTCCAAATGATTCTACATGATGGCAAATCTTAGAAAACATCTGCCTCTGAAGAATATAAACTGTGAGTGACCCCAAGGGCAGTGGAGGTATGTGTAGTGAGTGATGACAGGATGCTGTAATAATTTGCATACAAGAAGTGCTGCAAAATATATCATCCATGAAATATATTACGAGAAAGAGAGGTCTGTCTGTCAAGCAGCAAGAGCATGAGATAACAGATGGACAGCCTCAATACATCACTGATATTTGCAGAATGTCAATCTTTTAAATGTGGGATATATTCCCTGTGGGAGATTTGTGCATAAATTGTGGCAAAAATTCAGATAAAGGAAGAAGTTATGAGTGAATAGAATTTTTCTTCATTCTAATATTAAAAATATTATTTATGTAGTGAAGTAAGATTTGAAAAAAGCACCCTACATATTCTACCTCATTTATCCATGAGGTAGAGACTACTATTATGCCCATTTTACAAATTAGGATGCTGTAACTCAAAGAGGTCAAATAACACGTGCACACATGGCTACTAAATATTCAAATCTGAATCTGAACTCAAGAAGTTCTATTTTTGGTCTGTTTATAAAAGAAGAAAGAGCTGGCTTCTGACATTGATATGATAGAAACTTTTGATGGAAGTCACCACTGCACCTTATGGTACATAAGAGATGAGAGTAAAAGTTACATTCTTGTGGGCAACTGATAAATGATTTAGATATCTGATTTGAATATAAATATGTATTCATGAGCTTCTTTTGGAATCGCTTAATGCTTGACCAAAATGTTCTTATAGAGAAAAGGCATATACTACATTGATTTAGCAGAGAGATGCTTAATAAATACTTAATTTAATTGGATCTTGCCAAAAATATTGTTTCTATCATGTGGCATGTATATGAAGCTATGGAGGTAACCAAACACATGAGGCATTTGGGATAAATTTTTTTTTAAATGGTATCTCTCATATGGGACCTTACTTTTTCATGTAATCATCTATTGCTAGTGATTTCATATTTCTGCCTGAGGAAAAGAGAAATCCTAGTTTAGTATTTTATATACGAATATTCTGTATGTCTCAAAAATTTTCCATATTTCAATAAAACTTTCCACTCACTGAACCAAGGAAAATATAATCCTTACATAAAGTGATGGAGCCTCTAAACATAACTAGAACATTTATCATATAACTACACTGTGTCCTAAGAATAATCCTAAGAATAACCGAAGTGAATGTCCTCTGATGAATTTGATTACAAGAAGACCACATATTAAACTTTGTGCCATTAAAAAAAGAACATTCTTGTCCCCAAAATGAGAAATACTATTAACAAAAGAGAAAAAGATAGGCAGACAGACAGATGGCATATTCCAGGCATATTTTGATCAATACAATTTCAAGAAAAACTAAACTCTTACTATGTGTAAAGGATATCTATGAAACAGATAAAACAGCTTCTTAATAGCTTCTATAATAGCTTCTTAAACCTCTTGTAAGACTCAAATGCCTACCCAACAGAAGAGCAAGACCCCTTGAATAAGCAGGAAGGCTCCTGGGCAAACAACCACACCCCACATGCTGTGCCTGAGTAATTGCTGTTTTTGTTCAGAGAAATCCCTGATTCTTCTTGACCCACAAAAGCCAGAGATATAGCAATAGCTCCCAGCTCAGTCTATGCTCAAGGTTCCATCCAGGAATCTTAGACCAACATGCCAGCTATTCTTTGACTTTTGAATTTTGCTAAGAAAAACTGTGCTTAGCTTCCAGACTGCTCCTTTCTCTGCCTTTCTTTCTCATGCCCTTCCACTTGTATCAAACCCTAATCTCTGATTGTTTCAAGAGCTCTTGCATTAGATCATAAATTCTTATTAAAACTAGAGGTAGGGGAAGGTTATCCTTTAATCACTTCCATTTGTCAAGACTAGTCTTAGAAAAAGTAGAAATCAATGGCTAGAAGATAATATTTGTGAGCAAATAGGAGGGAAACTTTTTCTTTCCATCAGACCCCAGATATGACTAGGAACTCATCAAAAAATTTTATACTCCTTAGGCATCACCTTACCCCCGATAACATATGTAGCAAGGAAGGGACACTTAACAAAGTTCTGTACACATACAGAGATAACTTTACTGCTTCAATGGTATGGGATTTTGTTTGCATGGATGCTTCCTCCACCAACCAGAGAAGATTGAAGATCCTTCACATCTCAGCTGATTGTCTTTGTGAATTGCTGGGGCAGAACAATTCATCACACTGTGATTAAACAAGTAATGAAGCTTTCTGATCCTCTCCAGACTGGTCATCTGATTGCAGCCTAGCAGTTGTTCCATACTATGACAATGTATGTTCCTCATGCTCAACAGAGTTCCAAATATTCAGTAGGAGCTTAATATATGTTTACTGATCAACTGATTCGCTGAATATATGTATTGGCACGAGGTTCTCTGTTCAGTTGTCCTTATGCAAGTCCTGTTAAAACTCAACTTTTTCTTTTGCTTAAGAAAGTTTGTGTTCTTGATACCCTCTTCTCTCCAGGTGTTCAGGACACTTTCCCAGTTGCCCTGGCTTACAACAAGGTGTCATCCTCGATTTTTAAATATCTTTTCCCTCTCCCATATCCAATTTGTTGCCAAGACTTGATATGCCTCCTATATCCAACTCTTAATTTTACTTTTGCAACATCTTTCCAAAATACCCTTCTCTCTCTCCTGTTACTGCCACCACATTGGCATAGGTCATCACCACCTTTTACCTAGATTATTGTAATAGCCTGCTGGTTGTATTACTAGATATTTGTCTCCCCACTCTATTCTGGTCTCCATTCAGTAGCAAAATTGATTTTTCTAAAGCACTGGTGTCGGAATCCTTTCTACAACTCTGGTAGCTAGATATTTCAGTAGACAGAATGCTAGGTCTGCAGTCAAGAAGACTTGAATTCAAATCCAGCCTCAGGACTAACTTGATATGTGACTGTGGATAAGTCAGTCTCTGTCTGCCTCAGTTTCCTTATGTCTAAAATATGAATAATAATATTACTTATCTCACAGGTTTGCTATGAAACTAGAATGGGAATATTTGTAATGTGTTTTTCAAGCATAAAGTAGAGTACAAGGACTATGTTATTATAATATCACCCTTTTAAAATGACTACCTGCCTCTCAGGGATGTTGTGAGGAAAAATAATATTTGTAAAGAACTTTGCAAAACATAAAACACTGTACAAATGTTAGCTGAAAGCTAACTACATAAATTATACACACACATACAGACATGCACACATATATACATATACCTATAATATATGTATATATTATATATACACATATAATATATATGAAGATGAAGAGGAGGAGAGGAAGCGGGTTATAAGTGAGTTATTTTCTCTTTAAAATGCTTGATTTCATATTTGTAAGAAGGGACAGGTAAGAGTGTGTTATTTCAATGATATGAGGAACTCTCAATTGAAGAAACCTTTACCAATGCAATTTATAGTCTTGCAGACTCTATATTCCTTAGAAATTATATGGCCTTGGAAGATTTATTCATTCTCTCATTTTATCCTCATACTGACCCTCCAGGTAAATGTTATTAGCCCTCTTTTGCAGATGATGAAACAAGGGCAGATGGATATTACATGACTTTCCCCAGGTGACATAACTAGTGAGTATCCGAGGCAAGATTTGGATGGAGGTCTTCCTGACTCTACTTACAGCCCTATGACTCTGTGTTATTTAGTTTGTTGTGAGCTGTTCCAGACCACAAGGCCAGTGTTTGTAAAAGATAAAATCTGAACCTAGATCTTTCTGGCTATGAAGTCAATTCCCTATCAACTTAATCTTATTTCTCCCTCTTTTTTTTTTCAAAATAATGTAAATTATTGAATAGCGTATATAATTCTTTAGAATATTAACAATTTTGAATACTAACATGACTAATAATTATTATAAGTGATTCATTCAAAAGATGACGACTTTGTTTTCTGGAAAACATCACTGCTTCCCTGAAAGCAAAGTAATCTTGCCAATTCAGGGAAATGTGATCACGTGTCAGGCAACAGTATTGCCATTAAACTTTGCAGAACCATTAGAAAAGGCTTAATTTATGAACTGCAAAATGCTGGCATTCAGAAAGTTCAGGTCTTGTGTTATTTACAGTATTGGAGCATTCAAAGTCAACCAAGGACTGAAATTTCCTAATAACCGAATGACATTTCATTTAACCTTTTTAGCTAAAACAGCATATACAGTTTATCTCCCTGAATCGATCGAACTGGGGTGAGGCTTATCCTTACCATGATTCTCCAATTCAGACTTGATGATGTGACATATGGGGCACTTTATGAAGAGAAAAATGAAGTAGCTCATCCGTCAGAGTGATCCAGAGCCCTTTTGCATTAATTCACAACGAAGAGCTTCGGGAAGATTAAACCCTCATTTATTTGTCTGAGTTAGCTTTATCGTACTGACATGACTTCTCTTTATATGAACTTGTGTGTGTATACACATGTCCTTATACTTTTCTATGTTTTGCATTTTGTATTAACTCTATTTTACCCACTTGTATGTAAATTTTTAACACTCATTTAAAAAAAATCCTTTATATTCTTCAACTTTTGTTCTCCCAGGTGAGTGATATTATTTTTTAGTTCTATAAAATAATTGTTGGTAATTTGATTGGTATAGCTCTGCATAAGTAAATTAATTTAGGTAGAATTGTCATTTTTATTGCATCAACTTGACCTACCTATGAGCAATTAATTTCTAGTCTCTTTCAAGTATCAAATCAATTGCCCACGTCTGCATGGAGCCTTTCTTGTTCCCTCACACTGTTAGGTGATCTGTTCTTCAGGAAAGTGCTTGATACTTATTTTCAGTTATTTAATTTTTAGTTGGTGTTTTCTTGTTATTCCACATGGTGTTTCATTCTAGTTAGCCAAATTCCTTGCAGCAAGAAAGTTTGCTGAGATCAAGAATTACTTTGTTTCTGTCTTTCTTCCCCAGTACTTGACACATTAACTGTGCTTAATAAATGTTTGATAAATTGAAAACATTTGACATTTTATGAGTTTACATATATTACTTCATGGGAGCTTTACAAATTTTTGTGAGATAGCTACTACAAGTCTTATTCCCTCAATTGTCTATTTGAGGAAATAATTCTTAGGAAGTCATTTGTCCAACGTAGCAACATGAAGTGTCAGAAGCGGAATTCAAACCCGTATTTTTCAGACTCCAGGTCCACTGGTCTCTCCATTACTCTATACTGTCATTTAGGTGGACATGACTGTGATTTTAAAGGAAAAATATTATTTCTGACAAAAATATATTTGAAAAATAAAGTAGTTGATCAAATGAAATCATTTATATTGTGATTATTTTTATGTGGCCTTTGTTTTTATCTTACATCATTAACTCTTGGTAACACTTGCAAAGTGTAGCTAGCCTAGGTTTTCACTTTATGTTTCAAGCTTTAGATGACTTTTCTCATGTAATCCTTCCAACAAAAATTAAAGGCAACCTATATTCACATTTCCCTTTTGTATGTGGGGAGATCAAGATTCAGGGTGGTCAATTGAGTTGACTAAGGTTTCAAACCAAAATGTGATGAAGTTGACTCTAAATCCCTCAACTCTTCCAATATAAAACACTGCTTTTAGAATGGTCATATTCCCCTTCCCGCCCAAACTTCCTATTTCTTGTACACTCTTTTAGAAAAGCAGCCATTAGCCCATGCATAGGACACACACACACACACACACACACACACACACACACACACACATATATATATATATACATATATATATATATGTATATATATATATATATATATATACACACATGTATGCAGCCTGTTATTCAAGACTTTAATATATCTCCAAGTCCCTTGGAGATTTATCCTAATTTTAATGACAAAAGAAACTCAGAGCTGGAATTGCAAATTCTGGTGTCTCAGGAAAAGGAAGACTGGGGAAGGGAAAAGAGAACAAGAAGATAATCATGAGAAAGGAAGAAGGAAGGGCTCTGCTCATCAGTACTGAGTGTCCAAGGGCATTAGGATCTAACTCTATGCCAGCCTTCACATGCAATCAACTACAGGTGCCTACCCATGTATCAATTACATTTTTGTCTATATATCCTTTTTGCACCGAGGGAGGGTGAAGTGTATATACATTACTTGCAGTCACCTGGTACATATGAAAGAATTTACAACTAAAGGTCCATTGTGAAAGGGCAGTCTATCAGTCAACAAATATTTTTTAAGGAATTTTTACATGCCAGACATTGATAACTGTTAGATATACAATGAAGAAAAAAAAGGTATTCTGATCTAAGGAATTAATTTCCTAATGGAAAATGCAACATGTAAATAACTATGTACATGAAGGATATATATTTGTATATGAAAAGTCATAAAAGATGGAAGAGACTGGATTGGGAGGAGGGGAGACTGAGAAATGCCTCTCTGGCAGGTGAGATTTCTCTCTCTCTCTTACCAACCATGTATTTCTCATCATCCAATTTCCTCCTGTTTCTCTCTCTCTCTCTCTCTCTCTCTCTCTCTCTCTCTCTCTCTCTCTCTCTCTCTCTGTCTTCCTTCTTTCTTCTTCTTCCTATAATTTGTACTTTTTAAATACATTTTTAATTTATGGGATAAAACAATCATTTCTATCACACAGTATAATCAAAAGAAGATTGTATATGAAACCACAAATCTATTATGTAAAATTACTATTCCTTTTAAATATGTCATAAAGTTAAAATGTAAATTGCTCTTTTTCCCTTCCCTCTACCCTGAAGATGGCTGCTATTAGGTACAAACACACACAAAACGTGTACACATATATAAATACATACACACATTATATATATACACATGTACATACATGTCTATGTATATGTGAATGCACACATATATATTTGTATATACATATACACATATGTATGTGTGTGAAATATTTTATACATACTTCTATTTTTCAGTTCTTCCTCTTAATGTAGAGAACACCCCTCTTCATATATCCTCTATTTTTTATTTGTGGATTTAGTCACTCAAAGTCATTTTAAAAGCAATATTGCTGCAACTGTCTTAGTGTTCTATTGGTTCAGCTTATTTTACTTTTCACCCCTAATTGTTTGAAAGAATCTTGTCAAGCAAGGAATTGGAAGTGAGGAAGAAGAACGTTTCAAGGATCTGGAAAAGCTGGTACAATGACACAGGGACAGGAGACGGAATGTCATGTACAAGGTACAGTAATAACTGGATCATAGAGCATGTGAAAGGGCAAAAAGTGTAAGAAGCCCGGAAGGTGAGAAGGGGCCAAATTGTGAAGGGCTTTTGATATCAAAGAGAAGACTTAATCTTTTATCCTAGATATAATAGCATGAGCTCAAAAGTTAATTCTTTTCTTCAATAACTACAGGAAAATTTATCCCAAGTTAGACTTCTTAATTCATGACAGCTTGCCCTTTTAGGTGGAAACTCTCATTTACATTTCCATACCTGAGGAGTCTGTAGTGGAATAATAAAGATATTTACTCAAGTAAGAAAGAACTACACTCAAATCTTGCTTGCAGTATGTGCCAAATCTTTTCTGATGTCAGAAGGTAGATAGGTAGGTTTAATTTTATTTGGATGGTTTAATATTTGGATGGGACACTCCCCAAGAATACCACCAGGAACTACAGACTATTCCTTCAGATTTAGAGAATCTGGGTTTGAATTCCAAATTTATCACTTACAATCTTTGTGATCTTGGATAGCTCATAGATTACAGTTTCCTCATCAGTAAAACTAAAGATTTGTACTAGATGACCACCAAAACTGTTTCTAGTACTGAATTAATGGTCTTACAACCACAAATACATTAACTCCTCAGTGACATCATGGAACTCTCTCAGACAACAAGTTGCAGATGAGTTATACATTTGAATCACTGATAAGAGTTTCTATACTAATGAAATCATAGTTTGAGTTTAAAGAGACAAACACACAGATAGACAAATAAATACACCAAGTAGATTCTCTTGCACTAGTGATTTTTCCAGATAGCCTGGGTGACTACTTTAATGAGTGATAGTGGAGAGGGCTGAGGAAGGGAAAAAAATAGAGGTATTGATTATTTTTACAAGATAAAAAAATGCAGTTTTTTCTTTAAACATTGAACATTTTAATAACTATGCATACATATAAATAAATCACATCTAGTGGTGTGCTAGTAAATATTTATCAACTGAACTTTCAAAAAGGAAGGCAAAACAAAACAAAATATATGGGATGCCCATGATGAATGCCTCTGAAGTCCCTTCTGCCTCAGTAAAGTCATGATGTTTTACTGGTGCAATGCCCGGTTGTGCAACCTAAAATAAAATGCTGTTTTTTATCTACAAACATTTCTTCAGTTGCTATGTAACTTTGCAGTTTATAATAATATTTTGCCTTCTTTCTGAAACAGGCAAAAGAATCAGTTCTTTGAGCCTACCATTCATTGTGCTGCAGAGCTCTTTCTAATAGGGTGAAATATAATAAATGAAAAACTGTCAATAAGACAGTTTCATTTAATTTTGGAAACAACTTTCTAAGGGAATGGTTGGACATGTAAGCCATAGTTTAGAAAATCTTTAAAAAAATTTTATTACTTTTTACATTCTATATGTACTGTAGGAGTTAAGCACAAGGCAAACATTTTGTCTCATATATCCCATCAAAGCAGAAGCACTATACAAATGGGAATGAAATGTGTATGTCAGCAATAGAAATAGGAATCATATTGCAGAAGTCAACTCATTTAGAATAAATATGTTCATCTGTAAATTGACATAAAAATGACTATTTGAATGTAGATAAAAAATTAAAACAAATTTGTTTTTCTTTTTAAAGTGGAAAGGGGTTCTGTTTAAAATATTTGTCAAAATTCCAAATGTGGATAAATCAGTAATGATATGAAAATAGCTTTCATTGTCCTTATTTGTTCTTCATTGTCCTCAATGATGACATAATGGGGCATATGAGGAAACAATAAGTCTAGGGATCAATTTCTCACTAATCCTCTTTGTGGGGCCTGGTTCCTTTTCTATACTACAGAGATAAATGAATTATTCAAAAATCTCTTCACTGGGGATAATATTGTGGACTGTTTGTACGATATGAATGGTTACCCACTTACGGACATTTAATTTCGTCAATAGAAAAACATTAAAAAAATTCTAGTACATTTTTTAATGTTTAAAGTAATAGAGATTATATACACAAGAAAGAAAAAAAACACCATTTTTTTTGCAATGAAGTTGCAATGACTACATAGAGATAAATAATATCCAGTGGTCTGCTGGTCAGTTGGTAAATATTTAAGGACCATAACAGAGTGGGGGAGAGATTGATGGCATGTGAAACTACAAATTTATTATGTACAACTTGATATTTTTTTGAACCATATAATGAAGTTATCATGAAACTTGCTTTTGTGTTTTCTAGACAACCAATAAAACAATAAATCAAGCCCTGATTTTTAGTATTTGATGATTTCCATGGTGTAAGAGATCACAGTGGAAAAATGAACAAAGGCTCCCACAAGCCAATTTGAGCTGTCATCATATCTAGAAGGGAAGAAATGTGGAAAGAAGACACACACACACACACAGATAGAGAGAGAGAGAGAGAGAAACAGACAGAGAGAGAAACAGAGAGAGACAGAGAGACAGAGAGAGATCATATATGTGGAGATATAGATATATATACCTTATATTGATAGATGAATAGATAAATACCTACATGTCTATCGATAGGATATCTATTCATATAGATAGGAAGCAGAGAAAGAGACAGAGAGAGAAAACAGGCACAGAGAAACTGAGAGATCCATGCAGAGAGAAATAGACAATGACAGTCAGAGATGAGTAAAGAAATAGAGACTGAGACAGAGACACAGTTCTGAGAGATAGAAATATGCGGCCACTAACACCAAATATTAACTAATTCCTCTAATAGGAAAATAAATTCAAAAGCCTCGGGTTTGGCAGCATAATCCAGACCAAACTGGCTCCTGCTATAGTCCAGACTTCATAACCATTATCATCCATAACAACACTGGGGGAGATGTGGCCTAGCATTTACTTCTGAAAGTGCTGTAGTCTCTAACTTTTCAGCAGTCACAGTTATTGGAGACTGGGAAAATAAGATTCTTACATAAAAAAATCACACTGTCATATGGTTCAGTGTTAGAAATGGTTATGATTATCAAAAGAAATACAACAAAATCATCTGCTTTGCCACCGAATACTCAGGACCATTTGACCTTTCTAGATGACTTGTAGTTGCAATCTATATGTGATGTTTTCCCTCATTATAATTTAAGTTCCTAGAAAGCAGTCATTGTCTTGATTTTTTGTTTGTATCCGAGTATGTAGAAAAGTGCTTTGCACATAACACATACTTAAATACTTTTTGCATTAATTATTTAATTCCTTTATTGGTAGTTACCTGGGATTTATGGTTATGAGGATAGAAAAAAATTTAAGGTCAAAGAGGTAAGGGGAATAAGGATGGATGGAGGAGAGGGTATTGTTGGGAGCGTCATCTATAGGGTCAATATTTGTTAAGACAGAGTAAGAGAAACATCAAATGAAATTGGTAAATTGGGAGGATAGAAAGCAGTTTACAAATAGACAAATCCAAGGGATATGGTATAGTGAATGGACTGTGTTAGATGGATTGAGGAACACATAAAATCATCTACCATCTCAAATGTTTACTAGGTGTGGGATCATAAGTGTGTCAAGTTCTCTGGGTTTCAATTTAAAACGAGGAGGTCAAACTTAATTGTCACTGTTGGCCCTTCCAGCTTGAAATCTATAGTCTATGATTTATGTGATAGTCAAGTAAGAAAATGGCATAAATGAATATTAGGGAATTTATCTTTTCATGGAATTACATGAAATTACTATGATTTTACACTTTGCATATATGTTTGACACAATGCTGAGCAGTTCTACTGCTGGCAGCTAGGTTTACTTACTTAGTTAATAGGATGTACACAGAGCATTTCTTTTTCAGGCACTGTGGATCCCTTCTTTGTCTATCATCTTGTTTTTTTCCAGTGTATTCCTCTATGGTTCTCTAAACACATTCAGAGATTCTAAGCAAGTAGGTTAAGTATCACAACATGGCATAAATCTATACAAAAGAGGAGATGCTCTATAACATAATGCTATTTAAAATACCCAGTTTCTATTTGATTCTGGGTGACAATGTAATGACACTGATAGATCTGAATGCAACCCAGCTTGTGAACATCAATCATGAAAATGGCAAAGTCCTTTCCAGTTTTACCCACAAAATAAATGACTCCATGAATGCCAGTAACAAGAGCTCCTACTACCAGTAATTTTGCATGATTAAGGTTTAAACAAAAGATAGCTGATGAGGGTGTCACTTTGCAGTCTTGCGGTAATGGTATAAACTTAATAAAGCTAAAGATGTTCTCAATTCAGAAATGTCTCACCCTGACATTTGCAGCTTTTACCACTCTAATTCACCTCAATATGTCATATCACATAATTGAGCCATATTATGGGCTATTGCTATTGCTAGGACATTTCTTTTCTAACACGATATTTGAGTACTCCACATTTACACAACAGGTTTCCTATCTATTAGATGGCACGTTTGCATTGTTTTATTATCCATCCCATCAGTAAATTTACCTTGACATACAAATTCCATTGTGAATATTGTCAGATCTTGAGAATGTCTTAGAGTATGATGTCAGTCTCTAGCTCCAATATGGTGGATCAAACATTGTTAGCTTAGTCTACTAGGAATAAATAATGTCTCAAGTACAAATTAAACATATCACATACTATAGATAATCTTTTAAAGGCAGAGAATTGCTGTTCTTGGCAGCAGTGTAAAAGGCTACTAGCTGACATATTGGCTGAAAGAGAATAACATCCTTTCAGTGTAAGTAAGTATGCCACTATCT
Source organism: Bettongia penicillata ogilbyi (assembly GCA_023548195.1). Lineage (NCBI taxonomy): Eukaryota > Metazoa > Chordata > Mammalia > Diprotodontia > Potoroidae > Bettongia > Bettongia penicillata. The sequence goes on along the minus strand of JAJHZJ010000470.1, from coordinate 12,879,385 downwards.
AACTTTTGTGGTACAGATGCTAAGATCTGAATTTTTATTCCTACCATTAATAAAAATGGAGAAGCTGAAGGATGGCACATTGAATAGTGGCAAGAGTCTTGGTGTTGGCAGTAAGAGAGAAATCATGGAGTTGAAGATAGTCCAGCCAGAATATACAAGATGGTGAAGAGCTTCTAAAGATGGTCGTATGGTTATTGGTTGGCTGTAACTTTATATATTTTGATGAAGACTTTTAGGGACATATCATAGATTTAGAGATAGAATAGAACTTTATGACAATTGTCATTATGTATGACATGATGGTGACCTGAAAGTGAGGTAACCAAAACAAAAGCCTTTAGATCCATTCTATTCATCCTCCAGTACCTATCTATGCAGCGGATACAGTACCAGGCATGACGTCAGGAAAACTCATCTTCCTAAGTCTGGTTCTGGTCTCAGACATTTACTAGCTATTTTTACCTGGGCAAGTCACTTAACCCTGTTTGTCTCAGTTCACAATCTATAAAATGAACTGGAGAAGGAAATTGCAAACTCTTTCAGCATCTTTGCAAAGAAAACCCCAAATAGGGTCAAGAAGAATCAGATATTACTGAAAAAGACCAAACAACAACGAAATTAGTTCTCAGAAGATAAAACTAGAGGAAGTTACAGAGAGGTCCATTTAGGCTTAATATAAAGAAATAAGTAATTAGAAATACCCCATAGTGGAAAAGGCTGTTGAAGGAGGAAACAGGATTTCTCTCATTGAAAGACATTAAAGTAGGGACAAAATGACTACTGGATTTCTAGCAATGTATGCATTAGACTAGAGGATCAATCAAGTACTCAGTCAACAAATGTTTAATACTTATAATGTGACAGAAAATGTTTAATTTTTGATATATGAAGATGGAAGAACAAAAGAAAAAGAAAGGAAGGAAGAGAAGAAGAGGAGAGGGAGAGAAAAGGAAAGGAGAAAGGAAAGTAGAAAGGGAAGAAAAAAGAAAGGAAGAGAAAAAAGAAAAACAAAACAATTTCTCATCTTAAGGAAATTGTACCGTATTGAATGGTCACTGCAGATGGCTGCCTTCAAACTTGAAATTCTATGAGTCTGTGAGTTGGTAATTTAGTTTTCAATCATGGTTCCTTAACATATTAACTGTTTAACTTTGGGAAATCATTTAATCTTTTTAGATCTTTATGCTTTATCTAAAAATACTATAGCATTTCAGTACATAATCTCCATAAGTTCTTTCAGTTCTATAATTCAATGAAAAATACATCACTTAGATTTGTTGAATTTGGGAAATTCAAAAGATTTTAGAGATTATATAATCTAAAAATATCATTCTATAAGCAGTCTCAGAAAAGTTGCAATTTACCAAAAAGTTATACTTACTTGAGATACTTATTTGCCAAATTTATCTGGAATTTAGCTAAAATGGAAGGAAGAAAAAAGCCTCAAGACTACCCAAAAGTTTTAGTGTAGTTTTTAGATATTGTCTTAAAACTGTACTGTCTTTGGGACATCCTCCCCCTCTCCATTTCTATCTATCTATCTATCTATCTATCTATCTATCTATCTATCTATCTATCTATCTATTCATCTTACCAAATTCTTATACCAAAGTTCATGCTAGCGTTTGGCATTGTCTTGGACTCTTCATAAGAGAGTCCCTCAGGCATTAATTAAATGCCTAACTCTTATTGTGTGTACTTCTAATAGTATTCTCACATACTGTGTATTAGAAGTAGCACATGAAATGGAAAAGAAGAGGTTATACATAACAGGACAATGAAAAAGCAAGAAGCAAGAACTGATGTTGAAATTGTGGAAAGTAAATGTACATACTGAGAAAACTTGAATCTGGGGTCATTTAGCAAAAGGGCAAATTGATGTATACTTCCTCATATTTCTGAATAATTATCTTGAACAATTATATAATAATTAATATGCATAATGATCAGTCTCTCAACTATGGTGAAGAGAGGTAGAAATAATTTCTGATCCACTTGATTTGGATTTAAGTGGACTTAAGAAGACATTGAAGAATATAATGCAATGTAGTCTAATTTCTGTTAAAAAAAGTTTACTGAGAAATGTTTGAAAGTTAAAGGATTAAGCTTCAGTTACTTTGAAAATTCACTCAAGAGAAATAAGTAAATAATCTAATGAATCATAACTAATAAATAATATTACTGAATTACAGACTTCCAGAATTGGAAACCACTTTATAATTATGAATCCCCTTTTTAATATCCTATAACACTGATCTTCCAGTTTCAGTATGAATAACTCCAGGGATGGAGAATCATCTATTTCCTGAGGCTACCCATTCTGTTATTGAACATCTAGTATTTAGTGAAAATTTTTACTTGTATGGAACTGAAAGTTGTTCCTTTGAAGCTCCCACATGCTGTTCCCATTTCTCCATTCTAAGTCAGTCAAAATTAACCTAAATTCTCATCCACATGAAACCTTTCAAATAATTGAAGAGAGCTGTCATCCTCCTCCCAGTTCTCCCTCAAGCCATAGGACTACCCAAGCTCTCCCTTTCCCCAAAGGTCAACATTACTAGTTCCTTCAACTGATCTTTGTATATCATAGTATCCATTCCCCTCACCACCTTGAATCCTCCTTGAATGTTAATGCACTTCATAAAATATCACATTCAGGATTAACTGTAATACTCCATATGCAGTCTCCATTTTGACTGTTTTAGAGAGAGGAAACTGCAGTCTGGAGATATAAAATGGCTTGGCCAAGGTCACAAGGTTAATTTGACAGAGTAGTGTTAGAAACCAGATTTAATGATACCTTGTCAAGAGCACCTACTTATGTATAAGGGTCCTTTCCTTAAAAGTAAGAAACTTTGTACCAGAAGCAAATTAGTTATGTGTGTCTGTGTGTATTTACTGATTGCTAATGGACTATGTATTTGAGAAAACCAAAGTTGACAAGGAGAAATAGGATAGAAAGATGGAAATTCCTACTTTTTCTCATGCAACTTGCACAACTTATACATACAATGAAAGAAAGTCCCCTCGTAGAATTTATGTAAATGAGGAAGTATTTTATTTTTAATAATAGTTATTTATTTTAAACTTTCTTTTTAAATTGGGTGTTCTGCATTTCCTCCCTCCCTCCCTCCAACCCTTCCACCACACACTGGGAAGGGAAGCAATACAAAATTAGTTATATAAATGAAATCATGCAAAACATTTTTATTTTAGCCATATTTTTAAAAAAGTGGAAAAAATGATAGATCAATTTACATTCAAAGTTCCTCATTTCTCACTTTGGAGGTGGATAGCATTTTGCCCCATTATGAATCCTTTGGCATTGTCTTCGATTATTATATTTATTGGAATAGCCAAGTCTTTCATAGTTGATCATCCATACAATATTGCTGTTACTGTGCACACTAATCTCCCAGTTCTTTCTCTTCACTTTGCCTCAGATCATACGAGTCTTGGCATGCTTTTTTAAACCATTTCCATGGTCATTTATTATAATACAGTAGTTCTATATCATAATCATATTACAAACTTGTTCAGTCATCCCCCAGTTGATGAGCATCCCCTAAATTTCCAATTCTGTGACACTTCAAAGAGTGCTGCTACAAACATGTTTGTACATATAGCTCCTTTTTTCTTTTTCGTTGATCTCTTTGGAGTACAGATCTGATACTGACATTGCTAGGTCAAAGTTTTATATCCCTGTGAGCATAGTGAAGAAGCACTTTAGAGAAAGACTGCAATACCAGATTACTCAAAGTTGAGCCATCTGGCTTTTAAAATAGATTTCATAAGTTAATTTACATTTCAATTAAGGTATCTTTGGACCAAGGCAAAATATCATTTGAGCATTTCATTCATAACCATAAACTATTGGTCGCAACAGAAAGAAGGTCACAATAGAAAAGGATTAAAAATCCATATGACACATTTTCCATACAATCCTGTGGTTTGTGCAGGCAGGCATAAGTAGGAAGTTCATGGAAAAGTAACAATGACATTGGAATTAGTGAGAGGTATTAAAAAGTCATTTCCAAAGCAGAGTATTTCATCAGATCAGACAGCCATGAAAAATATATGCACATCTGTGTGAAATGACCAATTTGCACTTCGTGAGGATTTGAACAAAAGTAAGGACAGTTTTCAACTCATCAAATTGATTGGTTTTTGGGGGAGGTTGGGTGATAATCTGTTCTTTTTTCACAAGTCTATATGCCAAGATGTCATTTGTTGAATTCTATAAATGATATGCTACACTACAAAGTATAAATCTATGATCTTGGTAAAAATTTAAAAAAATAAACAACTATAGAGTGCAAGGGAAGTGTCATTAAAACCTTAGTCTCTTTGAAGTTTATTGTGCTTATGATACTGAACTTCCAAATTGCAAAGAATATAATATTTTAATGTCATTTTATTTTAATTTCTTTTATGTATGACTGCTCTTTGATTCATAAATAGATTTTTTTAAGGAAAATAGGATAGCAATAGCTTTATGACTTGAATGAAGATGGAGTTATTTTTGAGCCATGGCGATATTAAGGAAATGATGTAGTATACTGGTACTTGATACAATCATCATAACCTCACCCAAAATGGGAGAATCTGAAGGATCTCATCATCTTCAGGGAACCCCTTTTTAATTACTACTCCTTAATAGATATCAGTTGTCCTCTGGAACAGTGTCCAACAACTTTTTTTTTTGTAATATAACTTGGATAATAATGATATTTTAAGGTCCATTGAATATAAAGATCTCAAACAGACAAAGGAATCTTATATAATCCTTTTATGTGCTTGTGAGATATCTAATGATTAATGTTCAAAACAATTAGGAAATTGATGGAAAATTATTCTTGTGCATACAATTGCACAGAATTGCAGCTGTTTGGAAATCCTATTGAGGTAGGTCAATAATGCATGTATCTTGGACAGATAGTGCAGATAGACAATGATCGGTATCTAAGAGGTCTGACCAATAAGCCAGGAATGGTGAATTATGCTATAGATTGTGTCTTTTTTCAGAAACAATGAGGGCTCTATTTTTTTCCCTCAGTGAGAGGTAAAAAGTGAAATTGGTATGAGTTGAAGGGTGGCAAAGATGTAAGAAAATAGCTGCATAACAGGAAAACATCGTGGTTGGGTGTTTGGTGCTGACTAAATGTAGTGAGCTCTAAAAAATCAACGAGGTCCTAGGTTGGCAAATGAAGGTTAAACTGTGATAAAGAAAGACATGAAGAAAATAACTGGTATAAAATATAGGATCCAAGAAATGTATGATGGGGATAAGAGGAGAAAACAAAAGAAAAAAGTGCAATATTGTTGATTAAAGGGAACTCTCAGATGAGAAAATTCCCTCTATATGAACAGGTCAATACTTTTTCTTTAACTAAAGAGTCTTAGAAAATTGTTTACCAGATTTACTGATTAAATCATTTACCCAAGGTTACAAAATATGTGTCAGAGGTACAAAGAGAAAGCAACTTTTCCTGGATCCAATGCCATCTCTCGACCTACACAACATGGTGGCAAAAATGTTTCATTTAAGTGAGACAAAGGAATAAGAGAGGCTTTGACCTGAAATGATAGTAATGTGAAATGTACATGAGGAAGACTTCCATTGCACATTTTATTGATTTAGTTATTTTTAATGTCAGACAAATATTAAACCTAAATACATAAAACTGTTTTTGAACAGTTTTCCTTTTTAAAGTCATATCATACTCAGGTCTACTCCAATCTTACTTACAAGCTACCTAATTATTAATAGCAATGTTAGATATAAGTTTTACATTTTCCGTACATAAAAGGTACACATTCTTTCCTTATTTAAATACATATTTAAATACAAACTTAAATACATAAATACCTAATTCATAATGAAGAAATATGTAAGAAAAGAAAAAGAAATGTGATCCTAAATATTAAACTGAAATATAAAATAAGAAGCAAAAGAAAAGCTTCTAATCTTAGAGAGGTCCTATCTTATAATTTGAAGATGTGTTATAGGCTACTTCCTAGTGGATAATATCTACAGGTAGCCTATAACACCTGTATGGAAATACTGGATTGCCTACAAAAAATTCCAAATTCATACTAATCCAATAGCTCCATTTTTACAAAGACATCCACGCAGAAGCTGTGATGATGATGATGATGATGATGATGATGATAATGATGATGATGATGATGACAACCATGATATTGATTTCAAAACACCAAGTGATTCATTTCCCCCTTGAAGGATAATTCTCAGTTGTTCTGGGTAGCTATGTCTTGGTTGTAATCCTATCTCCTTTTACCCTCCAGAATATCATATTCCAAGACCACCGATCCTTTAATGTAGAAGCTTCTAAATCTTATGTTATTCTGAATGTGGCTCCACCATGTTTGAATTGTTTCTTTCTGCTCACTTCAAGTTATCCTCTCCTTGACCCTGGAACTCTGCAATTTGACTATAATATTGCTAGTAGTTTTCATTTTGTGATCTCTTTCAGGAAGTGGTCAATGGATTCTTTCAATTTCTACTTTACTTGCTCCTTCTGGGACACCAAGGCAGTTTTCTTTCATAATTTCTTGAAAGAATATGTCTAGGCCCTTTTTACAGTTGTGACTTTCAGGTAGCCCAATAATTTTAAAATTATCTCTCCTGTATCAATTTTCCAGGCTAGTTGTTTTTCCAATGAGATAGTTCATGTTGTATTCTTTTTTTCATTCAGTTCTGCTTTTTTTAATATAAATTCATTTATTTTAAGTTTTCAACATTCACTTCCACAAAATTTTGAATTTCAACTTTTCTCCCCATCTCCCCCTTCTTCCCTCCCTAGGACAAAGTACATTCTGATTTCCATTTCCTCCAGTCCATTCTCCCTTCTATTGCCTACTGTCCTCCTCCATTTTATTTTCCTGTAGGACAAGATAGATTTTTATACCCCATTGCCTAGATATATATTGTTTCCTAGTTGCATGTAAAAACAAACTCTAACATTCATTTTTAAAACTTTCAGTTACACATTCTCTCCCTTCTCCCTCCCAATCCACCTTCATTGAGAAGGCAAGCAATTCAATAAAGGTGGTCATGTAAATATGTGGTCATGTAAAACACCTCTATAACAGTGATGCTGTAAAAGACTAACTATTTTCCTCCATCCTGTTCCACCCTCTATTCATTCTCTTCTTTGATCTATCCCTCTACCAGAGTGTTTACTTCCAATTACCCCTTTCCCCAATGTACTGTCTCTTCTCTTATGCCACCTCTCTTATCCCCTTCCCCCTGCTTTCTTGTAGGGCAAAATAAACTCCCATATGCAAATGAGTGTGTATATTACTCCTTCTTGAAGCCAAATCTAATGAAAGGAAGGCAAACTTATTCCCTCTCGTATCTATCTATTTATTTATCTATCTATCTAGATATAGATAGATATAGATATGAATAGATAGAAATAGATACAGATATATAGATAGATGGACATTCATATATATATATATATATATATATATATATATATATATATATATGGGCACACATATTTATCTATATATTTTCTATTTAGCTCTGACCATTTCAACAAGAATAATTGAAATTCCTCTATTTCACTGAATAACTTTTTTCCCCTGAAGTATTCTACTCCGTTTTGCTGGGTAAGTGATTCTTGGTTTTAATCTTATCTCCTTTGCTTTCTGGAATATCATATTCCAAGCCATCTGATGCCATAATGTAGAAGCAACTAAATTCTGTGTTATTCTGATTGTCTTTCCATGACATTTGAATTGTTTGTTTTTTTCTGGCTGCTTGCAATATTTTCTCTTTGACCTGGTAACTCTGGAATTTGACTCAATATTCCTAGGAGTTTTCCTTTTGGGATTGCTTTCAGGAGGTGATTGGTGAATTTTTTCCATTTCTGTTTTACCCTCTGGTTCTAGAATATAAGGGAAGTTTTCCTTGATAATGTCTTGAAAAATAATGTCTAAACTCTTTTTCTTTCTTTATCATGGCTTTCAGGTAATCGAATAATTTTTAAATTATATCTCCTGGATTCATTTTCCAGGCGAGTTGATTTTCCAGTGAGATGCTTCACATTGTCTTCTATTTTTTCATTATTTTTTTTAATTTCTTGATTTCTCATGAAGTCATTAGCTTCCATTTGTTCCATTCAAATTTTTACAAAATTATTTCCCTCAGTGAGTTTTTGCATTTTGCTTATTCTGTTTTTTTAAGGCATTGTTTTCCTCATCGGTTTCTTGAATCTTTTTTGTCATTTGGGTTGCCTTATATTTAAAGTGTTATTTTCTTCAGCATTTTTTTGGGTTTACTTTTGCTAGCTGTTGATTCATTTTTCATGATTTTCTTATGTCACTCTCATTTCTCCTCCCAATTTTTCCTCTACTCCTCTTACTTTATTTTCAAAATCTTTTTTGAGCTCTTCCATGGCCTCTTTTCATATTTTTCTTAGATGTAGGAGCTTTGACTTTGTTGTCTTTTTCTGACTGTAAGTTTTGGCCTTCCTCATCACCAATGATATTAGAATTTGACCTCTTCACTGAGAAAATAAGAATCTCTAGTCTACTTATTTTCCCCCATTTCCTCATTTTTACAGCCAATTACTTGGCTTTTGAGCTCTTTTTAAAGTAGAGGACTCCAGAATCAGCCTCTACTCCAGAAGTGGCTACAGATACATTGGGGCTGGGGCTGGGAAAAGATCTGGAACTGGGATCTGAATGTGCTCCCCTTCATGACCAGATGAGAGATATTTCCCACTGATCTTTAAAGCTAGCTTTAGCATTTGTAAGTTGAGAAGTTGGAATCCACAGCAGTCACCAGTGATTCAGTCCCCTAAGGACTGCTCTCACTCAGTACATGCTGGAATGGCCCATGCCAAACTGTGCTCTGCTCCCAGTCTGGTGTGATAGAACCTTCCCATTTACCTTCCAGATTGTCTTGGGCTGGAAATTTGCTTCATGATTTGAAGCAAAATGACAGATATCATTTTATGGCTTCTGCTGCTCTAGAATTTGCTTAGAGTTGTTTTTTCCAGTTTTTGAGGAGTTTGAGGGGAGAGTAGCAGGTCCCTGCTTGTACCCCACTATCTTTGTTCTGCCCTTCAATTCTGCTTTTTGAGGCATTCTCCTCCTCATTGACTTTCTGCCCCCTCTTTTACCATTTGGCCTAGTCTTTTTGTAAAATATCATTTTCTTTATTATTTTTTTTCTTTACGAAACTGTGGACTCATTTTTCACAATTTTGTTGGATCATTTTCATTTCTCTTCTCATTTTTTCCTCTGCTTGTCTTATTTAATTTTCAAAAAGCTTTTTGAGCTCTTCCATGACCTGATACCAATTCATATTTTTCTGGGAGGCTTTGAATGCAGGTGCTTTGACTGCATTTTCTTCTTTTGAGCATCTGTTTTCATTTTCCTTGTCACCAAAATACCTTTCTATAGTCAGATGATTTTTTCTGCTTGCTCATTTCCCCAACCTATTACTTGATTTTTACCACTTTGTTAAAGTAGGGTTTTGCTTCCAAGGTGGAGGGAATACCATCCCAAGCTTCAAGGTTTTGTGCAGCTATTTTCAGAGATATTTCTAGGAACTTGTAAGTTTTCAGTTCTTTCAAGGTGGTATGATCTAAGGAAAGGTGTTTATTGTCCTCCTGGCCTATGGTCTCATAGGAGAGTGACCACAAACACTCTTTACAGCCATGGAATGCTGAAGAACTCCTCCCCCTTTCCACCATAAGCTGTTCTATGCTAGTCCTCCTCCTCACCCTTGGACTTCCCCAGGGACTAAGATCTGGCTTCCAATATTGGCAAGGTAACAGATTTCTGCCTCAGTGTTAGCAAAAAACCACAGGTAAGCTCCTTCTGACTCTAAGAACTCTGAAAACTACTGAGAAGTGCAGCAATACCTGCTACCACTGCTACTGATTCAGTCATTCCCAAGACCTGCTCCTGGTTTTCGGGTGTCAAAGCTATGCTGGTGCAACCTGGACTGTAGCTTCACTCTTATCTGTGTGTGATAGACCCTTCCTGATGATCTTTGAAGTTATCTTCAGAGTCTGTCAACTGAGAGGTTTGAAAATTGCCACTGCTGTCACTGATTCAGTCAGTCAGAGGTCTGCCCTAGGTTTTCTGGGGCCCAGTCTATGCATCAGCCAGCACTCCTTTCTCTTTTCAAAAGACATTTAAAGCTGAGCTTCCAAGTTATCTTGGGCTGGAAATTTATTTAACTCTATCTTTTTCTGGGTTCCGCTGCTCTAGAATTTTTTGAGTCATTTTTAAAAGTATTTTTAGGAGTTTGGGGGAGAGCTTAGGAGAGTGCTTACCTTTACTCCACTATTTTGTCTCCTCCTGGAGAATTATTTATAACTACTCTTTCTTTCTTGTTTTGTGTGTCAATAAAATTAAATTATCAAAGTAAATGCGCTATGTTAAAATTATTATCATACATTTTAGTTTATGTCTAAACTTTGATTTATAGCATATTGTGTAATGTATCTTTAAAATATCACTGAATGAGATTTGTAAACCCCTAATACATGGTCCTCTTTTTAATGGCTTTTTATCTTCTTAAGGCTATTTAGGCTCCTGGGATTGAATGGCCTAGAGAAGGAGAATACAATGATGGATACAAAACTGTACTTGGAATCAGAAAGACATGCTTTGAAACTTAGTTTCAAATGGTAGCTCTGTGTTCCTCTGCAAGCCACTTAATATCATGGACACTCACTTTTTTTAATCACAAAATTAGGAAAGAATGGTGCCTACCTCAATATGCTGTATCAAACATGACAAGTACATATATGTGTGTGAGTATATGTATGTATGTGTGGATATGGATATTTGCAACACTAGTTATGCTATATAAATAAGAGCTGTTGATACCATTATTACATCTTATCCATAAAGGTAAGTATCATTGGGTGACAGGCATATAATTAGGCCTGTTATAATTTTGTGCCTAGGACTTGATGTAAATATTTTTCTAGTTGGTATCACCTGACTGAGATTAAGCTCCACTAATTTTCTTTTTGAGAAACTGGGGTCACTTCTATGCCTTAATAAGAAACTAGAGGAAAACATTAGTAGAGACTTAATCACAATACACCATATATTACATAGTTCTTTCATGTATATTTCCAGATATATCTTTCCATTTTAACTTTGACCAACCTGTCCATTGGTTAAATCAATTCATTTCAATTCAACAAATATTTAATATATACTTAATTAAGGAAAAGTGTAAATGCTTAAACGTTCTAGGGAATGATAATCAGAATATATCATTACTCTTTAAAGTGGGAGGAAGAGCAGTGTAGTCCATAGAGCACGGAATTTGGAGTTCACTAGGTATAGCCTCTACTTAGAATTTGTTAAAGAACACAGAGACCAATCACAAAGAATAAGAAGCATGGAAAAACTTGAACAAAAAACTTGGCACGATGTCAATCTAGCACAAAGGAAGTACTTAATAGATTGTCGTTGACTGACTGCTCTCTTGAACATCTCAAAGTGGGATGTCCTATGGACATTTTAAACTCACTATGTCCCCAAAAGAAGTTATTATCTTTCTGCTAAGCCTTCTCTTCCTTCACTTTTCCCTCACTGCCAATCACCAGAATCCTAGTCACTCAGTTTTGCAACCCAGGCATCATCCTCAATCTCTTACACTGTTTCGTCTTCCATATCTAATTAGCTGTCAGTACTGTTGATTTTTCTTTCCTGATATCTCTTTTCTCACAGATTAAACATAAAATCTTCTCATTGTTCTGTTAAGCCCTTCAGAACCAGGGTGCCTCCTACCATTTGTTGCAATTACTCCCCTACCATTCCAGTCTTACTTTCTTACACATTACTCTCCTGCTGCTCCCCAGCACCATATACTCTAAAATTAGGTGATTTGGGACTCCTTCTTCTTCCTCCCACAGGCCACTCCACCTCCAGACTCTCAGAATTTTCACTCACTGACCCATGGAAGACTCGAATACTCCATCTCTTTGACATAAAATCCCTGGTTTCCTTCAAGTCCCAGAGAAACCCTAATTTTCCACAAGAAAAATTTGCTGAACTCCCTTAATGCTAGTGCCTTCTCCTCTTGATCATCACCAATATATCATATATGTGCATTAATATATAAATCCAAACATATAATTCATGAAGAGAGAGAGAGAGAGAGAGAGAGAGAGAGAGAGAGAGAGTCAGACACAGACAGATAAATTTTCATTGCCTCACATGGAAAATCTGTAGCTTATTAGAACTCATGTCCCTGTAACATATATTTAGGCTTAGTCGATGTTTCCTTTTCCCCTTTGGTTGAGTTATAAAATGGCCAACACGTTAAAGGGTTGTATTAATTTAATGTTATCAAAAAAAAAAATTCTGAACTCCCATATTTCTGCTTTACATTGTACCTTAATTTCATCACAGTTAATTCAGTGCCACCATTCAGAGGCCCTATGGTCTCTTAGATTCTAAATTACATCTAATTACTCTGGACTTATTCCTAATTTCAATGAAGACAAAGATAGCTAAACAATATCAGCAATGTTTTGTGTGTGTGTGTGTGTGTGTGTGTGTGTGTGTGAAGAGTTTGAATTTCCTAGAATAATTTGACGAGAGTAGTGTGGGAGTAAGGATAAGAGACAGGTCTCAGAAGAGTCAATAAAAGAATAAAAAGCAAAAAAGCAAATAAAAATGAATTGAAGAATACCAAACATTTTCAACAGGCATTAAGTAGTAACTTCAGACCACTTAGTGATGCCTTGCTGGGAATTTAAGCTATCATTCTAACAATGCCAAAAAATAACCTGCCACCAGCAGTGGCAATTATTTGCTTTCTTTTTGTATGCATTTGCTACCAACACTCTTTTGTACTAACATTATAGCATCATGTTAAAAACATTAGTCACAGTTTATGGAGGCATTTACAAATAAAACATGAGGAAATTATCCTAATTTATGTAGACATTTAGAACTAACAACAAAAATTGAGCTCTGTTATTGGAAAAGCACAATACAGGCCAGCTTCTCTTACATTTGCATATAATTGTTTTGGAGCTCAGATTTTTGCAACCAAACAGAATTTGAATCAATAGCAATTATATATGTACTTATTTATGCACAGAAATGTATGAATGCATATATATGAATATATTCAGAGAGAGCAGGCACACATACATAAATGTGTGTGTACACCTGTGTTTATGTATGTATGTGTACAATGTGTTGCACTGTGGCGGCATGATAATCATGAAGCAGAAGAATTGACAATAAAATGGTTTTACTTTTATGTATAATTATGTATATAGGGACTAGAATATTTCTTTCATCCTATACATTGAATTTTATATATTGCATTTATAGAAAGAATATCAACTACATTATGGTTTCTATTTTATTAGTATGGGAAAGTACTTGTTTGAAATACTCACAAATACATATAAAACGCCATCTACAATTTAGTCTATTGACACTAAACAATTACTTGGAGCAACACAGAAGTTGAATGAGCCAAGAAGGGTCACATAACTAGTAAATGTTTGATGTGGAATTTAAATTGAAATCTTCCTGATTTCAAATCTCATCCTCTAGCCCTTGGCACACTAGGTCTTTGCATGTAAAGATGTAAGTAAGAGTAGAGCAAAATGAAAAGATATAGAGAAATCTAATCTACACCAGTGGATCAAGTACTCAGATGAAATCATGTGTCCATTAAATTTGACTTAAAAACTAAGAACTTTTTAGTATTTTCAGTTCATATCACAACCATTCTTCTACTACCAACTAATTTAGTGTCTTCTACCCCATTTTCCAACATTCTGGCACCATTAACAAGTATATATTAATTATTTATTGTGTGCTAGGTACTGGGTTGTGCATTGAGGATGCATAGTTAAAGCTAAGAGTCACGGCCCTCAAGAAGCTTAAATTCTCACGCAAGAAATGATACGTTTATAAGTGGACACATGCAGAAAGGAGCTGTATTGGATGAATGATACTTTGTTTTTCTTCATTTTGTACTTATATAATTCATCAACATGTGACCAATGTAGTGGTGATTAGTGTTTGTGTTTTAGCTAGGTTTTAGCCAGTCTTGACTTTGGAAAAATAAATCATAGAATCTGAGTTGGAAGGGACCTCAGAGGCCATTTAGAATAAGAAAACTTCTCCATTTTATATTCCAAGTGGTCATCTGGCTGAGCCAGGAAAAACCATTCCACATTGGGATAAATCAAACTATTTTGTTTTCCATGCATTTACAAAATGGATTTCTTCGCAATTCCTACCCATTGTTCCTAGTTTTATTCTTTTGACTTAAGTACATTTTTATTAGATTAAATGTAATGCGTCTTTCTTGGGATAAATATTTAATCATTAAAGATAGTTAAGATGTTGCCCCTAAACCTAATCCTCTTCAGAACACTTAGCTGCTTCAAGAGATGTTCATGTGCCATGAATTAGAAACATAGACATGGCATCATTGTTCTGGATATTTTCCAACTCAGTTAATTATAGTATTCTAGTTGCTGAGCTGTGTATTAGGCACATAGGCACAAAATAAGCTTTTAAAATATTTCCTAAAATGTGGCATATTTTAAATGCCTACTATGTGCCACATACTGTGACAGCATAATATTCTTGAAATGGGTCAGAGTAAAGAAGAATGATGTCTTCCCTAGCTCCATGTGCTACATCTCTCTCTTCTTTTAATACAATCTGAAGTTCCTCTTACCCATTCTCTCTCTCTCTCTCTCTCTCTCTCTCTCTCTCTCTCTCTCTCTCTCTCTCGCTCTCTCTCTCGCTCTCGCTCTCACTCTCGCTCTCTCCCTTGACTTTGTGTTCATTTGGAATACATTTATGCTAGGAAATGAAATACTTTCAATTGATGAACATAAGCAAGCTCTTCTGCAACTAGCAGCCAGAGAGATGCCTGAAATACTTAGAAGTGAAGTGGCTTGACAGAAGTCCCTAAACTAATCTTTTATCAGAAGTTAATATGATGGTGATGATGATGATAACTTCAAATTGAGGAAGTGGCAATATTTGTGATTTCATATAGATATAGAAAAGGATTCATTTTCTACACATACAGAATATACATATATGTGTATATATGTATATAATTATATGTATATATGCAAATATACGTGTATGTGTTTAGATGGATAGACAGACAGATTGACAGACAGACAGATGGATGGGAGGACGGACAGATAGATAGATAGATAGATAGATAGATAGATAGATAGATAGATAGATAGATAGATAGATAGATAGATAGATAGATATACTGACCTTCACAACTTGAATTGGACTTATCCGAGTCTCACAGAAGCTCTGGAAAATAGATACTACTCACATTTCCATTGATGAGAGAAAAACAGAGGCTAATAGAGATTAAATAACTTATATAGTGTCACATAGCTGATAAGGGCCTAAAGAGGGATGAGTCCAAGTATTCCATACTCCTAGTCAAGTGTTCTATCTACTATGCCAGGCTTCCTCATAGAGATTAGTCAGATTACACTACAAAAAGGAAATCCAGGATCTTTAAACACCCCATCTCAGATTTTTCATCCATTCTTCAGATCTAAAAATCATTTAAAAAATGTATATCCCTAGGAATATGAATGAGGTGAAGGATTTCACTAGCCAAGGTATGAGTCCTATGGAATACAAAGAACAGAGAATATAGTGATGAGTGTAGACAAATCATTGATAAGACAAAATGAACCAATACAGCTGTCCAGGGGTCTTTGCCACATGAGGTTTTCAGCTTTTTCATTTCCATTAAGAGAGCTAGGATAGATAAAACCAGCATTTCCTTGTTTCTGAAGTGGTACTCTGATTCCCTTTCTATTATCCTAGATATGAACAAATTTACCTTTACCTCTATTAGCAGAGGCACAGTTAGAAATTAAGAAAACAAAATGCAAAAGCAGAGATGGATTTGTAGTGTACATATTTCTTATTCAAAGGTATGTAAGAAATAGCCACACAAGAACTTTTGTGATCCCCAGTACGTATTCTAAAGTTCTCTAAATAAAAACCCAACGCTTCCTGTTTCAGATGCATTATCACACTCCTCAGGCTCTTAGTCTGAGGCTGATGCTAATTCCCTACCACTACATCCCAAGGGATTTTGGATTTCTGAAGAGGCTTTCTTAACTTCAATCCAGGTCTGCACAAATTTTTACACCTCTGGTGCCTTGGCCCCTAGGTGAGGAAAGAGATTTTCAAAATGGCTCCCAAAACTCACCTGCTGGGATTCAATCCATAAATAGATTAGTTGAAAAGATTTAGGATGTTTAGCCTGAAGGAAATTTAGGGTAACCACAAAAACTACTTTAAAATACCTGAAGGCTTGTCAAATGGGAGTAGAATTATACTTTGTCTTCCTGACTCCAGAAGACAGAACCAGAAGCAAAAGCTGGAAGATGTATGTGTTCAAAATTAGGGGAGAATAATGAGTTTCCTTCATTGAACGCATTCAAATGACAGCTAGATGACCACTTATTGATGATGCTGTAGGTGGGATTCCTGCTCAGGCATATATCATATTAGAAGATTTAGGATATCCTTTTCATCTCTGATACTTTTAAACAGTATTCTAAGTAGTAATTCTCTGGATGAGGAAAGGAATAATGCCTCCAAAAAGTCTTGCTAATCAACCTTCCTATATACACATGAGAAGAAGACCCTATGAATCCTTCAGATAGGAAGCAATAATTCAGTGGGAGGGACAATAGTTGAATTCTTTAGAGAGACTGGTATGCACCAAAGAAGTTCATCACTAATGATAAATGACAAGATGGGCATGTCTAGTCATTAACTTAGATCCAGAGATGAAGGCTAAGTGATAAAAGTTTTCTTTTTTAAGGTAAATTTACTGGAATGGAGATAAATGGGTAAAGGGGCTAAGACTTTCTCTAGACTTAGGGTGAAAAGTGTTTTTTTATACTTTTCCTATAATACATTTGTAGATAATTTGGAGTTGCCTGCATTTAGTTCTATATTGTGTCTTTTGAATGAGTTTATGGTAGAATTATGCTCAAAGCATCCCGGTTGTTCTTTTCTGTATATAATATATGATTTACCTGTAAAAATATTTTACACATATAATAACAATAACATGATAACAACAGCAAGAATGTGTGTGTATCTTACAGTTGGCTTTTTGAAAATAAGAGCTGAGTTCAGCCTACCTCAACTTGATTCAATCCATAACCATAATAAAACGCCTTTCTTTAATCTTTTTTTCCTTTTGTTTTAAATTTCCTAATTGATTTTAACTCCTAAAGACCAAGAATAATTGTCAGTTTTGATCATCTGAATGACATAATAGATCTGGAGTTAGGAAGACTTGTGTTCAAATTCTGTTACCATCACCTAATCCTTGTGACCATGGGCAAATAACTTCTCTATTCCTTGCATAATTCTATGATTTCTCTACCAAGCCAGAGAAAAGTTGTGATCTGCATTGATAAAAGGAGATCACATGCTATGAAATACCCACACTGAGGAATCATACATCTTCCCTATAATCCATTTGTGGGTAATTTAGAGTGTCCTGCATTTCTTCCTGTACCATATCTGTTTAAAGAACTTTATTTTTGTAATTTTCACTTTATAATTAATTTATTTTTAACATTCTTTTTTTTAATTTCAGATACAATTTTTCTCATTCTCTCTCAGCTCTCAACCACCCACCAAGAAGGCAAGCAATATGACAACAATTTTATATGTGAAAGGATGCAAAACTTATTTCCATATTAGCCATATTTTTAAAAAGTTAGAAAAATAAAGTGGGAAATTATACTACAATTGGCAGAGTTAATCAATTTTCCTTTAGAAATGACAGAATGTTTTCATCATGAGTCACTTGGAAGTGTCTTAGATACTGTATTAATCAGACTAGTCAAGTCACAGAGTTGATCATCATTACTGTTGTTACTGCGAACAATAATCCCTCAGTTCTTTTCATTTAATTTTGCATCAATTCATATGCCTCAAAAATGTTTTTTAATAAAACTATCATTCTCAGCAAAATAGTACACCATCACAATCATATGCCACAATTGGAACACCCTTCCAATTTCCATTTCTTTGCCACCACACACACACACACACACACACACACACACACACATACACACAAAGGTGTCATTTTTTAACATATTTGTTTTCCATTTTTGTTGATCTTTTTGGGATAAAGGGGCAGTTAGGTAGTGGAGTGGTTAAAGTACCAGGTCCAGAATCAGAAAGTCTTTTTAGTTCAAATCTGACTTCAGCCATTTACTATCTGTGTGACCCTGATCAAGTCACTTAACCCTCTTTGACTCAGCCTTTACTCTATAAAATACACTGGAGAAGGAAACAGCAAACCAGTATTGTTGCAAAAGACCATCTCAAACGGAATCATGAAGAGTCAGACATGACTGAAAAGTGACTGAACAATAAAATGGGCAAAGATCGACTAGTGTCATGGTTGGATCAAAGGGTATGCATGGTGAAACAATTTCATAGCTCATTAATTATTCAGTATTCAACATTGTTCTCTAGAATGGTTGGGCCAGTTCACTAGTGCACCAATAATTCATTACTGGACTTATTTATCCCTCATCCTCTCCAAAATTACTCATTTCTGATAGGGGAAGGATGGTACCTCAGAGCTATTTTAATTTCTTTTTATCTAATCAATAGTGATTTAGAGCATAATTGCATATGACTAAAGACTTAGCTTTAATTTCTTCTTTTGAAAAGTGACTATTTTGGTGGAGCACACACAGTACAGCCTGACATGGCAGGGACAGGACTGTGAACAGACTTCAGAGAGCCACCAGCAGCACCAGTTCCCAGATTTCTCAACCCACAGAGAGCTTCAAAGATAAGTGGGAGGGCTCCTTCTGCCAGGAGAAGGGAGCATGGTCTGGACCACAGCAGCAGCCACTGCAGTGGCAGGTTCCAATTTTGGAGCCCTCCACCAAGAGTCCCTGCTGGAATTGAACAGCTGATCTGAATCTTAGCCCTCAGTGGCAGCTTTGGAAGACCTCCACATAAAACCCCTGGGGAAATTGAGTCACTGATCTAAATCTCAGTCCTGAGCTCAGCTGACAAAGAACTCAAAAGTGAAGTAACTGTCTGGGAAAATGCCCAAAAAAGGGAAAAAGAATAAGACAATAGCAAGTTACTTTCTTGGTGAGCAGGTATTTTCTTCTATCCTTTTGGATGAGGAGGAATAATTTAGGGATTCAGGGGAAGACTTAAAAGTCAAGGCTTCTGCATGCAAAACCTCCAAAATAAATTTGCAATGGTCCCAGGCCATGCAAGATTTCAAAAAGGATTTTGAAAATCAAGTAAGAGAGGGGGAAGAATAATTGGGAAGAGAAATGAGAGCAATGCAAGAAAACCATGAAATGCAAGTCAGCAGCTTGCTAAAGGACACCAAAAAATATACTGAAAAAAATTAAAAAATAGACTAACTCAAATGGCAAAAGAGGCCCAAAAAGCCAGTGAGGAGAAGAATGCTATAAAGAGCAGAATTAGTCAAATGGAAAAGGAGGTTCAAAAACTCACTGAAGAAAATAGATGTTTAAAAACTAAAATGGAGCAGATGGAAGCTAATGACTTTATGAGAAACCAAGAAATTACAAAAGAAAACCAAAAGAACAAAAAAATAGAAGATAATGTGATACATATCATTGGAAAAATAACTGACCTGGAAAATAGATCCAGGAGATACAATTTAAAAATTGTGGAAGTACGTGAAAGTCATGATCCAAAAAAGAGCCTAGACATTATCTTTCATGAAATTATCAAGGAAAACTCCCCTGATATTCCAAAACCAGAGAGTAAAATAAATATTGAAAGAATTCACTGATCACTTCCTGAAAGAGATCCAAAAAGAGAAACTCCTAGGAATATTGTAGCCAAATTAAAGAGTTCCCAGGTCAAGAAGAAAATATTACAAGCAGCTAGAAAGAAATTGTTCGAGTATTGTGGAAATTCAATCAGGATAACACAGGATCTGGCAGCTTCTAAATTAAGGGATTGTGATATTCCAGAAGTCAAAGGAAATAGGATTAAAACCAAGAATTACCTACCCAGCAAAACAGAATATAATACTTCAGGGGAAAAAGTAGCATTCAATTAAATAGAGGAATTTCAAGCATTCTTAATGAAAGACCAAATCTGAAAAGAAAATCTGATTTTGAAACCCAAGGATCAAGGCAAGTATGAAAAGGTAAACAGGAAAGAGAAATCATAAAGGACTTTCTAAAGTTGAACTGTTTGCATTCCTACATGGCAAGATAATATCTGTAACTCTTGAGACTTTTCTCAGTATTTGGGAAATTGGAGCGATTATACACACACACACACACACACACACACACACACACACACACACACCATATATTGACAAGAGGACATGGTGAGTTGATTAAGAAGGAATAATATATAAAAAAGTTAAAATTAAGGGCTAAGAGAGGAATATACTGGGAGAAGAAAGGGAGAAATGGAATAGGGCAATTATCTCTCATAAAAGTGGCAAGAATAAGCTTACTCAATGGAGGAAAAAGGGAGATGGTGAGAGGGAAAAAGTGAATCTTACTCTCTTCACATTTGGCTTAAGGAGAGTATAACATACTCACTCAATTTGTTATGAAAATCTATTTTAAACTACAGGAAAGTAAGGGAGAAGGGGACAAGTGGGGTGAGGGGGATGGTAGAAGGGAGGGGGAAAGGGAGAAGGGAGTAATTAGGAGTAAACTCTTTAGGGGAGGGACAAGGTCAAAAGGGAGAATATAATAAATGGGGGAAGGATAGGGTGGAGGGAAATACAGTCAGTCTTACACACCATGATTATTATGGAAGTCTTTTGCAAAACTACATATACATAGCCTATATTGAATTCCTTGCCTTCTCAGTGGGGATGGGTGGGGAGGGAATAAGGGGAAAAGGATGAAATTCAAAGTATTAGGAACAAATGTTGAGAAATGTTTTTGCATACAACTGGGAAATGAGAAATACTGGTAATGGGGTAGAGAAATCTATCTTCACCTGCAAGCAAAGAGAGACGATGAGCATAAGAGAAGGGAGGGGTGTGATGGAAGGGAGGGAAGATTGAGGTAAGGGGTAATTAGAATGCAAGACTTTATGGAGGGGAGAGATGGGGAAAAAATTTGGAACACAAAATTTTGTGAAAATGAATACTGAAAACTAAAAATAAATAAACAAACATTTAAAGTAAAAAGGAAAAGTGCCTATTTTACCATTTATCAATTGGGGGATGACTCTTACATTTATAAATTTGAGTCAGTTTTATACTTAATTATTTGAGAAATGAGAAACTTCAGAGAAGAAATTTATCAGAGAAACTTATTGTAAAAATATTTGATATTGTTTCACTGTTTATAGACTTTTCAGCAAAACATAGTCTCCTTGATTATATCTTTTATTAGGTCTATTTTGTTTTTGTTTTGTCAGGTATGTTTGTGTGTGTGTGTTTGTGTGTATATAAAGTTCACCTGAATCTAGCCTTTTATTCTAACTCTCCATTTGTCTTTCTCTTTCAAGTTTCTCTATATGAATAAAATATTGTTGGATTCTGGTTTCTAATCTAAAATATTTTCTCTCATTTTATTGATAAGCTTATCTTATTCACATTCAAATTATGATTACTAACAATTTGTTTCCATCTTATTTTCTTGTTTCTTCTCTCTTTAATTTTGTCTCTCCTCAAAAGACTATTTTGTCTCTTACTCTTGCTTCCCTTAATCTGTTCTTTTTATCATTCCTCTCTTTCCCTCCTATTTCCCCATTGGGCAAGTTATATTTCTATACATAACTGAAAGTGAACACACACACACACACACACACACATACACACACCATTTTTCTTTCTTTGAACTAACACTGATGAGTGTAGGGTTCAAATATTTCCAGAAGCACCCACTTTATCTTCTACTTTATAGGTTCTTCCTTGCATGCCTCTTTTATATGAGATACTTTTCCCCTTTCTACCTCTCCTTTCCCCCTTCTCCTAGTACATCTCTCTTTCTCACCCCTTCACTTTAATTTTTGAAGATAATTAAAACCCAGTGGCCTCACATTCATGCTCTCTGTATATGTAAACTACATTTTTTGCTGTCCTCACTAGGAATTACATTCATCTTCTTCATATGTTGAAATCTTAATAATTTAAGTTTACTTAAATCCTTATGATTATCCTTTCTAATGTACATTTTGATGCTTCCTTGAGACTCTTATTTGAATGTCTAATTTTCCATTCAACTGTGATCTCTTCATTTGGAATATTTGAAATTTCACTATGTCATTATTTATCCATTTTTTCCCCTGAAAGATTATAATCAGTTTTTTGGGGGAAGTTATTCTTTGTTTTAATCCTAGCATATTTGCCTTTTCTAAGATCATATTCTTAGATTACTTCTCCTTTAGAATGGAAGTCACTAAATCTTGTGTGATCCTAACAATGCCTTCCTAGTTCGATACTTCCTTTATGACTGCTTAGGGCCTATAATATTTCCTGAGAATTTTTATTTTGGGATTGTTTTCAGAAGTTGATCAGGGGATTCTTTCCATTATATGTTCTGGACCTAAAATATAAGGTCAGTTTTCCTTGATATTTATTAAAATTAAGATAAAATTTTTTATCTATTTTCTAGATCAATTGTTCTTCCAATGATATATATTTCACAGTTTCTAATATTTTTCATTCTTTTGACTTTATTTTATCATATCTTGATGTCTCATGGTGTCATTAGCTTCCACTTATCTTCAATTAGATTTTATGCCTCTTTTTTCCCTTTTGCCAATTCTGTGCCCCCCACACTTAATAGGCTTTTATTTTTCCCAATTATATGTAAAGATAGTTTTACCATTCACTTTTTTTATAAAATTGGAATTCCAAAGTTTTTCTTCCTCCCTACCCACGATGGTAATCAATCAAAGTAATTGCACTGTACATGTACAATCTAATTAAATGTATTTCCACATTAAAGTCATGTCATGAAATAAGAATGAGAACAAAATGGGAAAGCACACAAAAAGAAGGAAAAAAGATAGAATACTATGCCTTGATCTGTTTTCAGACTTTATAGTTTATTCTGTGGATGTAAATACCATTTTCTATCATGAGTCTTTTAGAATTGACTTAAATTATTGTATTGCTGAGAAGAGCTAATTCTATCAAAGTTGGTTATCACACAATGTTGTTGTTCATGTGTACAATGATCTGGTTCTGATCATTTCACTCAGCATCTCTTCATCTAAGTTTTCCCCTTTCTTTTCTGAAATTTGTGCACTCATCATTTCTTATTGCACTATAATATTCCATTATGTTCATACACAACAATTTCTTCAGTCATTATCAATGTGCATCCCCTCAAATTCCAATTCTTTGCCACCACAAAAAAGAGTTGATATAAATATGGACCTTCTCTAACTCTTCCCCCTAGGCCATAAAATACCTGTAAAAATGACTCTAAACAAATTCTAGAGCAGCAGAAGCCATGAAATGACAGAGTGAAAATAGATGTCTAGCCCAATATAGCCTGGAAAGCCAAAAAGAAGGGTTTTTCACATTGAGCTCGGAGCACAGCACAGTCCAACTTGGGCCGCACAGCAAAACAGGACAAGAGCAGGCTTCAGGGTGTGTTTAGTAGCTGCAGTTTCCAGATTTCCCAAACAATAAATACCAAAGACACTTTCAAAGGTCAGTGAGAAAGCTCTTTCATCTGAGTGAGAGGGTAGAGCAGTCTGGTACCAGCCCTGGCCAAAGGGTAGGTGCAGCAATTGTGGCAGTTGTGTCCACTTCTGGATATCTCAGCCTAAAGACACTTTGGGAATTGAGGAGCTGATCTGGGTCTCAGTTCTGGGGTGAAAAGGAGCACTTGTGTTGTGCAGCTGGTGACAGCTGTGGGGAGGGAACATTACTCACCACTCCAGGGCATAAAAGAGTACTTGTGGCTGCTCACAGACCATAGTGCAGGCCAAGAGAGGAGAAAACTCCTCTCCCTTGACTGTACTACCTTGAAGGAACTGAGAACTTATAGGTCCTTACAGATATCTCATAGAACAACTGCAGAAAAACTCTTAAGCCTAGGGTATTATACCCTCCACTTGACAAAAGCCTCAAAAGTCAAGTAACTGGTGGAGAAAATGCCCCCAAAAGACTAAAAATAAGGCTATAGAAGGGTACTTTCTTGGGAAAAGATATTTTCTTCTATTCTTTCAGATAAGGAATAACAAAGCATACCACCAGAGGAAGACATAAAAGTCAGTGGTTCTACATTCAAAACGTACAAAAAAATAATGGTCTCAGTCCACAGAAGAGCTCAAAAAGAATTTTGAAAATCAAATAAAATAGGTGGAGGAAAAATTGGGAAGAGAGATGAGAGCAAGGCAAGAAAATCATGAAAAGTGAGTCAGCAGTTTGCTAAAGGAGACCTGAAAAAAATGCTGAAGAAAATAAAAATAGACTAACCCATGTGTCAAAAGAGTTCCAAAAAGCCAATGAGGAAAAGAATGCTTTAAAAAGAAGACTTGGCCAAATGGAAGAGGAGGTTCAAAAGCTTTCTGAAGAAAATTCTTCTTTAAAAATTAGAGTGGAGCAGATGAAAGCTAATGGCTTTATGAGAAACCAGGGAATTATAAAACAGAATCAAAAGAATGAAAAAAAAGAAGACTATGTGAAACATCTCATTGGAAAAGCAACTGACATGGAAAATAGATTCAAGAGAAGTAATTTAAAGAATATTGGTTTACCTGAAAACCATGATCAAAAGAAGAGCCTAGACATCATCTTCCAAGAAATTATCAAGGACAACTACCATGACATTCTGGAACCAGAGGGTAAAATAGAAATGGAAAGGATACACCAATCACTTCTTGAAAGAGATTCCAAAAGGAAAACTCCTAGGAATATTGTAGCCAAATTTCAGAGTTCCCAGATCAAGGAGAAAATATTACAAGCAGTCAGAAAGAAACAATTCCAGTATTGTGGAAATGAAATCAGAATAACACAGAACTTTGCAGCTTCCACACTAAGGGATCAAGGGCATTGGAATATGATATTTTAGAGGTCAAATGAGATAGGATTAAAACCAAGAATCACCTGCCCAGCAAAACTGAGTATAATGCTTGAGAGGAAAAGATGGAATTTCCATGAAATAGAGGACTTCCAAGCATTCTTGTTGAAAATATAAGAGCTGAATAGAAAATCTGACTTTCAAATAAAAGAATCAAGAGAAACATGAAAAGGTAAACAGTAAAGTGAAGGCTTGAGGAACTCATTAAAGTTGAACTATTTACATTCTTACATGGAAAGATGTTATATATAACTAGTGAGACCTTTCTCAGTTTTAGAGAGTTAGAGTTAAAGGGAATATATATATATATATATATATATATATATATATATATATATATATATATATATATATATGTATGTATGTATGCATGTGCATATTATATATGTGTGTAGGTATGCATATGTACATGAATATGTGTATATATGCATGTATATACATATATGTGCATATTTGTGTATGCATATATATACACATATATGTATATACTCACATGTATATGTATATGAAGTGAGAGAGAGAGAGAGAGAGAGAGAGAGAGAAGGCACAGGATGAGCTGATGATGAAGGTAGAATATCTAAAAAAAATTTACTATTGAGTGGAATGTATTAGGGTTAAGAGAAAGGATAGGTAGAATGTGGCAAGTTATCTCACATAAAAAAGGGAAGAAAGAGCTTTTACAATGGAGGAAAGGAGGGGGGAGATGAAAGGAAATAATTGAGCCTTACTCCTATGGAATTTAGTTTAAGGAGGGAATAACACACACTCAATTAGATATGGACATTTATTTTTCCCTGTAGGAAGGCAAGGGGGCAGGGGATAGGAGGGGAAATATAATAAAATGGACAGCAAATTGGGGAAAGGGATAATCAGAAGCAAACACTATTGTGGGAGGACAAGTCAAGGAAGAGAATGGAATATTAGCAGGGCAGGATAGGACAGAGGGAAATGTGGTTAGTCTTTTACAACATAACTATTATGGAAGTTCTTTGCATTGTTACACATTTATGACCTGTATTGAACTGCTTTTTTTCTCAATGAGAGTGGGTGAGGAGGGAGAGAGGGAATATGAAAATCAAAGCTTTAATAATGAATGCTAAAAATTGTTTTACCATGCAATTCAAAATGAAGATATATAGGCAATGGAGTATGAAAATCTGTTTTGCCCTACAGGAAAATATAGGGAATGGACATGGAAGAACAGCGGGTAATACAAGGGAAGATAAACTGGATGGGGTGCATGCTGTCCTGGGATTGGTTGGGGTGGGGAGAGATGGGGAGAAAATTTTGAATTCAAATTCTTTGTGGAAGTGAATTTTGAGAAGTGAAAAATAAATTATATATTTTAAATGACTGAATGAATAAATAAATAAATAAATGGTAAGTAGATAAGCAAACAAACAAATAAAGAAAGAAATATTTTTGTACCCATGGGTCCTCTTCCATTTTTTGTAATATCTTTGGGATACAGACCAAGAAGTAGTATTGCTGGATGAAAAGTTGTGCATAGTTTTATAGCCCCTTTGACAGAGTTTCAAATTGTTCTCCATAATAGTTGAACTAGTTAACAACTGTAACAACTTTGCATTAGTGTGCCTTTTTTCCATCATCCCCTCCAGCATTTACTATTTCTGATAGGTTCATAAGGTGATATGTCAGAGTTGTTTTAATTTGCATTTCTCTAATCAAAAATGATTTAGAGTATCTTTTTCATGTGACTCTAGATATCTTTAATTTCTTCTTCTGAAAACTTACTATTCATATCTTTTGATCATTTATCAAGCCAGTTATGTGTTTTAAGGAATTGTTTTCTGCAGTGAAATTGTGTACCTCCTTTTCAACTTGGCCTATCCTCCTTTTTGAGAAATTCTTCTCTTCAGAGAATTTTTATGACTCTTTTCTGATTAGACCAATTCTGTTTTTAAAGATGTGATTTTCCTACAGTATCTTTTTGTGCCTCTTAGCTGTTAATTCTCTTTTCACAGTTTTATTGAGTCATTCTCATTCATTTTCCCAGTTTTTCCTCAACTACTCATCTCTTTCTTTAACTCTTCCAAGAATTCTTATTGAGCTTGGATCCAATTAATATATGACTTTAATTTTTTTTTTTTGTTAGCTATTATCACATTGTTTTCTTAATTTTTTTTCTTTTTGTTTTACCCTTCCCTGCCACCATGGTAGCTTTATGTAGTTAAATTTGTTGTTCATTTTTCCAGTTTATTTCTTGATTTTGACTTTATTGCTTAAGTTGGGCTCTATTTGCCTTGGGGTAAGGAGTCACTGTCCCAATATTTTGACTTTTTCATGCAGTTATTTTCAGAGCTAGTTATGAGAATAGAGTTGTTAATCAGTGCCTGGTACACCCATTGCCAGCAAATGGTCCCCTTTAATCTTTTTCTAATGATTTCTATATATTCCTTACTATATCTAGGGTGAGAGCTTCAAAAGCTCCTACTATTTCTGTGACTGTTATTGTTTCTGTGGGGTGTGTAGGCTGCAGACTGGCTTCCACCTCAGTGTTACAAACTTCTCTTGCCAACTTCCTGTGATAACTTAGCCCAGAAAAATTTCTCCCTGTAACTGTTTTTTTGGCTCTTTTACTCCAAGTTTTGATTTGAGGTGTTATATTAAAGTTATTCACAGAAGACTGTTGAAAGACTTCTTCTAGGTTGCTGTCAATCTGCCATCTTGGTTCCCTTATTTTTTTTTAAATATGTTACAATACACAGGAATCTTATCTCTAAGCATTTTTTCTAAAAGTTGAAGACCATACAATTTTTCATTATTTATTAGATGAGTCAATCTCAAATGTTTGCCAATAAATAATGCATAATCAAAATCTACCTTATCAGAACTAGGTAAGTTATTTTGGGAAAAGCTCTTGAGTTTTCAGTATGTTAATTACTCCACAGCTTACATTTATAGAGTGGTTTTATGTTTACACAGTATTTTACATACATTAGCTCATTTTTTTCCTTCCAGCATGTCTATGAGGTAGGTAGTGTAAATATTACTATCGTCATTTTAATAATGAGGAAATTGAAGCTCAGAGAGGTTAAATGCTTTGCTTAGATTCACACAGTTTTATAAAAGGAGAATAATATGATAGGAATCTAGATCTTAATTCCAATTTCTTTTTTTAAACATTATATTTGTGCTTATGCCATGCTTGTCATTTTTTATGCTGATAGGGGAATCCTAGAAAAGAGGTAGGATGACTAGCTAAATACTCCCTACTATGACCCAAACAAAATTGAAATGTGCTCACTGTTGTCAATCACGATCAATTGAAATCAACTGGCTTTCATAAAAAGGATTTACTGAAAAGATGGATCAAGAGCAAGTTACAATAACAAATCCTTTGCCAATATCAGAGTTCACTCTCCCCTTACACATGCAAATTTCTGGGGAAGAATGAGCTCAAATTAAAGCACAAAGGCAGATGGCACACATGTTAAGAATGTTTGAAGTCAAGAAGTGACAGGAGTCTCTTGGCATTGGAAATCATTTTTCTCCTATCATGTATTTCTTGAGAAGTTCCCCTTAAGTGTAGCTCTTTACTTGAAGGATCAATGACTTTTTAGGCTTTATAGCCAGACAGTTTTTCTTCGTGAGCTTTGCTCCCTGAAACCTCTATTGTCCATGGGTAACTGACTTTCAGCAGTGATTTGCATACATTTTCCCTGTTACTGACCACTTCCACTGTCACTGCTACAGCCTGGAGCAGACTTTGCAGCTGATGCTAGGTGTAAGGTAGACAATTAATGATGCTAAGAACTTTTTGAGGCTCTCAATATTATGATCCATTTGAAACCATGTCTGAGTCAACTCATTGAAGGTAATGGATTAAGAGACACAAAAGAAATAGAGGAACCATATGTCCAGGTAAACATGAAGGGTGGGTAAGGGGAGTATACTCTGCTGCCAATGTTCCAACAAACAGCATATAGCAAATATCAGTATATGGTAGCCATAGTGTACAGTTGCTCACCACAAAGAAAGAAAAGGAAGTAAAATGTGTGGTTAACCATTTGCTTTTTTATGCATGGTCAATCCCATTATTAATGATCAATATTTAATTATTTAATTAACAATTAATATTTAATTAATTTGATTTTTAAAGTTATTAATTCTTCTAGTATGATACCCAAATATATTGATTTTTATTTGTTTATTTCACACCATGCAAAAAACCTCCATTATTTGTCACCAGAAACATCTTCTCAAAGTGCCATTTTTTTTTTAACTAGACAGATAATCGTGATTCATGCTTTTTATAGTCAGATTTCAGGTGACATTTGTAGGAAGTCAGAGAAATAGAGGAGGTGAAAACACAGGAGAATATTACAAATATGAGGAAGAGCCAGTGAAATTTCCCAATGTTTGTAGTGTAGCATTTTGCATAAAAAAGCAAAAAGGCCAGTATCACAAATTGCAAATTAAATAGAGGAGAGAAAAATGTGGGAAAACTGGAAAGGTAAGCAGAGGTTATTTACAAAGAATTTTTAAAGTTAAGCAGAAGACTTTATATTTATCCCTGCTGGTAATTCAGCATTATTGCATTTCACTGATGGGGAGGACAGCAGGAAAATCACTTTGATAGCTGAAAGAGGAGGGATTGGAGTACGGAGAGGCTTGCGATAGGATGACCAAATCAGAAGGTTATTGCAATAATTCAAATGTGAGATAATAAAAGACTGAACCAAGATGGTGACAGCATCACAAGAGAAAAGGGAGCAAATATGAGAGATATTGGAAAGGTTGGAACAACAGGACTTTACAATAGATTGGACTGTGGTTTGATAAAAAATAAGGGGTAGAGAATCAGTTGTGAAGTTGGTGAAACAATCACTTGCTACTGTTCTTTGCTATCAAAGAGGATCAAAATGATACTACTATGTTTAGGTCAAGGTAAAATATGTCCAATTGTGATTAATCAGACCAACATGAGTTTGGAATGTTCTACCATAGGTTGGGCACAAATAGTCCTTATGTATATTTGGAGTACAGATGTCTCTAAATTTGTACATTTAATATTTCTTTGAGCTACCATAAATTTACTTTGCTCATAGATCATGTCACTTTCTTTGATGTGGTCACACCATGCTGGATGGTTCTGTGTCATTGTCTCCCATGTCTCATAATCAACTCTATAAAGTTCTTCAGAGAGACCTTGAGAGTATTTTTATATTCTTTCTTCTGACCTCCATGTGAATGCTTGCCTTCTTTGTAAAACAAATTTTAGGCAAATATACGTTTGACATTTGAACTATGTGACTGTTGCAGTAAGCACCCTAGCATAGGCAGGAGGGCCTGCTATACAGGTTCTTAGATCTGTTTTTCTAAAAGGAAGGCAACTTTTGAGGTGTCAACAATCTTTTTAAATTACTTTAACCAACAGAGAAAATGCAAGCAGAGAAATAAAGACAAACAGGGCTTCCAACTGTGACGATAAGCAATATATACATCACAGATCAACAGACAGATCCAACTCTCTGACCATTACATACATACTGTCTGGTAACTATTTACCAGAGAGAGAAGTACCAACATCTTGGTTTTCAAAGCCTGGTGGGCTCCTTAATGGTTACCCAGAGTCTTGTCAGTTCAAACAAATATTTTTTATGAGTAAACCTCCTAAACAAAATTTCACCTCAAGGTATAGATACACGTTTCAGAACTGGAGGGCATCACAACCCTTGTGAATCAGTGCATCATTAACAATTACCAAAAGGTGTGGGCTTTCCTATAAAACAAATCTCTAATCCAGCTTCCCTTAATGGGCAGGCCCATCAATAGGTGGAGAAGACTTTTAGCTCTTATTAACATAATTAGCATTACATTGGGTCCCAAGATGTTAAGTCCATTACATGGGCAACTTATATCTGAATTGCCTATATTATGGGCATGAAGAATATTGGTGCCCAATGTAACATTAATTGGAGCTAAATATCTTCCCTGTCCATTA
Organism: Bettongia penicillata ogilbyi; assembly: GCA_023548195.1. Lineage (NCBI taxonomy): Eukaryota > Metazoa > Chordata > Mammalia > Diprotodontia > Potoroidae > Bettongia > Bettongia penicillata. The sequence continues at coordinate 12,848,311 of JAJHZJ010000470.1, read as the reverse complement.
ATAGGCCTCAGATATCTTTTGCTAATTTCAAATGAGTCACTGGGTCACAAGGGTTGTGCCCTCTGAATCAAAGATTGAAATCTTGGTGTATCAGCTCAAGAAAGGACCTCAGTGCCTTATCTTGCCAAGTGATCTTCAGGATCTTCCTAAGAAAATTAAATGGAGGTTATCCAGTTTACTGCTCTGGTGCTGGTAAGCTGTCTAAGTTTCACTGTTACACAATAATGAGGTAAAAACAACAGCTCTGTAGACCTTCAGTTTAGTAGGCAGCCCCTATTATAGCCCCTACTATACCTTCTCTCTCGTGGTTTACTTTGGAACTTCCTCAGCACTGAGCTAGCTCTGGCAATATGTGTGTCAACTTCATCATCTATGTGAACATCCCTGGAATGTATATTGCTAAGGTAAACAAACTTATACACAGCACTAAAAATCTCTCCATTTGTAGTAAACAATGGTTGTATGTATGGATTTGGTGCTGATGGTAGAAAATATATGTTTTCTTGATGCTGAGTGTCAGGACAAAGATAATACAAACAGTAGAGAATAGATATAAAATCAGTTCTATTTCAGCCTCAGAAGCATTGAGTGCACAATCAACTGTGAACAAAAAATTGAGCACCAGTCCTTCCTCCTCTTTACCTTTGACTTGTAGCCTTTTCAAAATACATTCAACAATAATAATGGAGTCAAGAAAGGGGAGAAATTTTTTTTTGGACAGGTAGATATTATTGACCAGAGTGTAGATGAGGAAAGAATTATTGACCAAAGCATTTATTATTGAGGAAAGTTATGATCACAGAACTTTGGCAGTACTAAAAATCATTTACACTCTCAGAACCCATTGTAAAAGTAGTAGTGTAAAAAAAAAATCTGAAGTTTCAGATAGTGTCACATTACTCCTCCTCCTGTCTCAGCAATTTTTGAGCCTCTTTTTCCCTTTTTCCATTTGGCTCATTCTGCTTTTGAAAGCATTCTTCTCCTCATTGGCTTTTTGAACATCCTTTGCCAATTGAGTGAGCCTATTTTTCAAGGTGTTAATTTCCTCAGCATTTTTTTGGGTCTCCTTTACCAAGGTATTGACCCGATTTTCATACTTTTCTTGCATCTCTGTCATTTCTCTTCCCAGTTTTTCCTCCACCTATCTAACTTGCTTTTCAAAATCCTTTTTGAGCTCTTCCAAGTCCTGAGCCCACCTGCCACCCCTCTGGGGTGTCTGGGGTACTGAGGCCCCCGCCCTCCACGTCTTTCCCTGATGGCAAGAATACGTCCTCGTCATCAGATCCAAATGTCGAGATCATTTGCATTTGTTGGAAAAAACTCTCTATAGTCTTATTTTTCTTCCCTTTTCTAGGCATTTTCCCAGCCAGTTACTTGACTTCTGAGATTCCTTTCCACCCCTGCCTGGATCCGCCCAGCTAGTGCTTGGGGTCTGAGATTCAAATGGGTTTTCCGCGGCAAGCTTTAGTTCTGGCACTGGGGTGGGGACAGGGCCGCCTCCCAGGCTCAGTTCCCTCAGGGGCTTTATGCAGAGGCCTTCAGTAATAGAGCAGGCTGGGGGCAGGGCCGTTTCCCAGGCTCCGCCCCCTCAAGCCATTCATGCAGAGACCTTCCGTAATGAAGATCCTGCCTGCTGCTGGGGGATTCCTGAGTCCTGGGCCACTGCCGCCTCAGTCGCCGCCCACGCCTCTGCCTCCGCCATTTCCTGCCCCCGTCTCTGCCGCTGCTGCTTCCTCCCGAGGGGGCCCGAGTCATGGATACTCTCTGCTTCCCTCCTCCAGCCCGGCCTTCTCTCTCACTGACCTGTAGCTTCTGTGGGTGGAGGGACTTTCCCGGCTGCCGGAGCTTCCGTGTCTGAAGCCTGCTTGGGTCAGCTTCTCTGGGGCCATGGCCAGGGCAGCGCTGGGGGTGGGTTCTGCTTTCTGGGGCGCGACGGACCCTGGGGACGGGTCTCCAGGGCTCCTTGGAACGGAAATCTCTTCCACTCCGTTTCTGCACACCTTGTATTGACCCAGAAGTTATGGGGGTCTCTTTTTACATTAATTCTATGGGTTTTGGTTTCGGAGCTCGTAAACGTGCGTCCTTCTACTTTGCCATCTTGGCTCCGCTTTCTCCTGTCTCAGCAATTTTAACATAAAGTTCAGCATCAAGAAATAAGGTGGGAACATGATGAAGCATCAAAAAAGAACTTGACCAAAAAAAAAGTTATTATGATGAGAGGGAAGATCAAGATATAAAGAGAAGAAGGAAATGATGTCAAAACAACGAAAAACAAAGTTTCCCATAAAAAAAAAAAAAATCAGTCATAATCGAGCCCAGTGAGAATTTTTGGAAGAGTTAAAAAATTACATTCAAAATCAAATAAGAGTGTTAGAGGAAGTATTAGGCAAAAAAAAATTAAAATAAAGGAAGAAAATTATGAAAAGACATTTAACATGGGGAGAGCCAAGATGGAGGATTAGGGTCAAGTTCCAACTGAAGTTTTCAACATTTCCCTCCAAACAACTTTAAAATAATGCCTCAAATCAAAATGTGGAACAATAGAACCAACACAATGTTGGAATGAGATATTTTTTTTTCTGGTTTAAGAAAATTTAAGACATCAGAAGAGGTCTCTATTGTTAAGGTCTGTCTGCAGTCTATGTGTGTAACAGCAGTAATACAGGTCACAGAAGAAGCAGTAGTGGTTTCAGGACATCTCACCCAAGAGATGGTAGGGGGGTCAGATAATTAGTCATAAAGAGTTTACAAGGAACCCTTTGCTGACACTGAGTACAGCTGGTGCTCATTGGTAATTCTATTGGTCATGTGAAGATCGAGGTTACAGTTTAGTTCAGAGAAGAAGGTTGTTGGTTGGTCACAAAGGAGCATGAGTCCTGTTGGCAGTGGAAAGGCAATGAAAGCACCAATACTTATACTTTATTTGACTCTTGCAAAATAGACCAGAGTGCAGACTGAGAGAGCAATGTACTCTCCCAGTATCATACAACCTTGGAACAACAAAAAAACACACACACACACACACACACAAACCAAAAACAAACAAAAACCAAAAACAAAACAAAACAAAAAACTTTCAGAAAATAAGAGCCATTCATACAAAAAAATATTTATAACAGTTCTCTTCATGCTGGAAAAGAATTTGGAATAGAGAGGATACCCATCCCTTGGTGAATGGCACCAATGACATCAGGGGAAGTGATGCCATGATGTGCAAATGAACTGAACTTCAGCAACAGAGGACTGTGCCAAGTCACCAAACTCACTCTCTCCTCTAGAGCCATCTGGGTCCGATCAACACAAGTGGAGATGGCCCCAGGAGTAATGGTAGATGTGGGCCTTTTGAAGCTAAGGTATTGCAGCCTTCTCACTATGACTGAGGCAACAGACATTCAGTAATAAAAGCTAGATAAGAAATGAGGCAGAGAATGGTCTCTATTTAATCTTGGAGGGGAAGCCCTTCATAGTTTCTGGCTGAAGTAGAAACAAATGTTATTTATATTCACTCTATTCAAAAGATATTTTTGTGGTATATCAATTATGGCTAGTTCTAATTTAGGCAGTTAATGGTCACAGGTGGCTTTTGTTTCCTTACTTATACAGAGATATCAAAAGACTTTTGTTAGTTGGGCATCTTAAATATACTCAGGCAGACTACCCTTATACTGGGATTGAATACAACCATTGTCTCATAGCAGACTAAAAACCCATGAACTCAGAGGCTCTACATATATTACAGAACAGTATAATGTGGCAGAGAGGTAAGCAACATGCCTACTGAAAATCAAATCTAATAGAAACAATCTACTTAGGTGAAATTAAAATAAACTCCTTTGAAGTCCTTATCAGAAATATAAAGGGATGTATTTCATAATTGAGGTAAAAATCCACTCATTTGATATGACTTGTTCGGATATTAAATTTAAACATAATTCAATGTTAATTCTATGTTCATTGTAGGGTGATGTTGGGGAGGGCTCTAAATTATGAGTTCATTGATATGAGAAATTTGTGATGTGGAAACTTTACACTGTTGCATATAAGCAGCTCATGTATATTTTATAATTTTAGGAAATGCCTTAGGGACACATAGAAGTTAAATAGTTTAGTATGGTCACACAGTTAATTTGAATAAGAAGTAGATCTTAAAGCTTGACAGGAAACACAATTTTGCATCACAAGTTTTGGATTTGGACAAGACATGGTTTGAAATCCTAAGGAATTACATTTTATGAATCCTAAACTCCTTTCCATTTCTAAATATGTGATTCTTTCATTAGATACTCTAATAAAACATTCTGAAAATACAGTTCTGGTTAGTTCAAAGTTAATTCTAAAAAAAGACTCAGTAAGAACTTATTATTTATAGGCAATACTTGCTAATGTGACTTTAAACTTCTTATATTTTTGAATCAACCAAGTTTTATTTGTTAACAATCTCACATTTTTATTTTCTCTTTTCCTTATTTTCATTAATAGTATTTTTTGAGTTTAATGTAAAGATAATTTTCAACATTCATTTTGATAAGATTTTGAGTTCCAATTTTTTTCTCTGTCCCTCCCTTAACCCTTTCCTTCCCAAGGTAGCAAGCAATCTGATACAGATCATATACGTACAATCATATTAAATGTAATTCCACATTAGGCATGTTGTGAAAAAAGAATCAGAACAAAAGGGGAAAAGCATGAGAAAAAACACAAAAAACAAAAAAGTCAAAATATGCTTTGATCTGCCTTCAAACCCCATAGTTCTTTCTCTGGATGTGGATAGCATTTTCCTTCATAAATCTTTTGAAATTGTCTAAGGTTATTGCATTGCTGAAAAGAGCTAAGTCTATGGAAGTTGTTCTTTGCACAATGCTCTCGTTTCTCTGTACAACATTTTCCTGGTTCTGTTCACTTCACTCACTATCAGTTTATGTAAGTGTCTCCAGGTCTTTCTGAAATCAGTCTGCTTATCATTTCTTTTAGCACAAAATTATTTTATTACATTTGTATACCACAGCTTTTTCAGCCATTTCCCAATTGATGGGCATCTCATCTATTTCCAATTCTTGGCCAGCACAAAAAGAGTTGCTACAAATATTTTTGTAGGCATTGTTCTTCTTTGCCCTTTCCCAGGAAGAAAGAATTGAAAATTGAGAGGATGTCTATTAATTATGGAATGGCTGAACAAATTATGGTATGTGATCACGATGGAATGTTATTGTTCTATAAGAAATGATGAGCAGAATTCTCTCAGAAAAACCATAGAAAGTCTTTCATGGGTTGGTGCAAAGTGAAATGTACTATCTACCAAGTAACAGCAATGTTGTAAGATATCACCCAGGAATGAATTAGCTTTTCTCAGCAGCAATTCAAGACAACTGAAGGACTTAAGATGAAAAATGCTATCCATTCCTAGAGAAAGTATTGATCCTGTCTGAAACACAGATTGAAACATATTTTTTTAAACTCCTTTCTTGATATTTTTTCCTTGTCTGTCTTCTTTTACAATGTGAATATTATGAATATGTTTTCCATGACTACATATATATAACCTATTGCTTAGCTTCTCAATGAGGTAGGGACAGTGGGGAGGGAGGAGAGAATTCAAAACTCAAAGTTTTAAAAATAAATGTTAAAATCATTTTTACATGTAACTGTGAAAAATTAAATGCTAAAAATCTTAAAATTTTTTTAAAAATTAAGAATTGAAAAAATGTTTCTCAGCTTTCTGCATTCCTTCTAATCTTGGTTGCATTGGCTTTGTTTCTGCAAACCTTATTCAGTTTAATGTAATCAAAATTATCCATTTTGCATTTCATAATATTCTCTATCTCTTGTTTGGTTATTAATTCTTCCCTTCTCCCTATGACAGGTAAACTATTCCTTACTCTCCTAATTTGCTAAGTTTTTGTACTTTTTGACCTTATTTTGGCATAGTGGGTGAGATTTTCTAGTCTAGTTTCTGCAATATGATTTTCCAGTTTTCCCAGTAGTTTTTGTCAAATAGCGAATTGTTTTCCCAGAACTTGGTATCTCTGAGTTTACCAGACAGTAGAATACTACAATCGAGTACTGTACCTTGTGCTCCTAACTTATTCCAGTGATGCACCTCTCTGTTTCTTAGTTAATACCAAATAAATTTCTTGATTGCTGCTTGATAATACAGTTTTTAGATCTGGTATGGTAAAGCCACCTTCCTTTGGATTTTTTTCATTAATTTCCTTGATATTTTGGACCTATTGATTTTCAGATGAATTTTGTTATTATTTTCTCCATCTCAATAAAATGTTTTTGATAGTTTTGATTGGTATGGCACTGAATATGAAATTTAATTTGGGTAGAACTGCCATTATATTATATTAGCTTGACATTACCATGAGCAAGTGATATTTTCCCAACTATTTAGATGTGGCTTTATTTGTGTAAAAAAGTGTTTGGTAATTATTTTCATATATTTCCTGCATTTGTCTTGGCAAACATTTTTTATTTTCTATAGTTATTTTAAATGGAATTTCTCTTTCTATCACTTCCTGCTTGACTTTGTTAGTAACGTATAGGAATGTCAATGATTTTTGTGGGTTTATTTTATATCTTTGCAACTATGCTAACGTTGCTGTTTCAAGTAAGTAATTTTTAATTTATTCTCTGTGATCCTCTAAATATACCACTGTATCATTTTCAAAGAGTGATAGTTGTGTTTCCTCATTGTGTTTTCTAATTTTTACAACTTCTTTTTCTTCTCGTATTGCTAAAATTAATGTTTCTAGTACAATATTGAACAATAGTGCCAATAGCAGACATCCTTGTTTTATCCCTGATCTTACTGGGAAACTTCTAGCTGATTTCCTTTACATAAAATGCTTTCTGATGTTTTTAGATAATTTCTACTTATCGTTTTAAGGCAAAATTTCTATGTTCTATAGTATTTCTAATAGGAATGGGTGTTATATTTTGCCTAAAGGTTTTTCTGCATATGTTGAGATAATCATATAATTTCTGTTAGTTTTGTTATTGGTGTGGTCAGTTATACTGATAGTTAAATTAAAATATCCCTGTATTCTGGGTATAAATCCCATCTGGTCATACGGAATTATCTCTCTTATAAGTTGCTGTAATTTCTTTGCTAAATTTTTATTAAAATTTTTTGCATGAATATTCATTAGGAAAATTGGTCTATAATTTTCTTTTTCTGTCGTGATTCTTCCCATCTTAGTTATCATAACTATATTTTTGTCATAAAAAGAACTTAGTAGGACTCATTCTTCACCTATTTTCCCCAATAATTTATATAGTATTGGAATGAACTGTTCTTTCAATGTTTGGTCAAATTCACTTGCAAATCCATGTGACCATGGAGATTTTTTCCTATGGTGTTTATTGATGGCTTGTTCAGTGTCTTTTTTCTGAAATGGGATTATTTGTGTATTTTATTTCCTCTCCTGTTAATTTGGACAATTTATATTTTTCTAAATATTCAATTCAATTGTCAGATTTGTCTACACTCTGACAAAATGGATTCAATTATTGTTTTAATTTTCTCTTCATTGGTGAATTCATGATTTTTATTTTCACTACTGATAATTTTCTTTTCTTTTTTCTTTTAAAATAATAACCCAAATGTTTACCTATTTCATTGATTTTCCCCATAAAATCAAGTTATAGTTTTTTATTAGTAAAATATTTCTTATTTTCCATTTTGTTAACTTCTCCTTCAATTTTCAGAGTTTCTAATTTGATATTTAATCCACGACTTATAATTTTTTCCCTAGTTGTTTTTAGTTGCATGATCAATTCAATGTATTCCTCTTTTTCTATTATACTCATGTAAGCATTTAGAGACATAAAATTTCTTTTTTTAAGTTTCATTCCTTATATTTCTTTATTATTAATTTCATTTATTTTTATTGTTCTACAATCACTACCATAAAACTTGTGTTCCCCCCCCCCCCCCGCCGCCTACCTCACACCAAACCCCTCTCTCCCCAAGACGGCATACAATTCTATATAGGATCTACACCTGCTTTCCTATTGAATACATTTTCACTATAGTCATGCTGTGTCGATGCACTAAAATAAATGGAAGAAATCATATAACTATATCAAAACAAAATACACACACACACACACACACACACACACACAAGCAAAAATGATCTGCTACATTCTGCAAATGAATTCCGTAGTTCTTTCTCTGAGTGTGGTGTGGAAGGCATTTTCCTTAGAAGACTATCAGAATTTTTTTTTTTTTTTTGAGTTCTTGGGTTATTACAGTTTCAAGTCTACCAGAAAAACTTTCACACACTGTGGTCTTTGCTGTGCACAAAGGTCTCCTCATTCTGTTCCTTTTGCTCAATATCAGATCATCTAAAGTCTTGTTCCATTACATTCATATACCATAATTTATTCAATCATTCCCCAATTGATGGGCATCCCCTTGATTTCCAGTTTTTGGCAACTACAAAGAGTGCTGCTATAAATATTTTTGTACATGTGGGACCCTTTCTCATTTTTATGAACTCTTGGGGAATAAAGTCCTAGAAGCCATATTGTTGGGTCAAAGGGTATGCACAATAAAATTTCTTCTAAGAATTCTTTGACTCCATCCAATAAGTCTCAGAATGTTGTTTCATTATTGTTATTCTCTTTGATGAAATTATAGATTGGTTCCATGATTTGTTGTTTAAACCACTCATTCTTTAGGAATAGGTTATTTAGTTTACAATTTATTTTTAGTCTATGTTTCCATGGTCCTTAGTACATGTAAGTGTTATTGCATCATGATCTGAAAAGGATGCATTTAGGATTTCTGGATTTTTGCATTTTATTGTGAGGTTTTTATACTTACCTGTGTATGTTCCATATATGGGTGAGAAAAAGATATATTTCTGTCTATACCCATTTAACATTCTCCAGATGTCTATTGCATATAACTCCTAAAATTCTATTCAGCCCCTTAATTGTTTTCTTATTTTTTGGTTAGATTTATCTAGTTCTGAGAAGGGGAGGTTGATATCCTACAATAGTATAATTTTGCTGTTGATTGACTACTGTAATTCACTTTACTTCTCATCCAAGAATCTAGAGGGATGCTATGCCATTTGAAAAGGAAGTAATATCAGTACTAAATATATATGCATCAAGTGGCATAGCCTACTCCCACCTATTGTTGCCTTGTTTCTGGGGCTGGAAATTTTACTTTTGTGCTAGTATTGGAGGTCTCATAGCTGGCTTGCTGAAGTAAGACTAATGGGTGTCAGTTGCTGATCTGTACTGTGGCTAAGAGACTCCCGCTTGTTTACTGGACTCCATGTGTACTGGACTGTCTTCCCTTTTATACAAGTGAGATAAAACCTTCCTGAAGTTCTTTTATGTTATCTTAATGAAGAAAATTGTTTCACTCCATCTTTTTGTAGTTTCTGTTGCTTCAGAATCTGTTTAGAGTCTTTATTTAAAATTGTTTCTGAGGGAAACTGGAGACAGCTCAATCAGCTTCCCAACTTCTCTCTGCCATCTTTGCTCTGTCTCCTTTAATCTTATTTTAACACATTTACATATGCACAAACATAATTCCTACTTTGACTTTCATCTAATTTTTAAAGAGTTTACCTGTTTATAAAGAAGGAAATATGTCAACTTAAGCATGGACCTAAAGTCAGAATTTTTCCAAATGAATAATACATGGGTAGCAGTGCATTTATCGGCATAGAGTTCATCCCTGTACATGAGAGAATAGTCACTTCTATATTTAGCTAGTTTCACTGCTGTGACACTGTTCATGGATGCAATGATGCTATAAAGCAATAGGATATAGAAAGAGCCAGAGAAATGTAGAACGCAAGGAGTTAAAAAGGACCAACAAATTCTCAGGGATATGTAGTAACATAAGGATGAGGGATGTTCAATGAAACTTAAATATGGCTAATCACAGCAAATTTTGCCCTCACCACAAAGCATGCCAATATGAGGGGAAAATCATGTGTGACTTGAAATATATTTGTCTTAAATAGACAAGGAAAAGATTTTTTTTTAAAGGAAGCAACTCTATAACATGAATTAAAAAAATCAGACTTTAGATCAAATAGTCTTGCATCAGTAGGATGCACCAAATGATTAAAATAATTAAAGGCAAGCAATTGAGATATCAAGACTTAAATGGATGATCTCAATGAGAGCAGTGTAGCATTCATTCTCCTAGTGAAGAATGTATAGCAGGCTTTTTCCTGAAAGATAAGGAGCACAGTGCCAACCCTTCGGTGAGGGCTGCCTAGCAACTAACCCATCTAGTGAGGGCAATACAGAAGCCAATCTCTTTAGTAAGCAAGTCTAGCTATTAATTTAATTAGTAAAGGCAGCGTGGCATGAATCATCTTGGTGCAACAGCAAAAATTCTTAATGAACATTTTGAAATTCTAACCTTGAATGGGTGCCTCAAAGGCTGCTTCAGATATAGCATGGGCCAAGGAAGAATATTATTTAAAAAGCAATACAAGATAGACTCTGCTTTATAGTCTGGTATATTATGAGACAGTAAGTAGATGGTATTATCTTTAGGAATTGCAAAGGATCTGAAATATAGTTTCACCTCTCTAGTTTGGTTGCTGGCCTCTAAAGGATCATTTACTTGATCCTCCAATTGCTCATAAAGGTTTTATGCTGATATGAATGAGGAGACTGGATCAATTAATTTTTTTGTCTTTCAACATCAGGTCCTGGCATAGTGCTTGACATATAGTAGTACTTATTATATACATATCGAATTGAATAACTGACATTTATATGGCACTTTGTGTTTTGGAAAGCATTGTGTGTGTGTGTGATATTGCTCTATCTATCCATCTGCCATCTGTCTCTAATTCTATCTTCATAAGAAGCCTGGGAAGTTAATGCTACAGATATTATTTACATTTTGCAGATGAGTAAACTGAGGCAGAGTAAAGAACTGCTTAGTCATATAGCTCTAATCTTTATAACTAAGTGTTACCTTCTATAGTCTTTGGCATACTACTAGCATAAATGCTGATGATAAACAATAATATTTGCTACCTATGAATACTCATTTCAGAGCTTATGAATACTTTTTTCAATTGCATGCTGAAGAGGCAATTGATACATGATATGTTCCTTTTGCCTTGTCCCAGAGGAGAGGTCCAAAACACTTCTATCCAGACTTCTTATAATAAAAGATGCATATCAGCTGGTTCCAAATTTTGAAGAGCACCCAAAACAGATTACAGTTTAAGACACACATTCTTACAATTTTAGCAATATTCTATCCTGATTCTAGTTCCATCTCCCAATATGCTGGTATTAAAATTATATGGTATATAACCCAAGGCTACCTTCTGAGACTATTTGCACATCACTTCCTTTAATGAACTCTAAATTACAAAATAATTTACCTATTTATGATTCTCTGGATATGAATTCATTTTTCCCTTTTCTGATCATTTTTCTACAGACAGCCCTACAAGCCTTGAATTCAAACTATCTTCTCTGTCTCTTATAAGCCAATTTTCTGTCATCTCAGCTTATGTTATCTCCTCACAAGATCTGCACTGCTCTATTTGTGCGCATGTGCCCCTCCATTTATTTTTATTAATTGTGTCTTTAATTATCTGTATATACATTTCACACTTTTCCCTGTGAAGTTTCAAAACAAGATTTTGTTTGTTTGTTTTACTTTGACTCAGTAGTTGAGTCACTATCTCTAGTACATAGTTGCCTCCTAATAAATGCTTGCTGAATGAATAAATGAATGACCTGGTTAAAAATAAAAGTGTGGGTCCTGGGAATGCCAGTGTCTCAAAAATTAATATCTAAAGAGGAGAAAAGTTTAATCTGCTTGTGTCCTTTCTTTCTCAATAAATCTTTTCTATTAAAAAAAAAGTTTTAATTTCCTGCTAAGCATAAGAACACTCTTCCATTTCCCCCCCTCTGGCTACCACTGTGAATATTATTCACTTCCATTTTCAGGGAGCACTTGAGATTAGGACTTAGTGTTCTATGAACTTTGTGTAATGAATTTGAACAAGGTATTGGATGATCATACTTAGAAAACCAAAAGATGGGGAGAAGGGGAAAAGGAGTCAGAATGTCACTATAACCAATAAGAAATGTAAAACAATGCAAGCAGTACTGGGGCCCAACTAAACTTTCTGTAAAGACTCTGCTTTTATCTTTTCAGAAAAAAAAATATTCTTTCTCATTTTGGGGATAGTCACTTAACTGAAGTTGAGGAGGAAGTGAAGGACAATGGAGAAGCACAAAGTTGGTGTGAGCATATTGCCACAATCAAGCAAAGGCTTTTACAGGAAAAGCAGTGTATCTGATTTCAGGAGAGTCCATATGACCATAAAAAGGGATGGGACAAATGAGAATGAGGTATGCCTGATGAACAGCCTGATGACATTGATATCCATGAGAAGAGATCTTGAAGTCATTGAATTGACCCATTGTAGCAATTTTCAAGACCCTGAAAAAAGTCATTCAAAATGGAAAGAAACAAATGAAGTGAAAGTTGCACAAAGGGAGTATCCAAGATTGATGCCATCACAAATCCAACAAAGAAATGAAGTCTAAACAGGTAACTCTGAATTTGCATGGGGAAATGCAATGATACAGAAGAGGTGAATAAAGGAAAAGGTGAATATAATTTATAACACTGGTTAGACACTGTAGTGTATGTGTGTGTGTGTGTGTTTGTGTGTTCTTCGTTGTTGAATAAGACCATGCCATCAGAAAAATGATAACATGACTTGCACTCGATTTTGTTTTGAGTGAGAGAGGGCTGTGAAGGTCACCAGCCTCACTTTTCCTCCACAGCCATCTGAATTCAGTGACCAGATATTCATCAGGATGACTGGAGATGATCCAGGATGAGGCAATTGGGGTTAAGTGACTTGACCACGGTCACACAGCTAATGAGTGTCAAGTGTCAGAGGTGAGATTTGAACTCAGGTCCTCTTGTCTCCTACTCTCGTGCACTATGTAGTGCACCACCTAGTTACCCAAGACATTGTAGTATACAGTATCATATATGTATTTTGAGAAAGATATCAGTTGTGTGTATCTTTCTGGATACTGTTTTTTTTAAAATGTGGTTTAAAGTATTGTTCTTGCAACTAGGAAAGAAGACATACAGTTAATGAGGAATAGAAAGTCATCTGGCCCTACAGGAGAAAAGAGAAGATGGAGACAAGAGAAGGGAGGGATGAAAGAAGAGAGGGCAGATTGGAGATAGGGAAAATTAGATTGCTTGGGGTATTGGGGTGGGGGGAGGGGATAAAAGGGGAGAAAATTTGGAACCCAAAAATTTGTGAAAATGAATGCAAAAAAATAAATAAATAAAAGTTTTAAAAAAAAAGTTTGTGCACTTGTCATATCGAGTACATCAGTTGCAGAACACACACTTAGAGTGGATAATTTCTGTCAAGAAATGGTAATTTCATTCACCTTTTCTTTGCTAACCACTACTGTCTCTGAAAAACCATACTTTTCCAGGTAGAATAGTCTCTTGCACAAAAGCTCGTAGAGTTCTCCTCCATGACAGCAGTCTATAACGTTGAACAGTGGCTATTTATCACTTGTAGAAATGATAAATCACTTGTTGAAATGATAAAAAACCCTAAATAAGCACCATAGTGCTTTCATGTCTTTTTGTTAAAATCAGTTTTAAAGCCATAAGAAGCCCCTATTTTCTGTTATACAGATCAGTGAGAAGTTCAGTGAGAAGAGAAGAGAAGAATGATTTCAAGGTTCTTATTTGCTATTTTTGTCATCATTATCACTATTGTCACGTTTAGATTATTTTTCCTGCTTCTCATCCACTATTAGTTCTCTGTCTCTTCTTTCTCCCTTCTCTCTCTTCCTTTTCTTCCTTTATACTTCCTCCTTCACGTGTACATTTTGAAATTCTAGAGGTAGTTCCAAATTGGTGAACATACAATGAGCAGATTTAGGTAAGAACAATCCTATACAATCTTTGCCTTAGTCTCTTCTGATTACAACTCATCGTGAATGCCTAAGATAAAATAATTAGTTTCAGTTTCTTTCTGGCTAGAATGCTTTTGTCCAAGATCTTGGTATGCTTTCTCCACTATGCTATACTCTTGAATTTCACTGGCTTTAACATCTTGAATTTGCTTGCGCTACATACTATATTTAATGTTTAAATATTGGATTGTTATATGTGTTGTTCAGTTATTTCCATTGGTTCTGACTCTTTATGACCCCATTTGAGGTTTTACTGGCAAAGATACTGGAGCGGTTTGTCATTTCCTTCTCCAGTTCATTTTCTAACGAGGAACTAAAGCAAACCAGGTTAAGTAACTTGTCCAGGGTCATACAGTAAGTGTCTAAGGCCAGATTAGAACTCAAGAAGACTAGTGCTCCTAACTTCAGTTCCAACTGTATGTACTGGTTAAAAAATATTAAATAACACTAAAAAGGAACAGAGACAAATTTAATGTAAAATTAGATTCTGGCTGCTTCTTATTCAGGGGCATTGTACTTCCTCCTATGTACATATTTCTGAAACCTGGAATGAATTCTTTCCTAATTTTTATTCTAAAAACATGGAACTTCCTTCATGTCTCAGCTCATATCTTCCTAGTAGAGAGTGTTCTCTCTCTGTCTCTGTCTCTCTTTCTGTCTGTCTGTGTCTCTTTTTCTCCCTATTGTCACATATAAGTTTATCAGGTACATCTGAAGTCAGAAATTGTGAGTTTTTGTTTGTATTCCACATCAATTTGCAAAGGTTTATCACCAACTTGGTTTCATGGCGATGAAATTTACAGTCAGTGATACTAAGAAAAATCAAAACAACTCTGAAGTACCATATCACAGCCATCAGATTGACTAACATGACAAAACAGGAAAATGATAAATATTGGAGAAGGTTGGAGTTGGAAAACTAAGTCATTGTTGGTGGAGTTGTGAGCTGATCCAACCATTCTGGAGAGCATAAAAATGTGCATGCCCTTTGACCCAGCAATACTGCTTCCATGACTATATCACAAAGATCATATAAATGGGAAAAGGACTAATATGTACAAACATT
Source organism: Bettongia penicillata ogilbyi (assembly GCA_023548195.1). NCBI lineage: Eukaryota > Metazoa > Chordata > Mammalia > Diprotodontia > Potoroidae > Bettongia > Bettongia penicillata. The sequence goes on along the minus strand of JAJHZJ010000470.1, from coordinate 12,833,265 downwards.
TATAGGAGCTCTTTTTGTGGTGGCTAAGAACTGGAAATCAAGGGGGTGATTCCCATCAAGTGGGGAATAGCTGAACAAGTTGTGGTATATGAATTTAATGGAATACTATTATGCTATAAGAAATGAACAGGCAGACCAGAAAAAAACTTGAAAGATTTAAATGAACTGATGCTGAGTGAAGCAAGCAGAACGAAGAAAACATTATACATAGTAACAGCCTCAGTGTGTGAGAACTGATTATAATAGACTTAGCCCTTCCCAGCAATGTAAAGACCTAAAACACTTCTAAGGGACTCATGATGTGCAATACTATTCACATCCAGAGAAAGAACTATGGAGCTAGAACACAGAATGAAGCAGACTATTTTCTATTTTGTTTTATCTTGTGGTTTCTCCCATTTATTTTCTTTCTCCTATGCAACATGACTAATGTGAAAATGTGTTTAATAGGAATATATGTGTAGAATGCATATAAGATTTTGTGCTATCTTAGAGAGAGAAGGGGAGAAAATCTAAAACTTTTGGAAGTGAATGTTGGAAACTGAAAATAAATAAATAAAATTTAAAAAAAAATACTAACAAACAACATCTCCTAAGGGATAATCATCTTTGCTCATCTACATGATGAAAATATGAACAACTTTAAAGTTTTCAATTAAATTTTGATAGATCAGATACCTTGAGCCCCACAACAATCCTTTGATGGAGTTTCTACATGTATTTTAAACCTTGTTTTACAGAATAAGAAATTGAGGTTGAGAACTGAAATGACTTGCCCATGATCATACATCTCATATGAAACAGAAGAAGGATCTGAACCCAGCTCTTCTTGACTCCAAATTTTTCACATTCTTATCACACCTTTCTAAAGTTATGTATCTTTGAAATATAGCAATGTATATATTTGATGCCTTATGTAATTTATTTTATAAGATTCCTAAAATATGTTTACAGGCATTCCCAAAATAAATATATTTCAGATACACATTGGATAAAAACAGGATATTTTGGGGGAGGGGGGAAAGAAATACACTAAAAATAGGAAATTATAAAAGACTTCATTCATGTAGGAGAAAGAACTTGATCTGTGCTTTGACAGGAAGTATACATACAGAAGCAGTGTTGGAAGGGAAAACACTGGGTTTTTTTTCTCATATTCATGGTATAGGATACAACCTATACTATGAAATAACACCTTTTACACTAGGGAAGCATAACGGTTTCTACCTTTGCATTAGATGACTTTACAAGGCAAAGAAAGTTCCTCACAACAAGAGTTTAACAATTTCATGAGCTTGCTTCAAGATACCTACATGTTAGTGAGATTTCTTGGTCCAGGAAATGTGAAGTAATTGGAAAGCATTTTCTTCACAATGATTGGATAAAGTGCGAGGTGCCTTTTATCAGAGCTTTGACCTTGAAATGTTTCTCATAAAACAAGACCAACAGTGAAAAGTTTGCATTACAAAATGACATTAGAGGTACTGGAGCACATTTATATACTTTCATAATTGATGCTATTTACTTCACAGTATAAAGGTTTCACTTGGAACCTTCAAAACCCATTTTCAAATTATTTCTTTTATCCTTATAAAACTGTTTTGATATAGAAAAGTCTGAAATTGAAAGGTAGATTATGCCAAGTTTCAAAAAACCAAACTGTATTGAACAGCAAATAAGGGAAATTCATAATTCAATTCCTTTACGTATTATTTTAGTAATTCATAATGAAAGAACACATTCCCTATATTGAATCACACAACTGTGGTATTCAAATGTATTTGTGTATACACACATACACATACATAAAATACACATGTGTATATATGCATACATATGCATATGAATACACATGCATATATGTGTGACATATGCCTTAATAAAAATTAAATTTTATTTAAGCCAGTAAGTTGAATGCTGAATTGAATATACATGGGAGATAAAAGTAGATAACATTCAGTTGTTTTCAGTAATCTCAAATGAGAAACTGTCATAAAAATCTGTATTTTAATACCATTATTGTCTTGTATTCCTACATGGCTGCAAATCATGGAATATGATCATAAAGAAGTCTACTTATAGCTGACCCTCCCAAAAAAGCAATAAAACACAGTGGATAAAGCTAGAGTGCAAAATTTTAATAGTCATGACACCTGGGGAAACTGACCAAACATCCTCTACATATATAATTGGAAAATGAGTTGGACCACAAATGTTGAGTGAGGATAACAAAGATAATAGTAATGGTCATGGTGATGATGTAGAATAAATGAATAAAACCGGATTTACTGAACCAATGATACCCTGGTGTCTATGTATTTTTACATTAGGGAACTACTGAAAGTCCTTTAGGTAGATCCTCTTTGGAGGAATTATGGAACAATGAGAATATAAATTACATTGAGTGAACAAGTATATTGGATTTACTGACTTCTCTGTTTGAGAAAGTTGATCTGGAATCAAATGAAAAATTAAATTGTGTAATGTTGTTGGTCAAAAAGTTTTTTATCATAAAGAAATTGTCTTTCTTATGCAGAATCAATTATTCAGTGTGTTTGTGAATTTTTCAGTGTGGCTACTTCATTAATATTGAAGATTATAAAAGTATGGGCTCCAGCCTGTAGAAAGGAGGAAGAAGAAATGTCACAGACAGGGAAAAGCTACTAAGTGAATAGAAAAAAATGTGTCATTCTGATATTTTCTTTTTTTGTCAATTTGATATCAACTAATATGTATATATAATGCTAGACATCATGTAATTGAGTGGATTTAGTCAAGATCTAAACCCAATTAGAATACTGTTCATTTAGCAATACTTGTTTTATCATATTTCTACAGGATGGCCATTATTAATAAACTATTATTATTCACCCATGTCATTAATATGTTTGCATTTCATGCCCATAGTTTTGTATCAGTTTCTTTTTATATCTTCAGTAATTAACTTTAGTAAAATTTAATAAATATTAAATTCATCACTGAAGTGTTTTTATGCTCCAAATTGGTATGAAGTAATCTTGGTACTTCAAAGACTACATAGCTCTGGAAGGTCCAACAAAATTTGAAATGGGATGGCCCATGTCTCTGTTTTTCAAGACCAGTATAACTAAGTCCTGAGAATTTTATCAATAGATTGACTGCGAATGAGATATATTGTATTCATGGAAACTCTTGATTTCTGTTTTCTAAGTGCAATGAGTATTCACAGTTTATGTTTGTAAAGGGGGTGTCTATTCCAGTGAAATCACAAAACTTTGAAGTAGTAGATTATATGCCAGATAAAAATATTATGAATGTAATTTTAAAATTCTTAGAGCAAAAACGTATTTCTATTTTTGTCACTTTGCTAATCATACCCACTATCTTGAAATATATCTTTTTCTTCCTATCCTACAGCTTGACAAACCAGTGTTTCCATAACAGTACATGGAATTTCCAAAATAAGAAACCTTTATGAAAATGATCTCTTTATTCCTTCTCAAAAGCTCACATGTGAGAAGCATTAAGATTAAATAATTGTTATTTTTGTTCATCCTTCATTTTTGAAGAGGAATAATGATATCATAGAGTATCATCATGACTTGTGTGTGAATTGAATTTAACTGAGTAAGAGTTACACAAAGTCATAAGCTTCATTCTCTCTTTCAGAGACATTGCAATTCAGGGACAGGACAAAACTCACAATGACTGAAAATGTCCTGGGATATGATGAATGACTTTGATGTTTCTGATGTTTGACTAACACTGAGTATTCTACATCATGTGCTTTAGCTCTCTTTATGGCTATTAGAGCAAATTGTTCTAATTTGGCCATTCCACTGGGGGAAGTTTTCACATGCTTGCGTTAGACGTCCCCCTAATTCATTGGCAGGTTTGAGGCTTATCAATTACCTTGAACACAGTTTATACTGTCTGTAAAGATGGTTTTACCAGAGAGTGACCACTGTGCATGCTATAGCTAAGTTTGAGTAGTTACTCTAAGGAAGTCTAAATAGCAGGAGGGAAAGGCTTGCTGTCCCTTCATTTTCTGCTGATAAAAAGATTAAAGTTATTAAATCATTTTATTGGATTCCAGTGCCATCCATTTATAATGCACATCTATCTTGTTTTTTGGGTCACAGAGTAACCATAGAATGAAGTATGTCTCTATTAGTGATGTGTAATGACTAGTACATAGTATGTTCTAAACAAGAAAGTGATTGAGTGATCCTAGGAAAAACAATAAATAAAATGATTATTTTCAATTTCTAACTGGATAATATATTAATGTTGATAAGCTCCCCAAAGAGATGGACTAGAATATTGTAGTAGGTCAATTAAGAATTCTGGAAAGTGAAATTAGATGGTATTTAGGGATGTCCAAGACAACTGATATGGCCTGTGCTTATTTATTTCTGTCAAATAATTGCATGATAGTCAAGACCTTAAATTTCTACTCAAAATTTCAAAGCTTTCAGACTTCCAGGATCTGCACTTTCATTGTTACTATTAATGCTTACCTTATGCCATCCTTCTACAGTTTATTAAATGGTTTTTGTAAGTCTCTTAGATTGAAAAAAATTATCACTGAAATAAATTTAGTGTTACACATATTTAATGCTAATTCAATTGGTTTTAAAATTAGCAACATAGCATTCATCATTCAGCATATCTTTGAAAACTTTTCACCTTAGTAAGACCAGCCAAAATTTAAACTCTTCTTGAATATACCTCTATGGGGCACCAATTGATGGCTTTAGTGGATAATTTTAAAGGTAAAAGAGAAAAAAAAGTTGTTTTTTTCAAAAAATACTTAGTTGTCTCTATTACCATTAGTATAAAACATAATACAATCCCATCTGTATGACGCTCAACCAGGAAGGTATGCCACTTTTATGATTTGGTTCTACTCTATTTCCCATATAAGAACATACATTGTCCTCCCTTATATACTCTGTTCTATCAAATGACTTGACATAATATAGTAATAGACACTGAATACTCTCCTGCCTCCTTTCTGGCTCTTGAAATCCCTAACTCTCCATAAGGATCATTTCAAGTAAGAAGTCTTTCCTGATCCGACCAACACAACTGCCCCCCAAAAAACTACTTTGCATTTTTTCTATATACTTGATGTATACACCCACACATACACAAATATTATATATACATACATGTGCATATGTGTGTGCATGTATATACATGCATGTTGCTGTGTATATATGCATATATGTTTATGTATACATGTATGTATGTGGATTTTTCTCCCAGTATCAATAAAAAACCTTGATGGAAAATGCCATGTTAAATGCATCTATGAACCCATTTAAAATGATTAAATTCTTAGCATATTCAAAACATGATGTAAGCATTGAGTTATGAATAAAAAATTCTTACATTCTAATGGAGACAACATATATTCAAAGTTTTAACTGGAGTTGGATGGAAAACACCACGATCCTTAGGGTACAGCAGAAAAGAAGATGGTAATATATATTCTTTAATTACATTTTCATTTGCAAAATCATAGCTGTTACTTTTGCTGAACTATTTGATGGTGTGAAAGACTTTGGTGGCAATTTTGGCTGCTGAGGAATCAAAACCACAGCACCTGCATGGAAGGTCAAATCACCAAATGGTTTGCTGTCTTGGACATTTACTTCTGGGGCCAGAATAATAACAGCTTTGGTATATGGAAGACTCAGATTCCTGGGGCTCTTAGGTTTATTTTTTTCCAATTATTATTGTAGCAGGTGATGGTGATGACAGAAATATTATTGGGATTCTTTCCTACATTGCCTTCATCAAAGATAATTTTGTGGACCAGATTGGAAGCGTTATTAATGATCTGAAGGATGTGACAGTTCTAAGTGGCCTTAAATTTTTCCTAGTTTATTTTGCACATTTTTAGTGTTTAACAAATATTTAGTGATAGATAGCAATGCAATTTATCAGAATTTATTAGAAAATTATTAAATAAATTTTTTCTTTCTGAATCAAGATAAAGCTAAACTGTTACTTTAGTAATTTTAAAGATTTTATTCATATTTTTAGTGCTTCAAAAAGTAAAGAATTGAGAGCTCCTACATCCTTGTATACTATCATCTTGTATCATATAAATAATTCATTCAAGAACACAAGGAACTATAATCTTGAAAAATACAAATCCTACGTTATAGTGTGGGCAACTAGATTGTAAAATGAATAGAGTAGCTAGCCTGAAGCCAGGAAGATACCTTCCTGAGTTCAAATATGGTCTCTGAAACTTACTAGCTGTGTTACCCTAGATAAGTCACTTAATTCTTTTTGCCTTAGTTCTTCTTCTATAAACCAAGCTGGAGAAGGAGATGGAAAACCTTTCCAGTATCTCTGCCAAGCAAACTCCAAATGAATTCACAAGGAGTCAGACATGACTGAAATAACTGAACAGCAGCAAAAATATTTTAACATATTATCCATATGTGAATAACATGTGTAACATATTAGGAAATACACAAAGCTTAGAGCTCAAGATTCTTGAAGAATTTAGATTCTGTGACTTTTTTAGTTTTACATTTTTTAATGAGGAAGAAATAATAAGCCTAGAAATGATCACACAGCTTCTGAGTTCTATGAGAATATATACTCTTTGATTATTCAGTCTGTTTGTGTCATTTCCCCAGGGTCTACATGGTGTTTTACACATAGAAAATGCTTAATAAATATTGTAAATTGAATGTTTTGATACCCAAAATTGAATTATTTTAAAATATATTTAGAATATGATTTCATACTTATTTGAACTCCTACAAACTTAATTGTTCTCATTTCTGTATGTCCATTAATTTTGACGCAATTTTATTTATGCAATAAATATTTAAGGTCATGTAAACACCCGTGCTTTTACTGAAACACAAAATTCATTACTCAGAAAATATTCTCTAATATTTTGGACTTACTTATAAGAAGTACATTTCCCCTCTAGAACATTCCATTTTTTTTGAAGAGAGAGATAATATTTCATATATCGATATAGTAAAGGTGAAGATTCAAATTTTGATTGATTTGAGCCACTGCTTGGAATCTGGTTTGCTTTTGTTGGTGTATAGCATATCAATGTAATATGATCAAGAAAATGATTGACTTGGGACAAAATGACCAAGGTTCAAGATCAATTTCTGACATACAGTTCTCATGGGAAAATTACTTGACTTTTGCAAATCTCAGGCAATTCTCTAGGACAACTTATTAAATTATGGGCAGATTATTTTTCTGTATGAAAGAAATTTGATTCAATTTCAAGTTAGGACCATGGACAGATATTTTCTGTCTTGTCCCTCACCCATCACAGTTTATTGCTTGTTATTCTGAAGTTACAAAAAGATATTTATTTGATTTTCATCTAAACATATAAAATGAAGTACTAAAATAAGGTAGATTCCTATAATTTAGGTTCCTCAAATATTTCACTGACAAAGTCAATAATTATTAAGAAACAATAGAAACTAGGGCACTTGCAATGACAAACCTTGGCACTGATTAATAGAACTGTTGTTCTGCTTTTCTTGTATGTTTTTTACTTTAATTGTAATCATTTCAATGCTTCAATTCATTTTGCAATAATTGTAAGACTAGTTTGTTTGAAATTTATGAAGATTATAACTTGATTAACAAAATAGTTGTAAATTTTGTGAGAAAAAATATATATTTCCTAAACTACAAACTTTAAAAAGTAGTTTTCAACTTTTGGGGATAGTTATTTGCTAAGATTTGGGAAAATCAATAGTAAAATTATTTAGACATTATTACCATGATGAGGTACATTTGACAGTTTGAGAAATACAATTAACATATATCACTGTCAAAATTTATATTGACATGATTAGGAGGAAAGGAATGAGTAGGTAGTTCATAAAATATGAACTAATAAAGGTGATTACATTAAATAAAGGAACATATGTATGCAAGAATTAAAACTGCTTAAATTAGGCAATTGAGATGGTTTCCTGTTGTGAATGGCAGTGATTGGGATAATGATGATAACAGTATTGTCTTTTGGTTTCATGTTTAAAAATGCGCTATCAATAAGGATGGAATAACTAGTAATAGGAAAATAACTGAGAATAGGATAACGTTTTTCCTTCCAATGAATGTCATCTAATGACGTGGTAAAGTTCAAGTGTTTTCAACATTGCAGATGCATCATGTTCTCCCCAGCACTAAAGTTTTAAATTTGTCACTTGGTAGGTAGAGGGTATTAAAATGAAGTGGACTCTAAACATACAGTCAGGAGACGTCAGGATTTCCATATCTGACACATTAAAATTTATGATCAAGAGCAAAGTATTTCACCTCTTTGACCTGTGCATTTTTCCTCATATCCAATGTGCATGCAATAATCTCTCTTATTCAACCTAATAATAATATATTACACAACCAGCATGTGAAAGCCACTGTGCTAGACAGCTTTCAGGTAGAGACAAGGGACAGTCCCTTCTCTAAATGACATTATATTCTACCAATTGCATTCAATATATAAACAGTTAAGCACATTTAGAATAACTGGCACCATCAGGGTCAAATATAAAAAAAAGTATATGAAATATTTTGCAAAACCTTAAATGCATGCAAACATACACACACTTGTATAGATGAGTATGTGTGCATGTGTCTACAACACTCACATATATACATTCATCTAATTGTAGAAGTAAATAGCAATGAATGGAAGGTCTCAGTATTACTTGTTATTTTAAAATTCCTCTTCTAAAATTAGCAATGATACTGAAAAATGGGAGTAGCCAAAGTGGAATTTGAAGTAGGAAGATTATCACCTTAATAGACTATTGACATTACTACAAATTAATCAGATAGTTCTATGTAACAGTTTGGAATTACGTAAAAAAATGAATAAACTTCATGCTCTTTTACTCTGGAATTTCACTATTGGCTATATGCCCAAGGTCAAAGACAAGGAAAGTCTAAAATATAAAAAATATTAAAAGTGACAACCTCATTTTAACTATTAGTGAATTAGAAATAAAGTTGGAAGCAAATCATAGTATATGAATTTATTGAGACAAAATGGTACAAAAACAAATGATCACTATAAGGATTTAAAAAAAATAAGATAAAAGCTTGCATAAACTGAGTTAGAACAAAATAGGTAGAACATAAGTAACAAGATACCCAGTCACTACAATATGAATGAGCATATTAGTTTGATTAAGTGACTAACTGCTGACGATTTGGTAGAGCTTGTAATGATGTCTTCGACCTTCCATCCAAAAGAGAGGGAAGGAACTATTTGGATGAAATGTCTTCCATATGTGCAGAAGTTAGCAAGCACTGGTGTTTTGCTTAATTGCTTCTCTTTTCTTTGTTGCAAGGAAAGGTCCAATCTGGAAAAGAGGAGGGAGTTGTATTTTTCCTTTTCTAGAGATTATTGCAATATAAAAGCCAAAGGCAAAAAAGAATACTTTGTAAAGGAAAAGAAACATAAATATATTCTGTATCTGAAATCTCTGATTACCTTTTAAGTTCCAAACAATAGCTACTAAATAGGGGTCACAGTTTAAGCACAGAGAACTGTGGAGAGCTCTTCATCTTTCTGCTTTCTGTCCTCTTCTTTCTATCTTACAGTACTTTTGTTCCCAGCATTAGGAACTCAAAAGGGTGAAATTATATTTATTTTAGTTTTAAGTTCATAGAAACGAATATCTTTGAAACTTGGAAACATGCTGTGCTCTTTAGTAGAATCATCAAGTTTCCATTTTTTTAGACTGATACGTGTAGCCTATAGTAATTGTGGATTTAAGAATAGTTAATGTGCCCAGGGTGAGGTATTTGTGCTTTTCTAGATTGGGATATATGGTGACTTGAGTTGCTAATATTGATACTGATTTTTTATAGAATATTCTACAATTAAATGGGATACATATTACTTTATATTGCTTATGAAATATCAAGGAATACACAAGAATTATGCTTGGTGGATGATATTAGACATATGACGTATCTGCAAGTAACCTAAAGTGCTCTATTTACTTAAGGATTGAGATATAGAGTGGATTCATGAACTCCTGAGTAAGAAAACTCCTTCTACCTTTCCAAGTCAGTAACTTCTTTGCGGCTTAGAGTCTTAGAGAGTTGCGTAGAACTGAAAGATTTTAAAATAATTGACAAAGATTACACAGCTAATGGCTTTTAGAAGCCAGACTTGAACCTACGTCTTTCTGGCTTTAAGAGAACTTTTCTCTATAGTAGGTCAAGCTGCCTATTGGCTTAACTTTCCCCCCAAATGCCATAATGCTCAATAAGGTCAACAGGGAGAAATTTTCCCATAATATCTTAAAGATCCAGTCACAGAAAAGGGAAACAAGGCACCTATGTAAACAAGTAATAGTCACTTTATGGTTCTATTTCCATCATCTCTAGCCTAGGTTAACTGCTATTGGAAAATGAATTTGGCAGAGGATACTCCACAACTGTTTAACTAGAAAATTAATGCTCTCTCCTTCACATGCCTTTGCTGCCCCCATACTTACCTTTAATCAAATAAGAATGTTTTGCACAGTGCTTGGGAAACAGTAGGTGCTATACTAATACTATATACTTATCCTTTTTCCCCATAAATATTCCATTGTACCCAAATACAGTTTAAGTTTATGACATAATGTTCCTCTCTCTCCTATAGGGAGAATGGATCCAATAATGCATTATTGTTATAACTCTCTAAACATAACAAGAAATTATAGCATTAATGGTAGATGGCTGAGGAAACTGACAAGTGACCCATATCCTTTCCACATGGAGATGCATGCAGCTCCAGTCTCCTGTCCTGACCATCTGTCTCAATTCCAGTTTCAGCCAGCTCTCCGACTTCTGTCTTAAACCAGCCAACTTTTCTCTGAATTCTCCTATATGCTTCACAGGTTTTAGGCCCACAATACAGATATGGAGTATTTGGGAATATTTGATTAGTTTATGTTTTAAAAATATTTACAAAGAGAAGATTGAAAAAATATTCTTGGCTGGACATTTATCTTGCATAAGATAAATGATGTAAAGAGATATTGATACATATTTTCATAAACAGATATACTTTTTATAAAGATTATTTTTCTTCATACATATGTATATATACATATACATATATGCACCTACATACACACACATAAATACATGCACAGGTATACTCATTATATACATATACTTATACATATACAAATATACACACATTATATATGTGTGTGTGGATAGATAAATAAATAGTTAAAATATTACCCAAAGCAATATTGTCCTAGTCAAGTTGTACTTTGGAAACACATATACATACATACATACACACATATATATAAGTATATATATATATATATATATATATACATATATATGGAGAGAGAGAGAGAGAGAGAGAGAGAGAGAGAGAGAGAGAGAGAGAGAGATTAGATTTTGATCTGGCGCTTTTTGGGTCCTAAAACTAAACTCCAAACCCAGTAAAATTAAGAAAGTGACAGACAATTTCCCAATGTAATAGTTATTCAAGAAGGAATGGGGATATTAAAAGACACCCAAGTTTGTTAGCCTATATGTACATAGATTAAACATTATGTATTTATATATATACATATATAGAGAGAAATTATGAGTACATGAAATAATTATATTCATATATGGACAATACACAAGTAGATGTGTTTATGTATGTTTGTATTATACATGCATGTGTTTGTTGCCAAAGAAGACCATGCCATTAGAGAAATAATGACATGCACTTGACTTTGTTTTGAATGTGGGAGTGCTGTACAAGTCATCTGACTCACTTCTCCTCCAGAGCCATCTGAATCCAGTGACCAGATACTCATCAGGATGACTGGAGATGACCCAGGATGAGGCAGTTGGGGTTAAGTGACTTGCCCAAGGTCACACAGTTAGTGAGTGTCAAGTGTCTGAGGGGGGACTTGAACTCAGGTCCTCCTGACTCTTGCACAGGTGATTTATCCACTGCACCACCCAGCTGCCCACATGCATGTATACTTACTTGCACTCATGTATAAACATATCTATTTTAACCATGCACAAGATAACTTTGTGTAAGAAATAGAATTCTACTTAAAGTTAATGGTGTCCGCTCAATTCTCACTTGAAGAATTAGTTAGTGTAGACTTGTGTAAAGCAGTACTAGCTACTGCTGAGTCTTATTATTAAAATAGTTATTCTCTAGCCATTTGGGTTTATTAAGTATTTTATGCGTTATATATACTCTTATTTGACTTATTCTCTCTGAGATTGTTTCTTCATTTTTTTAAGTGCTGCTAATTATATCTTTAGCACTAATCTCAAAGTTTATTGTAAAGAACAAATGATATAATGTAAGTAAAGGGTTTTAAAAACCTAAATCACTTTTATAAATGTCAGCCATTATTATATGTCTTCTATTTATTCATATTCAAGTCAGCTGTTTTTAACTAATAGGAACAAAAAGAATCTTCAATATGTGGGGTATTTGCAGGAGAGAGGCAACAAAGCTTTGCTGGTGATTTAGTGAGTAAGCCAGCTGATGCTCAGCTATTCACAAAAAGAACAACTCTTAAAGAGGGTGGTGAATTAAGCCTGGCTGCAACTCAACAGTTCTGGGAAAAACAGATTTAGCCAAGAGGAAGGAAAGGACTGAGCACTGCTGAGGACTTAATGAAACAGATGGCCCATTGTTTTATCGCGGAACTACTACAATCAGCTCTGTTTTAACCCAATTTTAAGACTCACTTATTAATTTTTTTTAAAGTAGACTTCCATCCTAGTGAATCAATGAGCCAATATCATTGTTTTGTTTTTCTCAGCAGCTGAGTGATTGTGATGAACCAATCATTGTTTAACACAATAACTGTGCAACAGGCTTTGTATTTTTTTTTTTTTTTTGAGATACTTTAAGTTCTCCCCTGGATGGGCTTTATGATGAGAAATAGAAAGAAACATCATATTTGAACCAGTGGTTACAAATTTCAATGTTAGCAAATTTAAATCATCAGAATTTATACCACCAAAATCATCAAACACCCTGAAGTATAAAAACTACTTGATGATTAATCATCTTATTTCTATTACTATAGTAATAATTTAATAACTATATTTGCATGGATCTTTAAGACTCTGTAGGTACTTTAAAACATTATCTCATTTCAATTGACCAACAAATATGTGTTTAGTGCCAACTACATACACTGTGCTAAGAGCTAAGGGCGAAAAACAAAATGAAAGCTGTGCATAACTAGTTTATTGATAAAGAACAGATAAATACATAAAAGTATATATGAAATAACCACAAGGTGATTTCATGAGGTGTTGTAGGGAAAGACACTGTAGTAGACACCAGGTAAATCAAGAAACGCTTCATGTAGGTCATCGAACTAGGCTTGAAGGCAATTCTAAGAGGCAGAAATGAGAAGAGATTGAACTCCAAAATGAGAAGGGATTGAACTCTGGAACAGTCAGTGCAAAAGTACAGATATGGGAAGGGTAAAAGGAAACATACATTTATATAGTCCTTACTGTGTGTCAGTCATTGTACTAACCGCTTTACAAATATTATCTCATTTGAGCCACACAGCAACACTGTGAGGTAAATGATGTTTCTATCCACATTTTACAGTGGGGGAAATTGAGTCAAACAGAGCTTAAATGTCTTACTCAGAGGCACACAACTTGTAAATATCTGATGTCAGATTGAACTCAGGTACTCCTGACTACAGTCCAGTACTCCATTCACTGTACCACCTGGAACAGAAAATGTTATTTGTGCAGAAGATCAAGAAGGTCATTTAACTAAAGCACAGGGTTCAGGAAGGGAGGAAAAAGTATAATGATAGAAAAAAAAGTTAGAGGCAGATCATCAAGGGCTTTATATACCAGAACAGTTTGTATTTGTTCCTAGAGATTATAAGGAGTAACTGTTCAGTCTCAATGGGTAGCAAAATAGTCAGATATACTTTAGAAAAATCATTTGTAACTGTATGTAATAAAAATTGGAGAGAAGAAACAAGAGGCAGGGAGATTCAAGTAGAAAGCTCTTATAATAGTTTGAACTGATTCTTAGAACAATCATGTGAGGGAGGGGTATTCATACGGCAACGGTGAGGTTCATAGAAGTAAGTTGAGGAAACTGGTTTACAAAAACTATCAACTTCAGGGATTAGAACCCAATCTAAGTTTTTCTCGGACCAAATATGGCACTTTATCCACCATTATTGTATTCTGTATCTCTATTACGGAAGTTTTGAATAATGAGCCACCCCAAAACACCAGAATTGTATTTTACCTTTATTATATGAAGCCTTTGACACAGTTTTGCACTCATGGCTTATTCATGTTCTGCAAATACATAAAACAAACCCAAGTATAGTGAGAATATTGTGTGTGTGTATATATATATATATATATATATATATATATATATATATATATGTTAATTTAAAGGACCCTACCAATACAATGTCAAGAACAATTTATGTAGAATGTATTATATTTGGAAGAGAATGATTAGATAAATTTGATTCTGCCTAATTTTAAGTATTTTATGCTCTCTCATGAATAACGCAAATTGTGGTGTCAAATTGAAGAGAATGCCACACCAAAAACCGATTATTAATCACTTAATATCCCTGTAATAAATCATTATATGATTACACACACACAAAACATAACATAGACACATTAAACACCTTGTTAATTACATGTCAACTTTAATTATATTGAAATATCATTAGGAATTGTTTTTCCTTAATTCTCAAAGAGGACAATCTTGCTGTGACATGCAAGTGAATTGGACTTAAGTGAGGGAAGGTTTTGCAAAGTCACCAGCTATATTTTCCCCTCTGGAGCCATCTATGTCCAGTGCAAGTTGTAGATCAGGATGACTGGAGAAGGCCTTGGATACAGTGAGAGGAGAACATGACTTCTTTTTTTAAAAAATAATTTATTTTTCAGTTCTTAACATTATCTTCCACAAGAATTTGAATTCAGTTTTCCCCCATCTCTCCCCATCTCACACCCAAGTTCACCATGCACCCCATCCACCAGTCTGTCATCCCTTCTAATATCCACCCTTCATCCATCCCCCTTCCCCTCTATTTTCCTGTAGAACAAAATAGATTTCCATACCTTTGCCTATATAGCTTAATTTACAGTTGCAAGGTAAAGCAATTTTTAACATTCATTCTTAAAGCTTTGAGTTCCATATTCTCTTCCTCCCTCCCAACCTACCCTCATCGAGGAAACAAGCAATTCAATACAGGTCATACATGTGAAAAAATGTAAAACACTTCCATGATAGTTATGTTGTAGAAGACTAACCACGTTTCCCTCTGTCCTATCTTGCCCTTCCTTTAATCTATTTTCTCTCTTTACCTGTTCTCCAACAATAGTATTTGCTTCTGATTTCCCTTTCCTCAATTTTCTGTGTCTTCTGTTATCTTTCTCTCCTATCCCCTTCCCCTTGCCTTCCTGCAGGGTAGAAGAGATTTCCATGTCCAACTGAGTGTGTGTTATTCCCTCCTTAAGCCAAATTCTGTTAGAGTAGGGCTCAATTATTTCCTTTTATCTCAGCCCTTTTCCCCTCCATTGTAAAAGCTCTTTCTTCCTTCTTTTATGTAAGATGATTTGCTACATTCTTTCTCTCCCTTTCTCTTAGTCCTAGTATAGTCCATTCAGCAGTAATTTTTTAGGTATTCTCCTTTCATATTTTTCTCATTCTGTGCCTTCTATCTCTGTGTACATATGAACATGCATACACACATATACACATACACACATACATGCACATACTTATACATATATAATATACACATATATACATACCCATATACACCTACATATATATATATATATATATATATATATATATATTCCCTCTATCAGAGTACTGAAAAAGGTCTCATGAGTTCAAATAACATCTTTCCATGTAAGAATGTAAAAAGTTCAACTTTAATGAGTTTCTTGGTTTTGCTGGGTAGGTAATTCTTGCTTTTAATCCTATCTCCTTTGACCTGTAATCATATTCCAAGCCCTTCAGTAACTAAGTGTAGAAGCTGCTAGATCCTGTGTTATCCTGATTGCATTTCCACTATACTTTAATTGTTTTTTTTTTTTTTTTTTCTGGCTGCCTGTACTATTTCCTCCTTGAGCTGGGAACTCTGAAATTTGGCTACAATATTCCTAGGAGTTTTCTTTTGGGGATCTCTTCCAGGAAGTGATTGGTGAAGTCTTTCCATTTCTATTGTACCCTCTGGGTCTAGAATATCAGGACAGTTTTCCTTGATAATTTCTTAGAAGATGATGTCTAGATTCTTTTCTGGATCATTTCAGGTTGGCCAATACATTTTAAATTTTATCTCTTGGACCTATTTTCCAGGTTAGTTGTTTTTTCAATGAGATATTTCACATTACTCTCTATTTTTTCATTTTTTGTTTCTGTTTCATAATTTCTTGGTTTCGAATAAAGTCATTAGCTTCTATCTGCTCCATTCTAATTTTTAAAGTACTCTTTTCTTTAGTGAGCTTTTGAACTGCCTTTTCCACTTGGATAATTCTGCTTTTTAAAGCATTCTTCTCTTCTTTGGGTTTTTGGACTTCTTTTGCCATTTGGGTTAGTCTGTTTGTGAAGGTGTTAATTTCTTCAGCATTTTTTTTGGGTCTTCTTTAGCAAATTGTTAACTCCCTTTTCATGATTTTCTTGCATTGCTCTCATTTTCCTTCTGAATTTTTCTTCCACCTCTCTTACTTGATTTTCAAAATTCTTTTTGAGTTCTTCCATGGCCTGAGATCACTGCACATTTTTTTTTGGAGATTTTGCTTATAGAAGCCTTGACTTTTATATCTTCCTCTGATGATGTGCTTTGTTCTTCCTCATCTGAAAGGATGGAAGAAAATATCTGTTCACCAAGAAAGCAACCTTCTATAGTCTACTTTTTTTCCCCTTTTGGGGCATTTTCCCAGCCAGTTACTTGACTTTTGAGTCCTTTGTCAAGTGGAGGGTATACTCTGAGATCTGTAAGTTCTCAGTTCCTCCAAGGTGGGACAAAAAAGGGAGAGGAGTTTACTCCTTTCCTGGCCTATACTCTGATCTGTGAGCAACCACAAGCACTCCTCTCTATGCAGGATCTCTGAGTAGGGTTCCTCCTTCACCGTCATCACCAGCTCCACTATGCCAGTTCTGTTCATCATCCCAGGACCACCACTCAGAAATGAGATCCCAGTCAGCTACTTGATTCGCCTAGGGTTTTTAGACCAACACTTCCAAAAATGGATATTGCTGCAGCAGTCACTGCTGCTGCCCTGAACCCAGAGCCAGATGACACTCCCCTTTCATCCATGTGAAAAGAGCTTTCTCACTGACTTTCCAAGTTCTCTTTGGCCCTTGTGGGTTGAGATATCTGTGAACCTCAGCTGCTGCCCATGATTCCATGCCCTGCAGCCTGCTCCAGTCCTGTCCATGCCACACATGGCCAAGCCTGCACTGTGATCCATTCTGAGACTGGTGTGATAGACCTTTCCTCTTTGCCTTCCATGCTGTCTGGGGCTGGAAATCTCTTTCACTGTTGTTTTGTGGCTTCTGCTGCTCCAGAATTTTTTTAGAGTCATTTTTTACAAGTATTTTATGGGCTTTGAGAGGAGAGTTAGATCAGGTCAGTCTTTCTGCTCTGCCATCTTGATTCCCTCCTCTGAGATCCTGGGCTTTTTAAGCTAAGACCTTTAATAGGTCTGTTTAACTGAAAGAAAGCCCTTTCAGTGGTTAAGCAGAGGTAACAAATGAAGCAGAGAATGGACTCTTTTACCTCGTCAAAAAAAATCCGTCTGGGAAGAGAAAACCCACAGGTTCTCAGAAGAGAAACAATTGGTATTTACCTTCACTCTGAACTAATCAGGATCCCCAAGTAGAGCTTGATCTGTGACCTATTCTTGGTCAATCAAAGAGAGCCAGAATGATTTGGATTTAAGTCATAGTCCTTAAGACAAAAGTCTAGCCATAAATCTCATGATTTCTTGGGAGGTTTCAACCATCAAAGTTTATATTCCTTTGGATAGAACACCTGCAGGTAAGGGTATGATACATTATGTGGACAGAGGGAAGGGAAGGCAATGAGAAAGAAAGGAAAGAGAGGGGAGAGAAAGGGAGGAAAGAACCAGGGAGGAAGATAAATATAGAGAGTAAGAGAGAGAGACAGAAAGATAGAGCAAGACAGAGAGGAAAACAGAAATAGGTGGAAGGAGGATAAAAGAAAGGAAAGGAAAAAGAAAGAAGGAAGTAAGGGAGGCAGCAAGGAAGGAAGCTGTGCTGCCCAAATGACCAGTTCCAGTTGGGTCACCAGTGGAGCAGGTCCTCCTATTACTCACAGAGGTTGTTGTTTGTCCTTAAATCTTTTTTCCTCCAAAATTAACTGTTTTCATTTTTAAGCAATCATTTCCACTAAGTTCCAGATTTTCTCTCCTTCCCTCTCAAAGATGGAATGCAATCTTATATGGGTTCCTTGTATACATTCCTATTAAACACATTTTCCTGTTACTCATATTGCATAGAAGAATTAAAACGAATGGGAGAAACCATAAGAAAATAAAACAAAACAAAACAGAAAAGAGTTCACTTCATTCTGCCTTCAGGTTCCACATTTCTTTCCCTGATGTGGATGGCACTTTGTATCATGAGTCTTTTGGAAATGTTTTAGATCCTTGCATTGTTAAAAAGAGCTAAGTCTATCGAAATCAGTACTCATAACTGTGGCTGTTACTGTGTATAATGTTCTCCTGGCTCTGCTCACTTCACTCAGCATCAGTTCATATAAATCTATCAACATTTTTTCTGAAATCTGCCTGTTTTTCATTGCTTATAGCAAAATAGCATTCCTTTACATTAATATACCACAACTTGTTCAGTCATCCCCCAGTTGAAGGGAAGTCCTTCAATTTCCAGTTCTTGACCACTACAAAAAGAACTGCTAAAAATGTTTTTGTACATGTGTCTCCTTTTCCCATTTTTATGATTTCTTTGGGATATAGACCTAGAAGCAGTATTGCTGGATCAAAGGGTAGGCACATTTTATAACCCTTTTGGTATAGTTCCAAACTGCTCTCCCAAATAGTTGCATCAGCTCACAGTTGTACCAACAATTAATGTTCCAACTCTCCCACATCTTCTCCAGTATGTATCATTTTCCTGTTTTGTCATTGAAGCCAATCTGATAGATGTGATGTGGTACCTCATTTGTGTTTTGTTTTGCATATCTCTAATCAATAGTAATGTAGAGGATTTTTTCATATGACTATATATGAGCTTTAATTTCTTCCTCGGAAAACTGTTCATATCCTTTGACCATTTATCAACTGGGGAATGATTTGTATTCTTGTAAATTTGATTCAGTTCTCTATGTATTTTAGAAATGAGGCCTTTATCAGACACACTAGTTGTAATTTTTTTCCCCCATTTTTCTGCTTTCCTCCTAATCTTGGTTGCATTGGCTTTGGTTGTGTAAAAATTTTTCAATTTAATGTAGTCAAAGTTATTTATTGCATTTTATTATCTTCTCTATCTCTTGTTCGATCATAAATTACTCCATTCTCCTTAAATCTAACAAATTATCCATTCCTTTCTCCCCTGGTCTGCTTATAATATCAGTTTTATACCTAGATCATGTATCCATTTGGACTGTATTCTGTTCTAATTAGTCTATGCCCATTTTCTACCACACTATTTTCCATTTTTCCCAGTAGTGTTTTTCAAACAGTGAGTTCTTATTCCAGAAGTTGGGGTCCTTCAGTTTATGAAACAATAGACTACCATTGTCATTGACTACTGCATCTTGTATACCCAAACTATTCCACTGATCTATCCCTCTATTTCTTAGCTAGTACCAAGTGATTGTGATGATTACTACTTTATAATAGAATTAAGTAGGATTTTTGTTTTTGTTTTTGTTTTTACTAGAAGTGCCTCTGTTTGAATAATGTGATTAAAGAGATCTTACCCACTCATTGATGGGTCTGCCCATTGTGGGAAGCTTGACTAAGGGAGTTGTTTTGTAGGAGGATCCCAAATACCTTTGTTTTTTCTATTGAGGCACTGGGTTATGCCCTCTGGCTCTAAAAAGTGTGTAAATAGTCTGAGGGTGAGGTTTTACTTTGGGGTTTAGTTTTTGTAAGAGGGTTGGAGTGCCAGATGAGAACTCTGGGAAGCCACTTTAAAGAGTCCTCTGACTTTGAACACCCAGATATCAGTGTTTTCCTCTCTGGTAACTATGTGCAGGCAGTTGGACCAGTCTGTTGAATTCTGACAGAGGAAGCCAAATCTATTGGTCTTTGATTTCTCTGTATTTTCTTTGAAGGTCAGAGTGCTGACTCCCTTGAACTAGATGAAGGATATAAGTGCTTGGTTAAAGGAATGATATATGTGCTTGTTAATTCCTTGAAAGTTTCTTTCCTTTTATGAATGTAGATCTGAGAACCTGTGATAGCATGCCCCAATATTTATGTTAGGGTGCTTACTGTTACAGTATGGCACTAAATAAGTAAATTAATTTAGGGAGAATTGTCATTTTTATTATATTAGCTTGGCCAACCCACAAGCAACTAATATTTTTCCAGTTATTTAGATCTAACTTTATTTGTTCAAAAAGTGTTTTGTAATTGTGCCCATATAAGCCCTGGGATTTTTTGGCAGGTGGACTGCCACATATTTTGTAGTATCTACTGTAATTTTAAATGAGATTTCTCCTGCTATTGGGTTTTGTTATGAATAGTAGAAATGCAGATGATTTATGTGGGCTTAATTTACATCCTGTAACTTTGCCAAAATTATTTATTATTTCAATTATATCAATCATTTTACTTGATCTCTAGGATTCTCTAAGTATTTTATCATATCATCTGCAAAGAGTGATAACTTAGTTTCTTCTTTGCCTTTTCTAATCCTTCTGTTTCTTTTTCTTCTCTTATTGCTAAAGCTAACATTTCTAGTACCATATTGAATAATAGTGGTGATGGCAGACATCCTTATTCCTCTCCTGATCTCATTGGGAAATATTCTAGCTTATCCTCATTGTGTAAAATGCTTGCTACTGGGATTAGGTAGACATTACTTATTATTTTAGGGAATACTCCATTTCTTCCCATGCTCTCCAGTGTTTTCAAAAGGAATGGGTGTTGTATTTTATCAAAAGTTTTTTTCTGCATATATTAAGATAGTCATATGGTTTCTATTAGTTTTGTTGTTGATATGATCCACTATGCTGATGGTTTTCCTAATATTGTAATAGTCCTGCATTTCTGGCATAAATCCTACCTGATCAAAGTGTATTATTCTCATCATAAATTGCTGTAATCTTTTTGCTGATATTTAAAATTTTGCCTCTATATTCATTATGGGAATTAGTGTATAATATTCTTTCTCTTTTTTCACCCTTTCTGCTTTAGATATCAGCATTATATTTATATCATAAAAAGAATCTGGTAGGAGGGGCGGAGCCAAGATGGCGGAGTAGAAGGACGCACGTTTACGAGCTCCGAAACCAAAAGCCCATAGAATTAATGTAAAAAGAGACCCCCATAACTTCTGGGTCAATACAAGGTGTGCAGAAGCAGAGTGGAAGAGATTTCCCTTCCAGGGAGCCCTGGAGACCCATCCCCAGAGTCCGGCGCGCCACGGAAAGTGGACCCCACCCCCAACGCTGCCTTGGCTGCGGCCCCAGAGAAGCTGATCCGAGCAGGCTTCAGAGACGGAAGCTCCGGCAGCCGGGAAAGTCCCTCCGCCCACAGAAGCTACAGGTCAGTGAGAGAGGCCGGGCTGGAGGAGAGGGGAAGCAGGGTGTCTCCATGACTCGGGCCCCCTCGGGAGGAAGCGGTGGCGGCAGAGACGGGGGCAGGAAGCGGCGGAGGCAGAGGTGTGGGCAGTGGCTGAGGCGGCAGCGGACCGGGACCCAGGAATCCTCCAGTGGCAGGCAGGATCTTCATTATGGAAGATTCCTGCATAGGACCTGACGGAGTTGAGCCTGGGAGACGGCCCTGCCCCCATCCCGCTCTGTTACTGAAGGCTTCTGCTTAAAGCCCCGAAGGGAGCGGGGTTTAGGAGGCGGGCCCCCCCACCCCCACCTGCTCCATTCCTTCTCTGCATAAAGCCCCTGAGGGATCAGAGTCTCGGAGGCGGCCCTGGCCCCATCCCAGCACCTGAACTAAAGCTCACTGATTGACAGCCTGCAGGAGGAAAGCCCATTTAAATCTCAGAGGCCAAGCACTAGCTGGGCGGATCCAGGCGGGGGTGGAAAGGAATCTCAGAAGTCAAGTAACTGGCTGGGAAAATGCCTAGAAAAGGGAAGAAAAATAAGACTTTAGAGAGTTTTTTCCAACAAATGCAAATGATCCCGACCTTCGGATCTGATGACGAGGACGTATCCTTGCCATCAGGGAAAGATGTGGAAGGCGGGGCCTCAGTACCCCAGACACCCCAGGGGGGTGGTGGGTGGGCTCAGGCCCTGAAAGAGCTCAAAAAGGATTTTGAAAAGCAAGTTAGACAGGTGGAGGAAAAACTGGGAAGAGAAATGTCAGAGATGCAGCAAAAGTATGAAAACCGGGTCAATACCTTGGTAAAGGAGACCCAAAAAAATGCTGAGGAAATTAACACCTTGAAAAATAGGCTCACTCAATTGGCAAAGGAGGTTCAAAAAGCTAATGAGGAGAAGAATGCTTTCAAAAGCAGAATGAGCCAAATGGAAAAAGAGGCTCAAAAGCTCACTGAATTTAATAGTTCTCTCAAAATTAGAATGGAACAGATGGAGTCTAATGACTTTATGAGAAACCAAGAAATCACCAAACAAAACCAAAAGAATGAAAAAATGGAAGAGAATGTGAAATATCTCATGGGAAAAACAACTGACCTAGGAGAGACAATTTAAAAATTATGGGACTACCTGAAACTCATGATCAAAAAAAGAGCCTAGAAATCATCTTCCATGAAATTATCAAGGAAAACTGCCCTGACATTCTAGAACCAGAGGGCAAAATAAGTATTGAAAGAATCCATCGATCACCACCTGAAAGAGATCCAAAAAGAGAAACTCCTAGGAACATTGTGGCCAAATTCCAGAACTCCCAGCTCAAGGAAAAAATCTTACAAGCAGCTAGAAAGAAACAATTCCAGTACTGTGGAAATACAATCAGGATAACCCAAGATCTAGCAGCTTCTACATTAAGGGATCGAAGGGCGTGGAATAGGATATTCCAGAAGGCAAAGGAACTAGGACTCAAACCAAGAATCACCTACCCAGCTAAACTGAGTATAATACTTCAAGGGAAAATATGGTCTTTCAATGAAACAGAGGACTTTCAATCATTCTTGATGTAAAAACCAGAGCTGAAAAGAAAATTTGACTTTCAAACACAAGAATGAGAAGAAGCATGAAAAAGTAAACAGCAAAGAGAAGTCTTAAGGGACTTACCAGAAGTGAACTGTTTACACTCATACAGGGAAAGACAATATTTCTAACTCTTAAAACTTTTCAGTATCTGGGTAGTTGGTGGGACCACACACACACATGTACACGCATGCACACACATACACACATGCACACACATACAGAGATAGAGAGCACAGATTGAACTGAATAGGATGGGACCATACCTTAAAAGAAACTAGGGTAAATGGTGAGAGAGAAATGTAGGGGGAGGAAAGAGAGGGAAAGGGAAGGGGGTAACTATATGTCATTTAAGAGGCAGGTAGGAGTTTTTCTTAGTGGAGGGAAAAAGAGGAGAGCTGAGAAAAAAAAAAACAAACAAGAAGCTTTACCCTCATCACATTTGACTAAACGAAGGAGTGAAATGCACACTCATTTTGGTATGAAAACCTATCTTACAGTATAAGAAAGTGGGGGAGAAAGAGATATTGCAAGGGGGGGTGATGGAAGGGAGGGCAAAGGGAGGAGGGAGCAATTTGAAGTCAACACTTGGGGAGGGACAGGATCAAAAGACAGAAGAGAAACAAGGAGGGGCAGATTAGGAGGGATGGTAATCCAGTTAGTCTTACACAACACGACTATCAGGGAGGTCATTGGCAAAACTACACAGATATGGCCTATATTGAATTGCCTGCTGTCCCAAAGGGAATGGGTGGGGAGGGAGGGATGGGGAGAATTTGGAACTCAAAGTTTTAGGAACAACTGTTTAGTATTGTTGTTGCAACTAGGAAAGAAGACATACAGTTAAGGAGGAATAGAAAGTCATCTGGCCCTACAGGAGAAAAGAGAAGATGGAGACAAGAGAAGGGAGAGATGACAGAAGAGAGGGCAGATTGGAGATAGGGAAAATTAGATTGCTTGGGGTGTTGGGGTGGGGGGAGGGGATAAAAGGGGAGAAAATTTGGAACCCAAAAATTTGTGAAAATGAATGTAAGAAAATTAAATAAATAAATAAATAAATAATAAAAACAAAACAAACAAAAAAAAGAATCTGGTAGGACTCTGCCAATTTTCCCAAGTAGTTTGTATAGTATTGGAATTAACTGTTTTTTCAGTGTTTGACAGAATTGTCCTTAGTTCTTTAAATTGAACCATGGCATCAGGGAGGTGATGTCAAGACATGCGACTGAATTGTATTTAAATGAGGGAGGGCTGTGCAAAGACACCAGTCTCACTATCTTCTCTGGAGTTATCTAGAACTGATAATAATGTTCTTAATGTTCATGAAGAAAAAAATATTCATTATTCAATCTGTCAACATGTACTTGTTAAGAGTTTAATATGTGTCATTCACTGACCTAGGAATACAAATGAAAAATTAAAAGTTTCCTTCTCTTTAGGAATTTACATTGAAATGGGGAATGCAACATGTACACATATAAGTACATGCAAAATATATAATGAAATAATATTACCAAGTATTTATTAAGCAACTAATATATGCCAGTGACTGTTCTAAGCACTGGGGACTTTTTAAAAATAAAAGGCAAAAATAGGTTCTGCTTTAAAAAATCAACAGTTTGAGAGACAATATGAAAAAATATATGTATAAAAACCATGTATATATAGCTGGAGAGGGCACATTTTCAGCTGTGAGCATCAGGAAAGGCTACATATACAGGATGGATGTGCCAAGAGTTGAAGGAAATAAGAGATTTGTAGAAGTGCAAGTGGGGAGGGTTTAAAGACTGAAGGTTTTGAAATCCACCTGAACCAATAGATAGGAGAGATATTCTACCTGCCCAAAGACTTGTTGATATCTGAAAATCAAAGCTAAACAGGAAAAAAAGCACTTTATACCAATTATCACCTATATGATACCTTACAAAACCAAAATATATCACAATTTAATTTAAAAGTATCTAAGCAATACATCATATATTAATAAAATTCAGGACTCATTACCTTGAGGCAGCTAAATAAAAATGAATATTTCACAATCAAAAAAGAGATGAATTTATATGTATATATTATATATATTTCAGATAATGTGATAAACACTTTAAAAACTTACAGAAATACTTTTAGAACAGATATTGGTTCTCAGAGAAATAGCAGAGATTGAAGATATGTACACAGCATTGAATTTGTGAAATGTAATTGGAAATAGTTTACCTTGATATAATGTTAAAAAATAGCTAAGATATCAGACCGGAATCAAAGGCATTCTGTGAATCATATACACATAAACTTAACTGGCAATATGTGAACAAAGAAGCATTGAATAATTTTCTGAACAATGTGGATATGTTTACAGAACCAAATGTATTGTAACAGTAATATAAGACCAGATTATTGCCAACAGAAATTATAGAAAGATTATCTTTAAGGCATTTAGACATATTCACCAATACAGATTATACAAAGAAATAGTAGAAACTGTACAGCATACAACTGCATTTAAAAAAGTTGATCATTCACCAAATACCTCAACAAATACAATCAAGTGACCAGAATTATATAGCAGAATATTTCTATCCTACATCAATAGATGGTAAATCCAATGTCTTGCAACTGCAGCATTATCACAGGAAAAGTCAGTAAAAACGACAAACCAACTGCTGCCCACAATTGCTAGGACATAATATTGTCCCATTAAAAAAATAAGTGGTGATGACCCACCTGATCTCAGGTTTTGTTTAGTCTTGAGATAGTTATACCATTTTCTCTTCTCAGAAAATCACTTTCCTGACTCCATATGGGAACTGAATTTGGAAACAGGAATTCCTGCGACATCAGAGAGAAGAGGAACTTTTATAAGGTCACTTCTTTTGAGTAGTTAAAGAGTCTCATAGTGTGAAGAGGTCATCTAAGCCAGCTCATTTCTGGACAAGAATTCCTTGTCCAACATTTTCAACAAGTTAGTGTCTAGGATCGACTATCTAGGCTTTGATTCTCAGGGCAGACCACATACCTCCCGCTACTCTACTCCAACAATGCATGAAGTCCTATCTAAGCTGTGATCTAGTGAGAAATTAAGTGAGTCATTTCTACCACCTGAGAACTGCAAAAAAGAAAAGAAAATGCAGGCAATAGAAAACAGGGGTTCTGGATACAAAACTGGAAACAAAACATCTCCCAGTCTAACCAAGGGGTTAATGTAGACTGTAGACTGTGAAAGCACTTTTTCCTTTGCAAAATCCCTGAGGTAGAGAGCTTGGAAGTTCTAGAGTGCTGAGGTTTCAGCCCTAAACCTCAAAATTCCAAAGAGGCCTAACACCAGGATGTGGAAGTCCCAGTGCAAGAACCCAGGCAATTGAAGGTAAGACCCTATCTGGTCAATCAACTCACCCAGAAATTTATGGAAGGACATATCCTGGCCCTAGCATAGAGCCTCAATTTAGAAACTAAATCTGGAGAGATAAATACATTAAAGATGAAAACATAACCATTATCAAATGTGGAGATCCTCCAAAAGAAGAAAACAATTCCATAGTAACTCTAAAAATAGATTCAAAGGGAAAACATGCATTTTCCACAAGTACTACGTAAAATCCTAGAAGAATTGAAGGAAGAGATAAAAAAATGCAATAAAAGACCTGTAGGAAAGAATTAGAAGTAGAATAGATAATTTAGAAGAGAAAATGGTAGACCTTATGCAAGAAGTAGAGTCCTTGAAAATAAGAATAGATCAAAAATAAGACAACAAGCAATAGTAGAACAAAATGAAAAAAATTGAAAAACTCAAGGGAAAAATGTAAGTTACCTAGTTACAAAAACAACTGAATTGGAAAACTGGTCAAGAGGAGATAAGACAGAAATCGTTGGGCTCCCTGAAAACATTGATATAATAAAAAGCTTGGATACTATATTTCAATAAATCATAAAAAAGAATTGCCCAGATTTATTAGAATCAGGAGGCAGAAAATACATGTATGCACACACATATACATATAATATGTATATGCATGTGTATATATATATGTATATATACATACATAAATATATAATACATACATAATATATAATCCAAAGGTCACCTGCTCTAATAAATTCCCAAACAAAAGCTCCCAATAATTTAGTAGTCAAAATACAGAACTCCCATGTCAAAGAGAAGACATTACAAGAATTCAAAATAAAACAGTTGAAGTACCAAAGAATTACAGTCAGGATCACACAAGGCCTGGAAGCGTCAAATAAAAATGAGAGGGAATCTTGGAATTCAATATTTAGAAAGACAAAAGAGATGGGTTTATAACCAAGAATAAGCTACCCTGCAAAACTTAGTTAAATCCTATGTGGGAAAAAAAAAAATTGACATTTACCACAATAGGAGATTTTGAAGAATTTTTGATAGAAAGACCTGATCTGAGTAGGAAGTTTGAAATGCAAACACATGAGTTCAGAAAAAAATCTAGAAAGGAAATGAGAGATAACTTCATGGAATTTTGGATAGCATGACCTGGAGCAAAGTGAAATAAGCAAAATCGGAAGATTTTGAAGTGGTGCAACAACCAGGCAAAGAGAAACAATTTTGAAACTTGGAACAACTGTCTCCAGAAGGACCTGAAAATACTTTAGAAACATTACACCCAGTCAAGAGAGGGACACAAGCTTGGAAAAAGAAGCATACATTTTTAGAAAGCTCTCCACCCTATTTCATCCCTTTCCACCCCACCCCTCCTTTTCATATTCTCAGTTGGGAGGAAGAAAATGACATGCTAAGGAAATGAAAGGTGGTGGGAGTTAGTAATAATGTGATAATAGTAAAAAAAAAAAAATGTAAAGATGTCTTATAGGGCTATAGTAATATTTTGTGTAAATTTACACGAGGAAAATTCGACTACTAACATGACCATATTTGTGCACAGCAACGACCACAGTGTGCCAGAGTTTTTCTGGTAGACTTGGAACTTCATTGCAACGCAAAGACTTAAAAAAATCCCCAATGTTCTTTTAAGGCAAAATGCCTTCCACTTCTAGGGAAAGAACTATGGATTTTAGTCGCTGAATATAATAGATCGTTATCTTTTGTATTATATTTTGGTTTGTTATATGGCTTCTCACATTCATTTTAATTCTTCTACACAGCATGACTATAGTGAAAATGTTTTTAATAGGAACATATGCATAGAACCTATATAAAATTGTATGCCATCTCAGGGAGGGAGGGACATTTAAAATAAATAAAATTAATTTTAAAATTGTGCTGCTGAGAGTTGTGGGGAGAAGAGTAATCAAAGACAAATTTTGGCTATGTGAAAAATTTAATGAGTGCCATTAATGCCTAGTACTCATACTCTTTATTAATTACTGATTACACAAAATAAATAACTCACAAACATTGACATAAATACAACAGAAGAGAAGAATATCCTTTTAAAGGATTAATAGGGACTTTCTTGTTTTTAATGGTGGAAATGAACAGTATGTCATGGTAAATCTACTGTTTTTCAATATTATGAAATGAGGAAAGATGATAGATGAAAATTTCAATTTGAAGAGAACTGAAAAATCATTAACATCAACATTAATACCCTTCTTTTCAAAAAAACATGTTAATTTATCATGTTTCAAAGAATGTTTTGGCACCATCACATGAAAACAGGTCTACATGTAATCATCTATTAACAAATTATAAAAAAATATATTTACCTCAATATTTTTGGTCACAGATACATGCCACTGTGACAATTAGCATGTGAAGAATGTTATAATATTTTTGACTTTATTAGCAGTGCTACACACTTCAAAATGATTATTATTTCAAAAGGACCTTTCATCTGATAACCAAAATTTGATTACAAACTTTAAGAAATTATGGATAATTCACTTGGGGTTGCATACATGGAGGAGAGTTGTTTGATAGGGTGTGTTATAAATAATAGTGTTAAATAAAAAATATTCATGCTGCTCAGATGACTGGTTGCAAGCATGTAGTTAGACAAAATTATCAAATAGGCCAAAATTGTTACAGAGCACAATGGTATTAGTAGTATCTTTCAAGTTAGGGACTAATCTTGCATCTCTTTTACCTCTTCCAAATTTTCCTTTGCCATGAGGAAGAAATTGTCTCACATAATAGGAACTGACATTTAATGCTTTAATTTAGTGCCCTGATGGTTGCTATTTTTTTCTATTTTAATACTTCTATTTATAAAAGATATTAGCATGTGCTATAGATTTCATTCACTGTGGACAATGGCTAAGTGAGGTCAGTATTGCAGGAATTTTTATTCCAAGTAGCACAATGGATAAGGAACCAGGCCTGCAGTCAAGAAGACCTGAGTTCGAATCAAGCCTTAACACTTACTAACTCTATGACTCTGGGAAAATTGATCAATTTTGCCTCAGTTTTTTCATCTCAAAAATAGAGATAATAATAACACTTGCTACCCGGAGTTTCTAATGAGGCAATAATTATAAGACATTTAGTACAGTATCTAGCACAGAATAAGCATTATATTGATGCCAATATTATTGGTGTTGCTTTTACTGCTGCTCTTGTTAAATTACTTATGAGGAAACTGAGATAAAGTCACTTGACAGTTTCTTGGCTAGCTACGGACGGCATTCCAAGTAAGACTTGAAAGAGGAAAGGTTAGAAGTCAATTCTTCTAATTTCCAGCCCAGAAATATTTCCATTAGTCCTTCTTCTGCCGGATAATACATGATAGGAGCCTAAGATTATATGTATGTACATATGCACATAACCATATTTGTTCAGAGGCATGCGAAACTGCTTTGATGATATTTCAAATCCTTTGAGAAGATTTATTTTGGAATCATCAGATTGAGTTGCAACAAATAAGATTAGCACTTTGGGATAGGACTCCCAATGCCATCTGTGGTGATTAAAACCTCCATCCCAGTGGGGAGGAAGGAGAGATGGGGAGAAAATTTGGAGCTCAAAGTCTTGTGGAAATGAATGTTGGAAACAAAAAAATAAATTAATAAATTTTAATTTTAAAAAATGGAACTATAAAATGACTTATTGACCCGTAGTCAGAATGTCACCACCGGGCCTGAACTGCCCCTTTTTATATCACTAACAGTCCAAAAGACATAAGTATATTTCAGTGCCCCCTTCAAAGGTTTTTTTGTTGTTATCTTTTCTTTTTTTCTTTCTTTAACTCAACCTGCACTGTAGAAATTGGCTTACTTTTCAACTGCACAGGTGATATTACTGAGAGTTTTTGGCTAATAGGGAAGAAGCAGCTATATTAAGCTTCATACACTCTCTTGATACTCATTGTGTTTCTTCTGCATCTCCACAAATACAATAGCTTTTCATTGTTTTCAGGGGCAAGAAGGAAGAAAAACATCATCATCATTTCATGTCTATATCTGTGCAACATATGCTGGAGATGACAAAATAAACATGGATGTGGAAGTGCCCTCAAAGTCTAACCAGTCTAACTTTCATTTCCAAGATGCCCAAAATTGGGCTAGATACTAAATAAATAAATAGTGGAAAATCATTTACAGTTTACACATCTACTCCCTCCCTGAAAAAAGGGGGACAGAACAGACATTTAGAAATGTCTGATTAATAAATATATTTTCTTAAATTTGTAAATTGTGTTGATGCCAATTAGATACACACTATAACAATGACTTATTTTTATGAAAATGTTAAGGAAACAGGTTTTCACAAATGACATTCTTTACAACAATCATGAATGAAAACTGAAGAGAATAGAAAATCTTGTGTCAAAACAAAAGACATTAATAAAACATTTTTTAAACAAATAAAATTGAAGTTTTCAAAGGAAACTCCCAAAACTGTGAAGCATAGAGAATAATGAAATGAGGTCAGAATTAGGAAGCCATGTGCTTAAACTCTGCCAATGACATGTATTGGCTTCATAGCCCAAGGGAAGTCACTTAGCTTTTCTGTGTGCAGATAATTCCTTTAAGACTGTAAATTGCTGAACAATAGCTGAAGTGCATTGGTAAAAGGAGAAAAGGAGTATCTCCCATGAATAAAATCACAAGTCTAGTTCTACCCCCCCCAAAATGCATGCATTCATGCATAGATGTATGTACATATATATTCATAATGTATGCACATGTGCATATATGCATGCATACTTATATCTATATAAATTTCTACAATATGTATAATTTTTCAAATATTTAATTTAATAAAACAAAATGAACCATTAAAAGCTGTCCAATATTACATACTTTGATATACGGAACAAGAATTACCTTTGGTCTTCTGATTATCAAAAAGTAGAATATAAATCAATGTGATAGATGCTCAAAAAAGATGTTTGCTGGTCTATAAAGAATTCCCTTCATAGAACTCAGGTGAAATGGAAATTTAAAATGGGAAGATTTTTCTCATTCATTAATAGGCCCATGTTACCTGCCTGAGTTACATGGAAGACTGAGTCACATGGAGTTTGTGGTGGGAGGAGTTTGCTGAATGGGTAGAACAGAAAGAGGCAGAGCTAGAACAGAGCTGAAAGGAAGTCAGTCAGGAAAGCATTCAGAGTTAGGAAGGATACAGGCTACTGGCTAGTGTGAGTGAAAGGCCTTCTTTGTGATTTTTTTTTTTTTTTTAACAAGACCTACTTGTGATATATTTAATAGAACTGGTTTGTGGGAAACCTTGCAGAGGGACAGCCTGGGGAATAGTGTTGTTCTCTGCATTATTGTGTGTAGATTTTTTTGTTACTATGATGGATTTGGCTTTCTGGCATCTGAATAAATGTTTTGGATCTGTCTTCCATGCAGAGAATCTGTGGCATTTCAAAATTCAGAATGGTACTGGAATATCCATGGCTGTTATGGGCACTGTGGATACTGCATTGCCTCTACACCAGGTGGAAGGAGATAAAGGAAGGTAAAGTCTTAGGGGATTTTGTTCACCATTAACATAATCCTGATTACATGAACATCTGTTCAGGCCTAAGTTGGACCAGTCCAATGTTTCAGGACTGTATGAAGTACTCCTGTAGAATTAAAAACAAAAACAAAAAACTAATGACAAAAAGTTAGAGAATAGAACTTCTAAATTTATAAAATAAAACTATTCCCAGCTTCTTGTAAAATCTTCATGATAATCAGAAAATCTAGGTCAGGAATTTAGGAATGAATTCCCTATGAGCAGTAGGAGTTAAAGTATAATATTTAAACTTTCCTCCATAAAGCTTGGCCTTCCTTCAGGAAGCAAAGTTAAATGGTCTCATACCATCCTGAAAGACCAGAAAATATTATATCTCTCTGGATTCAAAGTCCAGTATGTAGGGGTCCAGGTGAAACTGCTGAAGAAAAAAGTGGAAAAGAGAGTTAGGTAAAAGCAGTTAAAAGAAAAAAGAATAAGGAGACTTTAGTTAATCCTCTTCAATGGTACTTAGGCATGGCATCCTAGCTCCTTATTAAAGTAGCCCCAGTCATCACCTGAATAAAATCAGTAGAGTTTCTACCCCAGACCAAGTCCCAAAATACTATAAATCTTCATAAAAGAGATCCACACATATTGGGAAAATCAAATCTAATTATTCATATGGAAAAACTCAAGTGAATGGAATTTATATTATCTAGACAATGAAATTCATCTACCTGTGTACTGAACTGGCTCATTGGACAGGTTCATCAGTACATGTGTTTTAGATAGGGACTACAGCTTAAATGAGTCACATCCAGGATTGAACAGGATAAGAAGAGAAGACTGACTAACATTTGATAAACTGTTGAGTATGTACAATGATCCCAAGGTATTCTCTGACACAAAAGTCCATTCTTTTAACACAAACACCCTTTTGATGATACCATGTGGTTGTCAATATTTGAATAATGCAATTATCAAAGAATGAAAATTTCAGATGACCTAAAGATAATACAGACATTCATGAAAGGTATAAGATTTATAGTAAGCTATCTCTTTTAGACTATCTAAGATGAGAAAGGGAGGCATACAGAGGGAATAAGGAATAACCAAGAGAAAACATGTAGATTTCATTGTTACCCTTTTATATCCATGTTAAAAGACTAATCAAATGCCTCCAGTGTGAAGAGCATTTTTGAGAATGCATAGTCAAAAGTCATGTAGGAAAAGAAGGTGTTGTAGGATGAGATGTGCACCAGTGGAAACAGGTAGTGATACTATTTCTGGTTTCATAAATACATTGACATAGTGAAATAAAGTGTTTTAAGAAATATATTTTTATTTTTGCAGGTTATGGAATAATTCCTTTTAAGTTATCACCTGTTGTATAAGTACTACAATAATATTATGCTGATTTTTTTAAAGTGTATTATCAAGACAAGTAGACTATATTCTGCTCTGCTCTGAACACATGTAGACTATAATGTATAGTTTCAGATGTCACATTAGAGTGGTCATAGATAAAATGGATAGTATCCAGAGGAAAGCCACTAGCATTTCAAAGGCTGAAAATTTTTTTCAAAATTGAATACAGATTAAAAGAGCTAAGGAGATTTAACTTGGAGAACACAAGAGTTAGAACATGATAGCTCCCTTCAGGTATCCAAAGGACTGTCAGGTGGGACAGGAATTAAATTTATTTGATCTGGCTCAAATTAAAATTTGTAAAAGAAAGCACATACAAATTCGGAAAGGACTCAGTACCATTTTGTTGCTACCATGTAAAATCTAATATGCACTAAAATTACGTAAAACAAGTTTGTGGAGGACAGAGCTATGATGGCAGAGTGGAAGCAGGGACCTGCTTTAGCTCTCCCCCAAAACCCTTCAAAATACCTGTTGAAAAAAAAAAACAACTCTAAACAAATTCTAGAGCAGCAGAAGTCACAAAATTACAGAATGGAACAGATTTTCAGCCTAAGGCAATCTGGAAGGCCTATAGAAAGGCTCTATTGTTCCAGGTTCAGAGAGGAGCACAGCCCAGCATGGGTTGTACCAGCACAGATGGAACTGGAGCAGGACTCAGGGTGCTGAACTACTAATAGTTGTGGTGGTTTCCAGATTTCTTAACCCACGTATGCCAAAGACAACTTCAAAGGTCAGTGGGAAAACTCTCTCACCTGTATGAGAGAGGAATGTGATCTTGCACCAGTGCCAGTCCCAGGGTGGTGATAGCCACTGCCACAGCAGTGACTGCTTTTGAAACTTTTAGAGCTCTTAGCCTACAGATGGTGGGGGAATCAAGCTGTTGATCTGGGTCACAGTTCTGGATGGCGGTGCTTTCGGCAATGAAGAGTGATGGTGTGGCAGAGCTGGTAGTGGCTGTGGAGAGGGAATCCTACTCACAGTTCCGTGACTGAAAAGAGTGTTTGTGGTTGATTACTGACCAGAATGCCAGTTAACATAACGCCTCTCCTTTGAACACTCCATTTTGGAAGAAATGAGAATTTACAGGACCCCAGAGCTATCCCTGAAAAGAGCTGCACAAAATCCCTGAAATTTGGGGCACCACACCCTGCCCTTAACAAAGAGCTCAAAAGTCAAGTGACTTTTGGGGAAATGACCAAAAATGGGGGAAAATAAAACTATGTAATATTAAGCTTATAATAAAGAATCTGGAAAAAAAACTTAATGAAAAAAATCCAACATTTTGAAGGGAATGTGTGAAGTAGAGATAAATAGTAGATAGACACCATGGCTGGAAGTCAGGAAGACTTATGTTCAATTCTGCCTCTTATGTATATTGGGTGTGTGGACCTGGATAAGTCAGTTAAATTCATTGTGCTCTAACTCACTCTGTAAGACTAGAATTTATGGGCAAGTTATGATCTATATTAGTAAAGGAAGTTCCTCAGAGGGAAGGAAAAAAATTGACTAACTTAGTTGGTTGTAGGGTATTCAAAGCAAGAATATAAGCTTAAACATAAAGGCTAAGGACACCAGGCTTCCTTCCCACATAAGCTGAATCCAACACAGACTGATAGCAGATAGATGTTACTACTATATGTTAATATAAGAAGAATTTTATTTGACTGGATGCCCTTTTCATTTTCTGAGATTTTACACTGTGCAGAATCAAAGTAAACCTTTGCCTCTATGAATTAGACTTTTATGGAAATCCCTTCAGAATCACAGAATTACAAAGGACTTTATATGACTCTAATCTATCTCAGAGGTGGGGAACCTGGGACCTCCAGGCCACTTCAGGCCACACATTCTCCACTCCTGGATCTAAAATATTCCTAATAAGTATTCCTCCAACCTTTAATGGAAGACTTCTAGTGAGGAGGAATCCACCTTAGACAGCTCATTCCATCTTGAGGTAGTTCTTCTAATTTTTTTCCTTACCTTCAGTTTTTGTCCATTTATCCTATTTCTGCCACCTGAGGGACAAGCAGAATAAGTCTAAACTTCCTTTCTTATTAACCTTTTTCATGCCCAGAAAAAAACTTGTACATATTGTTTTATTTTTTTATGATGGAAGATTTTTAATTTCTTTTGGTTAATGT
This sequence comes from Bettongia penicillata ogilbyi, assembly GCA_023548195.1. Taxonomy (NCBI): domain Eukaryota; kingdom Metazoa; phylum Chordata; class Mammalia; order Diprotodontia; family Potoroidae; genus Bettongia; species Bettongia penicillata. Next base: position 12,797,467 of record JAJHZJ010000470.1, on the reverse strand, counting down.
ATCTAAGTAGATTTAAGCAAGTCTTCTAATGTTGTGGAACTCATTTCTCTATCTGTATAAATAGGGAGCTGTAATCCAGTTCACCGATGAGGGGAAACTTATATAACCCTCATTATAAAAATAAAGTTATACCATTAATAAGAAATCATAGAATATTAGAATTTAGAGGTAAAGGACATTACCAATCCTCTAGTTTAATCTCTTATAGTACAGATTAAAAAAGTACTGACCTTGAAAAATGAAATGATTTGTATAAGATAGCAGTCACAATCTTTTGGGTCTTAAGACCCTTTCACACTCTTAAAAATTATTACCCCCTCTCCCCCAACAAGAACTCTTGTTTATATAGGTAAAAACTATTGGTATTTACCAAAATTGAGAAAAAAATGTTAGCAAAATGGTAAAGAAAAATGTTTGACTTCATAGATACCTTGAAAATCTCTAGATTCCTCGGGGTCCAGAGTCACACTTTAAGAGCCACTAGTTTGGGGTCTAAGAATTTAGCAACATGGGTATGTCTCTTTTTGAAAGTTTATTATTTTTTCTCAGTCATAACTCCAATTGAATACATTGAGCTACAAGAGTTAGAGGCTGAGATCAATTGCACAATTTATATAAGGAACACCAAGGTGGTCACCCTAAAAAAAAAAAAATAGATTATTCAAAATGGGAAATAGTGGCTGGATAAGTTAGGATTGTGTCAATTTATGTAGAGTTCTGTCTGGACCATCTCCTAAATTGTTAAACAGGGAGGTAAAATTAAAAAAAAAAAAGACTGTCTTAGGAAAACTAATTTGCAAAATAAAGAAGAGAGTGGCAATACCAGACAAAGGTATATATTTTTTAAATGGAGTTAACGTTTTTTGTTTTTGTTTTTTTGTTTGTGTGTGTGTGTGTGTGTGTGTGTGCTTAAAGGCATAAGGGAGGGAATCTGTGGTTCAGTGGGTTAGTGAAAAGAATTATAAAGAAGATTAGGAGAGAATAAGTATGAGGAATGCATTCTGGTATAGCGAAGCTAAACATTTAGACAAGAACAGATTCAATGTCTGCTTCGGATACTTACTAGGTTATTGTGTGATGGCAGGCCAGTTACTTAGCTTCTCTAGGAGAGTATTTCTTCCTTTTAAAAATGAGATAATACTGACAGTGGTATTTATTTCACAAGATTAATACAGTCTCAGCCATAAATGAGATAAAATATGTCAAATACTTTGCAAATTTTACAGGTTGCATAAAAATAATGATTTTTTTCCTCAAGTTCTTCAGCATGAAAAGAAGAATTTTGTCCAGAATCCAGCCAAATAAGAAATGAAGTCATCACCTGGAAAATCAACATGGGAAAAGGGAAAAAAATAAGGATTCTCCAGATAGAGGAGAACATTTGAAACAAATGCCAGAGGAAGTGATCTAGAGAATGGGCTATACTGGAGACATTTTGTTGGCATTTCACTAGAACAAGGAAAAACCTGTCACTAAATCTTCTTTAAGAAAATATGTAATTTTAAGGAGTGATTTTTAATGAATTTTTGCTATGGACATCTCTTAATTTATTAGCTACATATTACTTCCCTTTAAATCAAAGACTATAATACCTTTGATCTTGACAACATTACAAAACATTTTAATATGAACGTCACTTCTTCTGTGAAGTCATTTATCCATAATTCATTTACCTCCTGTAATACTGTGATTACTGTTGATAATTTATTGTCTTGCCTAGAATGACCTTAAAATAGTGTGCCTGAAAAAATGGAGTAAAAATTTGATCCTAGACATCATTAGATTAATCTAATTACAGGTTGGTGCTTGAAAAAATGTTAACTTCCAAAAATCTTTTGTCACATATAGCAAAACTTTTATTAACTAAGCTACTTTAGTTTTGGTAATAATTCCAAATAAGTTTCAGAATAATCATATGTATTAGCATAGTATTTAAGGTTTACAAAACTCTTAAAAAGAAACACTGAGAAATATATAAAGTAACCAAAAAATTTATTAGACTTCTACCATATGTAAGGCAGTGTTGAAAGCACTAGGGATTCAAGAAAGGCAAAAACACATTTCTTCCTTTAGTGAGGTCATATTCTATGTAATATGTTAGAAATAAAACTAATGCTTAAGGAACATGTTTAAGTACTGCCCTGATAAGACCATATTTACATTACTATGTTTAGTTCTGGGTGCCATGTTTTGCTCCAAAGTGGGCATCTAGATTATGCCATATGAGGACTAGATTGAAGAACTTGAGGATGGTTAGTCTGAAGAAGGGGCAACTGAAGGTGAATGGGACAAGAGGCTGGAGTAGGAAGACTTGTTTTTCTTGACCTCAGAGAGCATTACTAGAAATAATAGGTACATATTTTGGAGAAATGGACTTCAACTTGATATGAACAGAAATTTCCTAATAATTAGAGCTACATGAAAATGGAAACTGCTTCCTTTAGGGGTAGTGGGCTCCTTTTCAGTTAAGGTCTTTAAGTAAAGGCTGGTTGGTCAATGACTACTTGCCAGGTATTTCTAGAAAAGATTTTTGTTCAATTGCAGGTTAGATAACCTTGGAAATTCTGAAGTGTCTCCATTTTAGGTAATCTGGTCTATACATAGCTCTGTGTAGACCTTTCTCTATTCTATATCTTTATTCATACCTTTCCACTTGCCTGGGGGTCAGTTAGGTTGTTCAGTGGATAGAGCACCAGTGCTGGAGTCAGGGAAGCTTGAGTTCAAATCTCACTTCAGACACCTGGCACTCACTAGCTGTGTGACCTTGGGCAAGTCACTTAACCCCAATTGTCTTGTACTGGGTAATCTCCAGTCATCCTGATGAATCTCTGGTCACTGGTTTCAAATGACTCTGGAGAAGAAGTGAGGCTCATGACCTGTGCAGCCCTCCCTCACTCAAAGCAAAATCAAGTGCAAGTCATGTCATTATTTCTCTGATGGCACAGTAATACAACAAAACTTTAAGGATGAACACACACACACACATTCTATTAAGAGAGACAAAATGCAAACAACTATGTACAAACAAGATACATAGAGTGTTAATTAAAGATGATGTCAGAGGGAAGACATTAGAATCAAGAGGTATAAGGAAAGATGTGTCAAAGAAGTGGGGATTTTATCTGGGACTTGAAAGAAACCAGGAAATCCAGAAGGCAATGAGAATCAACAGAATTCCAGTCTTGTGGGACAAGTGAAATTCCCTACAGAATCGTAATTGTCTTGCTAGAGACAGCAAGAATGGCAGTGGAAATGGAACATAGAGTATATGAATGGGAATAAGGTATCAGAAAATCGAAACACTTTGAAGGAAGTAGGTTATTAAGTACTTTAAGAGCAAAATAGAGGATTTTTATATATGCTCTTAGAGGAGATAGGGAATGAAAGTATTATATTTTCATTTTACAGACTAGAAAACTGACTCAGGATAGTGAATTTACCTTTTCAGAACCACAAGGTTATTAAATGAAAGAATGGGAATCATAACCCAAGTCTGTACTCTTTCTGATCTCAAAAGTTAGCAAGAACTCAGATACAGAAGTTGCCACAATTTGAGACTGAAATTTTATGGTGAAGTCAACGTACCATTTGGTCACAGCCTATTAAGCCACTATTCCCAAACAGCATCAAATAATAATTCATAATCCTCAACACGGATCTTCAGTTGTAGAATTTTTTCCCATGAAAGTCCCACATAATTCTGACTTTCATTGTCCACCATGAAGGTCAGTGATGCTAGTACAAGATTGTGTCATGGGTTTTAATGAGAGATGTTACTTTAAATGAAATCCATAGGTCCCTTAAGCTTCCTCTGTTGTTAAGAGTTGACTCAGGACTAGGTTCAGAAATTTCAAAGTAAGTCAGGCAGTTTTTCTAGGACAAAGTGTGAAAAATACCAATCTAAGGATTAGTTGTGCGAAGAGAATGAATATATGAGATATAGTGATTCATATAAGTTTCTATGCTGGCCACACTTAGGTTGACCCTTGACTACACAATCTACAATTTGTTTTGAAAATAAAACATTATTCTACCTAAAGGGAGCCAGCTATTTTGCTACCTTCAATGACAACCCAACCTAGAACTATTTGGAACAGGAAGAGGAAGCTTACACTGCAAAACTGAAGAATTATTTTAGATAAGGAAAAGATTTAGTTTAGCTAGAAAAAAGGTCATTGTAGAGGGAATACTTGATAAAACATGGGTTAGACTAAATGACCTCTAGAGGTCCTTTCAACTGTGAAATGCTCTATGATTTTCCTGATGGTACTGTAAACGGACAGTTAATCTCAATGTTTCATATAAAATATTTTAAATTTATTAAATGTTTAAAAATATAAGGGAAAAAACATGGGCTAACCATGTTCAAGAGTTAAGGATAATCAAAGAGTAGTCTATATAGTCTTGGCCATCCTTGAGATATCCAGAGAAATAAGGTAAAGAAGCGCTCCCAAAACATTTCATGGACTCCTTTATGATGAATTTATGGAAAGCCAAGGTCAAGACTTGTATATGATAAGAAGACAATGGTGGGTGTTAATCTTCATCGTTTGCTGAGCTCACAGATGTGCTGGAGATTTAGAAACAAAGGTGAAAAAGTTCTTGCCCTGAAGACTAGATATTCCAATCATTCAGTGGGTGCCCCCAGTTATCAGCCAGGTGACTAGACCTGCCCCCATGTCATCTGATTCATAATGAAAAGCCAAATTGTATAAATGCCTTTCAACAGATCAAAAAAGAAAATATAAATCTGTTAGGGGTGGGGGAACAGGCTGACAGGAGAAAGTTTAATACAACAAAACTTTTAAAGTACCTATTATGTATTGGGCATTGTGTTAGTTCTTGAGTATTAAAGAAAAAAACCAAAACAGCCCCTTATATTGACAAATATACATTCTGCTGGGGTGATCTACATATATACAGAATACATAATTACTTCTTAAGGGAAAGAGAACTGACATCTTGAGGAGGTCTTGAAAGTCTCCTTATAGCAAGTGGCACCTTCCAAACTTTTTTTTTCTCAAAGAGATCATGGATATTACCATTTGGAGTTAAAAAAGGAACAAATTATAAACATGAGCATAGGTACTATTCTGGAGGCAAGATATAGGAAGTTATGTACAGGGAACAGTTACTAGGCAAGTTTGACTACAACAGAAAGTAAGTGAATTAGAGTAATATGAAATGAGCAGAAAGGTCAAGGGCAGTATGGGGAGGTTCATAATGTTATGACCTCAGACCTAGGAAGACTTGGATTTAAGTCTCAATCTTGGGAACGTTCTTAACTTAGCAACTTGGATTGATAAAATATGTCCTCAATTGGGAGTTTCCTAAGCAAATGAAATTACAGGACAAATCCCCATACTATCCCTAGAAATGTTAGGTGGGAGCAATATTGTGTAGCGCTTTAAATATCAGATGATATTTTTGTACCTAAGTACAATTCTGTCTCTGAAATATACTTGAAAAATTCTAAGTGCTTTGTATTTCTAATTTCATTATACTCTTGCAATAGCCCTTCAAAATAAGTAGCATAAGTACTACTAAACCCATTTCCTCAATGAAGACACTGAGCTCAATGAGGAAACTGAGATTTAAGGAATTGACCTAGAGTCATATAAATAAAAATAAATGAGATTCAAAATTAAATCCATTGATGCCAAGTAGAATCCTTTCCCCTATGTTTGAATTCTGAACTAAATGGGCTAAGGTCGGATTGTACTTATGTCACTGCAGCACAAACTTTAGATACTGGGCCTGGAATATCCATGACTCTGGATGCCCAGAAGAGGACTTGGAAATACATCCAGATAAAAAAATAATGTGAAAAGTATTTCCTATACATTTGGGGAAAATCTGCTGATCACTTCATATTAACATTTTTTATAAACCTATATCTAAACCTATTTTATTTACCAAGCTTCTCCTTCTGTTAGCCAGCATCATGACCAAAACAAAGGCAGTTTTAAATGTTTTTATTCTGTGATAGGATTTGCATTTAGTCTACATCAAAGCTTTTATAAGGTAAACCTTATTACCCCCAATCTAATTCATATCTACATAATCAATCATTTAGTTTGGGAAACATGAACAGACTTCAAGATTTGGCCGAGTGGAGCCAGACATGCATATTGAAAAAAGAAAGGCAATATACATAAATTATACTGGATGAAAAGCATTCCATTAGCTCTGGACAGATGACCTTCATTACTTCCAAAGTAATTTTAGAATGGATAAAATTTATATTTTAAAAAAAGAAACCATATTGAGTTATTAACAGTTGTCTAGATTTTGGCAAAGGTTTGGGGATAATTTAATATTAGAATTTTAGTCTTTGTAGTCAATAATTTCCAATAGCCTAATCTGATTTTATATTATTGCATTTGATTAGAATTAGTTGTATCTTTTCATAATTTAGATTTATGAAACCCAGAAATGTTTTTTTTTAATTTTTAGTGATTTCCTAGGTGAAGTACCATAAAGTTCTTTTTCTTCTCTTATATTTCAGAATGTCTATAATGAAAGTTTATTATTTATTGATAAGTATAGAGATTGGATCTGGAATTTCATTGATAAAGGAAGCTTCCAATTAGGAATGCAAGAATGGCAATGCAAGTTGTCAACCTCTTTGCAAATAATAATCATAACGAATTGCATAGAACACTGAAAGATTAAGTGACTTGCTTACTATATACTGGGGATGGAATTTGAACCTATGTCCTCCTGGCTTCAAGAAAAGCTCTCCTTTCACCATGTCATGATTCCTCTCCAGTGACTACAAATATTGGCACTACCGTCATTATCACCAGCAGCAGCAATGGCAGCACCGTCATCGTTAGCATTACGCCCCATTTACAACATATTCTCACTTCCTGCACCCAATAAATTTCATACCATCTTCTGGAATTTTTTTCTCCCCTTTCTTGGAGTTAGCAGGGAAATTTGAGGACATTTAATCCAAACCATACCTAAAGTATACTCTTTTCTCTGAAATACAAAAACAAACAAAAACCTATTCATCCATATGATGGTATACCAATATTTTTGGAGAGGAATACCAATATTTTTCTGGTCTGTCCATTCCACTTTGTGTCAGAGTTTTCCAATTAGATTTTTTTTCTTTTATCACACTGTAATTAGTCTTTCTGTAACTTCTATCCAATGTTCCTACTTCGATATTTTTGCCTGAACTTATGTTGTCTCCACTTGGTCATCTCATGGCTTCATTCTTGTAGATCTCAAACTAGCATGCTTCGTCGCTATAGACTGAACCTTTAGTTCTGGCAGGCTTTCCTCATCTGGCTGGCATTGTATTCATCTAACCACTAAATAACTCATCTTTTATATTGCCCCATTTTTCAGTGAACACATTTTTATTGTGAAGAATTCAAGTTTAAAAATAGGTTCCAGATAGTTTGAAATCTATACATGAGGTCTCACATGGAGAAACTAGCCTTGTGCTAATGGAATCTGAAACACAGAATAAAGATTTCAGTGTTTGGATATTTTATTATAGTGTACAAGTTGTTATAATCTTTTTTCTTGTTTGTGTTATGCATTAATTTAAAAGTGAGAGATTCTATTACTTTCATATTTTAATGCCAAGTTGAAATTTCCATTTTCTTAAAATATATTACCATCATATGTTCAATGTATCAGCTTTTTGCTGGATTGTTAATTTTTTTGTTTTTAATTATGTTTACTAGAAGCTACTGATATGTGTGCAATGTATTTAAATGTTGTGATTCATAGAATCATTGACTGTTAGATACTGAAAAGACCTTACAGATTGTGTCATCCAATACCCTAATTTTCAGATGAAGTAAGCGGATCTATCAACCAACAAGTGTAACTAATTGCTTACCCTTTATGTTTCATTCACTGGGACGCTTGGCTTACAAATACAAATGTGAGGCAGTTCCTGACTTCAATGAACTTAAATTTTATATGGGGATGGGAGATGGTGGACTATAACATGTGCACAGCATATGTCAATTTGGAGAATCTGGAAGGACTCCTTAAAGAAGGCTCCACTTTAGTTGACATAATTGATTTATTTGTAGTTCAAAATAATTAAAGATATCAGGTCAAGACCTTCACATTCCCTATCAATCTTATCTTTCTAGGCTATTTTTATATCACTTCCCTTTATGCACCCTATGTACCAACAAAACCGACTTATAATTCCCTATACATGAAATGTCATCTATAATCTCCCTGAGCTTTGATATAAAATGTCTCCTACATTAGGAATGAGCTCCCCTCTTCAATCTGACTCTTAAAATCCCTAGTTTCCTTCAAGTTTTTTTATTTTATCACTGTGGGGATCTCTGAATATTAGGATTCTTTCTACTTATGCTGATTTGTAACTTGTCTACAATTTATAGGGATGGGGCAGTGAGATCTTAAGAGATTTTAAATGGCAACACTGTTGATATATAACAGAGCTAACAACTGAATCCATGTCATTCTAACTCATAATACATAGTACTATCCTCAGCACTATTCCATGCCTCACTGTTGGAAGTGTACAATCCAACTAAATAAAACATATCTATTATTGTGTTTTTAATAGGTGATAGAGTTCATTTGGAGAAACAAAATATCTAGGTATCAAGGAAATATTGAAAAAAGTGTTAAGGGGATAGCATTTCCAGGCTTCGAAATATATTACAAACCATTAATAATTAATACCATTTGCTATCGTAAATCAATACAGTTAACTAGAAAATGGTGACTCAGAGACAATGGAATTAATAGTTCCAAAGCATAAATTACACAGTCAATAACTCCTTATTTCATAAGATTTACTGGGGATACTGGAAAACAGGTTAGCAAAATTGAGGCTTAGACCAATACTTTACACTGTATTCCACAGTAAATATAAAACTGAATATTAAAGGTGACAATATAAAAGTTAGAAGAGAAGCATATAATATGCTTGTCACAGAAATGGGTAGATGAATATTTAAAAAATAAAGACAATTACTAAAGATAAAAGTGACAAAACTGATTCCATAAAACTGACTAAATTGATTCCATAAAACTGAAAAGCTAATGCACAAGAAAATGTATCTAGAATAAAAAAGTGTTAAAATTTTTTTAATCAAATTTATGCAATATGGGATGTATAGGCAATAACAGACCTATAATACCAAAAATCATTCCCTGAGAGATGAGTGGTTGAAGGATATGAGCAACAATTCTCAAAAGACTAGTTACAGCCACATGAAATAATACTCCAAATAAAAGTGAAGTAAATCAGAACAGCTCTTTTCACCTCTTATAGAGCAAATTGTAAGAGATAACAAAAGATAGAGTCATTGTTGAAAGAGTTATGGGAAGATAGACATATAGGTGAATTGATTATAGATTTCTAAAATAGTATAACCATGCTGGAAAGCAATTTGAAATTATTCCAATAGAATGGCTAAAGTCTCCAGACATTTTAAGGTAAATATCACTTAGCTAGGAGTACACCTCTAGAGTAATTTATAGAAGAAAGTCCCAATATGCACCAAACTACTTATAATAGTACTTTTTGTGGTAGCAAACAGAAGCAAAGCAAGTTTCCATTAACTGGGGAATGGGAAAGAAATTATTCTACATGAATTTAATGGAACTTCACTATGTTGTAAGGGGACAAAAAGATAATAAAAAATGTAGGGAAGCATGGAAAGACATGGGCAGCTAGGTGATACAATGGATAGAGCAGTGGGCTTGGAAACAGAAAGACTCATCTTCATGAGCTCAAATATGTCCTTAGACCCTTACTGGTTGTGTGACACTGGGCAAATAACTCTGTTCAGTACCTCATCGGTTAAAATAAAAAAGCTGGAGAAGGAAATGGCAAACCACTTATGTATCTTTGCCAAGAAAATCCCCAAAGGAGTCACAAAGATTTGGACTCAACAGAAATGACTGAAGAATAACAGAAAAAAATACTGACAAAAGTCATCTGGAAAATAAAAGTCAATAATATAAAGGGAATTAATGAAAAACAAAATGTGAGGAAATATCGCCTAACTGTACTAGATCTCAAAATGCATTATAAAACAGTAAATATCATCTGATACTGTCTAAGAAATTGAGTAGTAGGTCATTGGAATAGATAAGGTACACAATATACAGCAGTAGAAAACCATAGCAATCTAGGGTTTTATAAATGCAAAAACCAAAGACAAGAACTCACTATTTGACAAAAAGTTCTGGGAAAACTGGAAAATAGTATGACAGAAACTACATATAGACAATTATACAATTAACCAAGATTAGTTCAAAATGGGTGCATTTATTTAGACAACTAAATGAGGGAAACGTGGAATATTTTGTGTGTCAGATCTGTAGACAGGGGAAGGATGTATGACCAAACAAGAGACAAAGAGCATTCCAAGATATGAAATGGATAATTTTGATTGTATTAAATTTAAAAAAAGATTTGCACAAGTAAAACCAATGCAACCAAGATGAAAATGAAAGCAGAAAGCTGGCAATCTCCATTTTGGACAGCAATGTGCAACTATGCCTGAAGTGTTATAAAACTGGATAAACCCTTTGTGCTGCTACTAAGGCAGAATTTTTTAAAAAAGGAAAATGACAAATTTACGCAAAAATATTCATAGCAGCCTCTTACTGTGATGGCAAAGAATTGAGGGGATGTCATCCTATTAGGGAATGGATGAGCAAGTTGTGATATATGATTATAATGGAATGCTATTGTACTACATCAGATGATATGCAGTATGATTCCAGGAAAACCTGGAAAGGCTTGCATGGACTGATAAAATTAGAAGTGAGCAAAACCAGAACACTGTATGCGATAATATCAATATTACATCTCATGATCGTTTATGGATTACTAGCTATTCTCAGCAATGCAATGAACCAAGCCAATTCTAAAAGATTCATGATGAAAAGTTCTGCTCACCTCCACAGAAAGAATTGATGAAGCTTGAATGCAGATCAAAACATACTGTTATTCAGTTTCATATGTGTGTATGTTTAGTTTCTGTTTTTTTTTTCACAAAATAACTAATATGGATATATGTTTTGCATGACTACACATACATAAGCTATATCAAATTGCTTACCCTCTCAATGAGAAGGGGGAGAAGATGAGGAGATAATTTGGCATTCAAACAGAAACTAATGTTAAAATTGTTTTTACATGAAATTAGGGAAAATTAAAATATTATTCAAAGAAAAATATGAAATGAAATAAAATGCTACATATATGACCATGAATGGATAAATATTCTCCTGATTGGAGTGAAGTATTCCAAAAGAAAGGGCTTAGTCAGTTAACAAGGTGGTTGAAAATACCCTTTATTACCCCCCAAATGTTTTTGGAACTGTTTAATAATAGAAGAAATGTTAGAACAAGGGTGTTTACTGCTAGAAGAGGAGAGCAATTTGTGGATATTCAAATGGCTGAAGGAACTATCTTTGAAATAATACAAGGGGAACCACTCTGTCATCTATTTCTTGTACTGCCTTGCCATTCCTAACATGTTATAATAAAAAAATAAAAATAACAATAAGATTACTATCAAGTACTGTGCTTAATTAATGTCTTACAAATATATTCTCATATAATCCTCTCAACAACTCTATTATTATCTCCATTTTATAGATGAAGAAACTTTCAAGGTTCCAAAGCTGGTATCTCAGACTGAATGTGAACCCAGGTCTTCCTGACTCCAAGCCCAGTAACTCTATTAGTCCTTGAAATGAAGTTGTCAGAGAAAGAAAAGATATAGTACTAAATAGATTTGGAATTTTGATTTTGGAAACATGGCTGAAACTATAAGGAGAGAGAGACACAACAGAGAAAAGAAGTGGGGGGAAAAGTGTATAAGACAGCCATAATGAGGACTGAAAGTCACAATAGGTGTAGGATTACCAGGGCTTTGTCCCAGTATACTCACTTTAAAGGGTGCCAAGTCAGTACGATGGATGTACTTGCAGTTTTTTCAGCAGTCTGGTAGCACTTATATAGCAACAATATAGTTATTTAAAATTAGAAGCTACCAGGTGGTATTATAAGATATATTCTTTCCCTTTTCCTTTCAAACCACTGGTAATATTCCCAACAACAATCTTTCCCAGTGTTCCCTGGGTCTTTGCCAACCACTCAACTGAGACTACCTTTGGTTCAGTCTCCCCTAGGGAAGGATTTTTACTCACCTTGGTCCCAGAAATTCCTTAGCATGGTTATGTAAATACTTTATTTAAGGAAAGAGCCAAAAATAAATTCTGGAACATCATGTAATAAAGATGAGATAGAAGAAGGAGAACAAAATTAAGAAGATTTTAAAAATGGTTCCTAATATATAAATAAATGGTTTCTAATACTATCCAAAGGCCGTAGAACCAAGCACAAGAAAGCTGCAACTGAGAGTAGGCATATGAGGCTTTTTAGCTGCCTTCTGATTTCATTTTGGTGAATATAATCAATGAATGTTGAAGCAGAGAGAATTAGGGAATTGATGATGTCAAAAGGAAAGCATCAAATATAATTCTTATGTTCATTTATTCCATGAACTCAACTGGGGGGAATCCATGAAGGTATCTCAATGGTGAGACCAGTTGTGGTAAAGTACTATTTTCTGCGGCTGAAGATTTCCTCTCCTTTATGTATAAGTGGATAACTCAAATAGATCAATCTATTGTCAATCAAGCCATAATTTGAAATAATGGTGTTGACTGGGGCAAATTTAGTTGAGAAAGTAGTTATGGGGAAGAGATGGAAACTCTACAGCACTTGAGGCCACAGTTACTGAGAATGAAGGCTCAACATCAGGATAGGATTGGGGTAGCTCATTTGCCCTGTGGAAAACCCCTCAGCACCATTCCTTAGCAAACCACTTTGGCTGACATAAGTCACTATCCCTATCACTATCACTGTCACTGTCACTATCACTGTCACTGCCACTGTCACTTTCACTGTCACTATGGCTATACTTCTAGGGATCCCACCTAGCAAGAGTACTGGGTCTCAGCATTATTGTGTGCTAGCAGTGGATAGATGCAGGCCATAGCATGGGGAAGTGATAGTACTGAAACCTTCAAAGAATATGAAAGAATGAGCCTAGGTAAGGAAATGGGAACAATCATGAATGAAATCAGGTTAAGTGAAGAAGTCTGGGGCATGAATTTCCCAAAACCACCACCTTTCCCGCCAAAGTTAAAATAAATAAGTATGTCCCTTAGGCAAATAAAATACTTCAGGATGGAGGAGAACCACCAAAATTCAGGTCATGCTACTTGGTTTCCCCCCTGCCCTTCATTTCACCTTCACCACCCCCTTACACCACATCAGCATTCTTTCCTTAAGTTCCATATTTGGTAATAAAACTCCTCATTGGTGAGCAAGGATCCTCTCCAAGTTCTTTGTACTTGGGGTAGATTCCTGTGGTTAGACTGTATACCTGGATTCCCAGTCAATGGGAAGAGAGGCTAGTGGGCTTCTGTATTAGGGACTATATAATATTGTACCCTGCTCCGCTCTGGTTCCCTCCCTTACTGACATTGTCCATGGTCTCAGGGGAAGTGACCCTTCTCATGAGACTGTAATAAATTCCTTTTTGCCTTCTACCTTGAGAAACCTCTGAGTTTAATTTGAGAAAGGGTCACTGTATACCACACAATCATGTCATAAGGCATATTGGATGAATCACCAAAAAGGTGTGGTGCAAGTAGACTGGGGAACCACGCAGAGAAGTCAGTTTCCTTGACTAAAATTCCAGGAACCCCTCTAATTACAATTCTGAGTTATTTAGTGCTTTAGTCTCCTAAAGTCAGTAATGAATACAGGAAAAGTAGTGGAGAGCCTGAATTTCTTTTATTCCTTTATTGCTTTGCTCAACAAACATATATCCATAAAGACCAACGTGCAAGGCAATAGTAGGGCTATAAAGTTTAAAAAAGCTATGGTATCCTCAGGGAAGTTGACCTGTATAAGACAACCATATATAATTACAGAGTTGTAAAAAGAAAGTTTGTTTTAGGTCACCTGAACAAAATCATTTGTAGCTCATGCTGATGTGATCAGAAAAAGCTATATAAGGGAATGCATTTAATTTGGGCTTCTAGGGTGGGGGGGAATTCTGCAATTCTCCTACTAATCCAATCTGGTACCTTAAGAATAAAAGAAAAACCAAAACCAAGCATTTTACTGGGAGGACAACTGAAAGGAGTGGGTGGGGGATGGGGACCCTGCATTTTCAAAGTTGATTTAAATTCAGGTGGAGAGGCTCAAAGAGTAAGTGATGAGGGAAGATAAAGAAGGTCATGCAACAAAGGTCAAGGGGATTAGGAAGACATTTGATGAGACAGTTGATTTAGGGAATGGAAGGAAAAAAATACAGACCAGTTCAATTACACGTTCATGGGACAAACTGCAGAAGCTCCTAAAATGAGGTGTGAATACATGGAAAATTTACAGGATCATGTTTACAGGCAAAATAAGAGACTTTAAATTCCCACCCACAGACACTCAATGTTGTTCCTATCTCAAAGGACAGTCTACTGATGTAAATGTCCTTGCAGGTTCTTAGGTTCAAGCTGATCTTTTTAATAATGCCTTATTTTAGGATTCGTCCTTTGTTTAAATTTTTAATCTCCATCTATCTGTCGACAGACAGACAGATAGATAGATGGATGAATGGATGGCAAAGTTCAATCTTGTCTACCACAACTTTCTCCTACTTCCCTGTCTTTGTACAGGCTTCATCTATTCAATAGATTACTGTATATTTTCTGCTTACTACTTGTTTGTCAAACCTCTGATATCTTTCAAAGCGTTGCTCATATGATACCTTTCACCTAAGGCTTTTTCTGGTTGCCTACAGTTCTCCAATCATATTTTCCTCACTTTTGAAATTACATTGCAAATCCTTTGTATTTCCATATTTCTCTATGTTGAATCCCCCAAGGATAATGTAAACTCTTTGAAGGGAGGGGCCTTTCTTCCATTAATCTTTGCATCCCCAGCACCTCGTACATTGTCTGGCAAATAGCAGTCACTTAATATATTTCTTGAGTGAGATTAAATTTTATTGATTTCTTGGCACATTAGATTTTAAAAATAAAGGAAACTTTTTGTGCCTCACGATCACTAACATAGCTATATTATTATTAGTAATACAAAATAATTTGCAGGGCTTGCTTTCTTCAGTTTATCACACAATTTCCACATACCCCCATCCCGCCCTTCAAAGACAATCTTCTGCAGCTCAGCCCACTTCACCAACTGCTGTTGCTTCCCTCTGAACCACTTACATTAACCAAACTATTAACACCTGTAGAACTTTCTCCTCATCAGTCATCAATCATCAGCAATCAGTCAGGTACTTGATAATTAGTCAAGAGGGGAAAAAACACTTCAAAAGACTAAAAATATTTTCCACTGTGCCTCAGTGTATGAAATAAAATAATGAATTTTTCCACCGTTAATAACTACTTAGATGCCTTTGCCCATCAACATTTCATTCACATGCCTCTGTATCATTCATTATAGAATATATGTTACTATATTATAGGGAAAGAAGAAATAACAGAGATGAAAAGGAGGCAATCCTGTAATGAGCAATGTGTTATTCATTTTTCAAAGAGGTCTCCTCTTGGATTTATCAATTTAGAATTATGAAAGAAAGGAAAGATTGTTGAATTTGAATTTAGCATGCATGGGTTCAACCATCCCGATATATAGCAGCCCTGTGACTGTGATTTAGTGACTCAATCGCTTGATCTTCTCTCTGTATCTCTATAAAAGTAAAAATTCACATAAAAATTCACCCTGGGTATTTGTGTGTGGGGGGACACTTTATATGCCTTGAAACGTGTAAAGTAAATTAACTCTTTATATATAATATAAATTGACAAATATCAATTTCAATGATATCAAGATTCAGAGTTGTAAGGAACCTAAGGAATCATCCAGTCTAATTTTATTCAAAGTCATCACTGGTGTGAATAGTATTGATGCAAGGATCACTTTCCTCTTCACCACCAGCATCATTCATTGATCAACTGTCATCAAAAGGAAAATTGACAGCACATAGAAGACCACCATCTTCACTTCCTGGCCAGCCATTACAGCAATTAGACTGTGAAAAAGCTTTTATAAAGAAGGGGCCATCCATTCTCATCAACTGCCAGTCAAATGCCACCCACAGAGCTGTAGGGTCACCCTAAATGAAGTAGCAGGACAACCTGAAACTGAGAAGGGAGGCAGTGTGGACTTGACAAATCACACCACCAAAAACCAAGAGCTTTAGGAATTGCAAAAAGAAAGGCTATGGACATGTTCTATGAAAGAAAGGAAAGATTGCTGAATTTGGATTTAGCATGCATGGGTTCAATCATCTCAATATATAGCAGACCTGTGACAAAGCACATGTTGCAGCCACAGATACTGAAGAAACAAAAAAATAAAACCTTTGTCCCCAAAATCATTGGCATTGTCAAAAAGTTCAACATTAGAAGTTGATAAGACTTTATTAGTAATAAGAAGACTACAGATATTGCCATCTAATTTACTTCTGCACCCTAAAGACCATGAGACCTTTGTGGCTACAACACACATGCACACACATATGCATGTAAAATACATTATTATATATTATAATATATATGTAGCATACAAACATGTGTATGTATATATGTGCATATATTCATATGTGTGTAGACACACACATATATTCTGTCATTAAAATGTGAACTTCTTGAAAGTTAGTACTGTCTTACTTTTCTGTTTTTTATCTTGGCGCTTATCACATTTCCTTGAATATAGTAGACCCATAATAAATGTTCTTTTCATTCATTCATTTTGCAGCTAGGCTTTCACAGTCTCTGTGTGCTCTTCCCAAAAGCTCACTTTCCAGCACAGAGGTTACCCTGGATTCGTGACAGTTATTCAAGTATAGAGCTTAGTAATGCCAAGGTTTTATACCATGTTGGCAAAACTTCAAATATAGTAGTGCCAAAATGCTATCAATTTCTGGAGAACCAGTTTATATAAGTACAGAAGGACATATCATTGGGAGGCTGGTCACTATGTGATGAATTCCTTGACCATGGCAACCCATGAAATGAAAATTACAATATGCCCCTCAGTTCTACTTGGTCCCTTTTGTTGGGTCAATGTTGTTGACAGAAGTGGAAGAGAAGAGCTGTTAAAAATCTCACAGGTTTTAGACCATCTATAAACATTAACTTAGCTTTTGGTCCTCTAAATGTGACAACATTGCTCAATGACCAGCAAGTGTACATACTGACTAAATGCCTGAATTGTGTCAATTTTGGCATCCTCACTACTTAGCAAAGCAGAAGACCAAAGGAAATCACAGCAAAATGGAAATACTGTTCATATATTCTTCCTCGAGAAGCAAACAAAGGAGTATGTAGAGTTCATTTTAATATGTTTCCAAAAACAACACCCAGGAATGCATGTGAAATTTTTTTATCTCAAATATAATGTTCAAGATAATATTTATTAAAAGACTACCTTGAAAAAAAATGGAGCTCTCATGTAGCATTATCTGTTGCAGAGAATGAGAAGGCAGAAACATTCTTTGGAGAATTCCTTCTGACTGAATTAAATCAACATACACTTTGCTCAGAGTCAAAGTTTAAAGGTAGACATAGACAAAAGCAGGAAAAAGTTCATGAAATTGATTCAACAGCAAAAAAGGAGAGCCCATAGACTTGTAGACTAGAAAGTTCATATTTATATATCATAATAATTCTCCTTGAGGGAATAATTCCTCTGCATTGGGCATGGTAATCACTAGATAACTCATAGAAATGATATTTTAAATTATTTGTTTATTTGTACAATTCTAATGGAGTTGAGAGTAATGATTGTTTAATTTTTATTTTGATATCACCAGGGCCTGATGCAGAGTTGTACTTAATACTCTTTGATGGCTTGGTGTTTTGATAGCAAACTATTCATTACTGATGTGGAATTCATTCCTACATCAGTTGCATATGTACAGTGAGGTCACTGACTTTTAAAAACAAATGCCAGAATTAACATGAAGCTATCAGAATAGAAATGGAAAACTGATAAGAATGGGGCATTGATACTGATTATGACAGTTTCATACGGTAATTTAACTAATTGGTTAATTTCCAAATGGAGAAGGAACTCAAAAGTATATGAAGTCTCTTTACATAGTAAATTAAGAAATATGTTATTCAAGAAGCATTCTGATCTATAATTTAGTCATCTGTAATATCTTACCAAGTGGGATGACCAATAATTATGACCTATATCTCCTCACAAAACTGCAAGAAATAAGGAAGGGAAGATCACTTTAAGGGATGTCAACTAACCAAAATCATTCCAAGAGGATTTAAGGATAAAACAGGTAGAGGGAAATAAATGCATCATCTAATTTGAATGATTAAGCCTATAGATTTACTGAAAGGATGATAGAATTTTAAACTGAACATCAGTCTTCAAACGAATGAATTATATAGACAAGTAAGAGGAATAAATACAACATATCAAAACCAAAAAAAAGCATTATTCCTTGGGTTCTTGTACACTTGCAACTAAGTTCCAATGAACTAAGCCTCCCTTGAGTGTTTGCAAGGACTAAGTAATCTATAGGGAGGGATGAGATTGCATCAGCAAAAAAGACTTCCTTCGTGGGGCAGGGGTTCTGGTATCTGAACATTAAAGACAATGAAAGAACCATATATGTATTCTGATATGTATTTCTATATCTGTATGTATGTATGCATTTTGGTCATATATATCTTGGAGATATGTAGTCAGTGGTAAGTAAAACAAACCTACAATTGTAAAAGGAGGAAGAGAAGAAGTTAGGTTGCCTTTAAGAAATATAAAGTTCTTTTTGAGTGACCATAATCTTCTTTACGAAACAAAAACTCATCCCCAATATTGTTCTTGTTTTGAATCATGCAGAAGTATAGTCACCTAATAAATGGATTAGGAGATCAGCCACAGGGTATTAGAGAAGCAATGATGGGCTAAGCAGGCTGTACTCTTTTACAAACAAGGAGTCTAGCAGGAATAAAGGCAAAACAAACTTTGTAATATATGTCATGATGAAAATATATGGTAGACAAAGGAATCAGCCAGTGACATAGCAGGAGCTACTGATAATTGATGTATAAGAAAATATCCATGGCATAGCAGAAGTCCTTGAAGATATCCCCCAACATGGTCATTAATCTCCCTTTAAAAAACTTGTGTGAGGACATGAATGTGAATTATACAATTAAAGAAATTCTAGCAAGTCATGATTGAACTACTTCTGTGGCACATATTTTAGATAGGTAATTATATTATTTTCACATAAAACATGGCATTCTTGTGAAAAAGACGGAAAGATATAGATTAGATAAATGCCCAGTTAGATAACCTGACAGCAGTTGAATGTCTAGACCTAGAAATTGCCATTAATGTTTCAGTGTCAACGTAGTAGGAGGTCTTCTGTAAAATGTACTTGGCATGTCTTTGTCTTTTTTAGTATTCTTATTAATGATATTGATGAATGTGTAGATATAAGTGATGAAGTGACACAAAGTTAGTTGATAAGATCCAATAAGAGTAAAGTTTCAAAAAAGATCTTGACAGGTGTTGACTTTAAGAACTTGATGTTTAATAGGGATAAATGTAATCTTTAAAATGAAATGAATTAATACAACATGGAGGAAACGTGATTGTATAGCAGTTTCTCTTTAAAAAATGGAGATTTCAATTGACTATATGGTCAATACAAACCAGCAGTATAATAAGTCACCATCACCATAAGGCAATTTTAGGCTATAAGAGGTATAATGTCTCAGGAACAGTTAATAATAATGATGATGCCAAGAATTGTGCTGTGCTTTACAAATATTATCTCATTTGGGCCTCACAAACAACCCTGAGATATTACACTTATTTTGCAGATTAGGATAATTGAATCAAACAGGGGTTAAATGACATGCTTAGGGTCACTCAGTTCAGAAGTATCCTAGATCAGATTTCAACTAAAGTGCTTTTGCCTCAGATTCAAAATTAGAATTCTTTCTATCCCAACGAGTTGACTAAGATTAATGTATAGAAGTTGTTAATAAGCAAAATTACCTTAAGATATTGAAAAACTTCCTAAGAATTCAACATTTTACTCCAGATAGGCCAGGGGTGGGAAACCTGTGGCCTTGAGGGCACAGGTTCACTGCTCCTGAAATAGGCTAACATGAGTGGCACTTAATTCCCTTTCATGGGAACTCTTCAAACAAAGGTTGCATAACTTTTTGTTGATTGTTTTGTAGAATGGAGTCCTGTTCACAGATTGGCTGGAGATGACCTCTGGAGTTCCTTCCAATTCTGAGATTCTGTAATGATAAGAAAGAAACCCTGATATGATTTAAATAATCATTAGTGTACTATGACGTATTCCTGTCTCTAAATCATGGTAGAAGTTTTTACCCACCTGTCATGAACTGTTTCCTTTAAGTTGCAGCTTTCCAATAACTATTTTCCTTCACAATGCCCCTTACCACTGCTCTATGAAAAGTCATAGAGAAAGGGAATTGGAATATTGAGAAAAAGAGGAATAGGGCACATTGTCTGAAAGAGGTGGTGGTTCAAGGGGAACAAATAAGAACCCTATTTGTCAGATTTTCCCCAAACCAGAAAGCAATTCTAGATATGACTACTGTGAACTGTGCTTTGGAGCAAATCATAAGTGCTTAAATTGGGCATATATCCACAAAATATAGATTAACAGTATGTGCAAAATGCAAATCAAGGGCATTGGTTGTAATGTTGAAACATGCATGGTTATGAACACAAATAGACAGACCCATTTCAAGATATATTTTACAGCTATGGTTCTCAGAATGATTTCTCCAGCAATTATGACCACTGCCTGTCTTGTTAAATAGGTAGGGGGAATCACCTTCTAGATGAGGTGTGAATTAGGAAATGCATAATGCAAATACATATTTCCTAACATTGGTTCCTGGGCCATTAGAAAAGTTGAGCATGTGCTCAACCTACCCTTCAGTTTTAATAAACATAACTTGCTCAGCAGCTGTGCGGGCATGTCTAATGTGGCGATCTGTTTCAGCAACACAATATCTTTTCAAATGCAGATGCAAATGAAAACAACAGAGCAGAAGCTTGGAAAATATTCAGATGTATTTCACATGCATATTTCATGAATTTTTCTATTTTTCTGCAGTTATGACTTAATTGGGTAATTATTCCATTCTGTGTCAATGAACACAATTTCTCCATACTCCTTTTGTGACTAGTGACCATCTAAAAAAAATCAGTAAGTGAAAACAAAACAAACAAACAAAAATAGGTTCAAGTAATCAAAGAACATATTTGAGGAAGGGCAGAGTTGGTAGTCATTGGATACCTCACTGATTTCCTTTTTGACCTAGTAACTATTGTAGAAAAACAAAGACAAAATTCAACATTTTAGAAGTATTTTTAATTTGCATATCTTTCCAAATAGAGTAAGGATGTTTATTTTATTTTAAAGTCTAAACTCCATAAGATGCTACATTCTGAAGTAGTATATTCCTATGTATTCTTTGAATAGATGTGAAATTATTCAGAACTTCACATTTTCATCTGCTTTAACCAGATGTTTGAATGATTAATAATTAGAAGAATAGGTCTTAAGGTCGAGAACTTTTTTATTCCATTTCTGGCCCCTGGGATTCATACTCTCCCCAATCCAGAGCCATATGATTTAAAATTGATAACTTAATTTAGGTCAGTAAATACCATGTATCAGGCCAAAGAGCTGACCAAATTAATGGCTGGTACTGATTTCTTTGCCTCAGCTCGAGAGGATTGGTTATGACAAACACTCAGAATTTCCAGTTTGTTTTTTTTGTTTGTTTGTTTTTATTTTCCATCTCTTTCTCCTTTCCCTCTCCTCCCCGAAAGTTTTAAAATGTTGTATGAAGAAGCAAAAGATAGAACTTCTATTGTTGGCGCTATGCAAACATTAAATAAGAAAAGGGGCTTGTCCAAAATTAGCTTAAATTCTAGTACACAAGATATACATACATATAGATAGATAGATAGATAGATAGATAGATAGATAGATAGATAGATAGATAGATTCTATCTATCTATCTATCTATCTATACAAAGTTAAAACACAAAATAGAAAGCAACATATTTGGGTAGCCTTTTTAAAGAAGTGTAATGTTTTCTAGCTGGAAAAGACTAAATGATGGGGTCATGCGGACAATGAGGAAGTAAGGAAGCCTGGGAACTTTTGAGCCCCTAAACCACAGGGGAATAGTTAGCACCAGAACCTGTTGTAAGTGAAAGACAAGACTATTACAACATGAGTACAATCAGTAGCAACTGGAGCTTTGTCTGGCTCATTAATCTAATTAAGGGGAGGCCTGTATGGGCAAATTTTTGCAGTTTCCCTAAATGTCCCTGCTACTGATGATATGCCCTAACAGTGCCCTAAGTGTTAAAATAATATTGATCAACTTTGTGAAACCCAATATAGTGAATTTATTCCTCTTCACTTCTTTCCCATCCCCTGCCTTGCAACTTGGCACCAGAAGTATCTTGCTCTCTTTAAACTTTTATATTTTAACTGTTGGTGATTTTAAAATGGTTTTGTTTCCAGATAAAAATAAGCTGGATTGTATTGCATTCTGAGACAGTGCCTGGAATAAACATGTGGACCCCACAATAACAAATGACAGCCACAAACCTATTTTAATCCTCTCCCCACCTTCTCTCACTCTTTTCTCTTTTTTTGTCTCTGTTTCCTTCTTTCCCACTCTGTTTCCATCTTTCTGTCTCTGTTTCTATGTTTGCATTCTCTCTCCCTCTCTGTCTCTTGATCTCAATCTCTGTCTCTTATTTTCTCAGTATCTGTATATATATATATATATATATGTGTGTATATGTATATAATGTGTGTGTGTGTTTGTGTGTGTAATGTTAATGGGATTTATGTTAATGGGAGCTAAAGATCTTCCCTGCTCATTAATAAGACCCAGATGGAGACTACTAAGGGGAGCTTGATTAGGGGAGGCTTGTTTTGTAGGAAGGTCCACATATTTTGTTAATTTCTAATGAGGCACTGTATCACTAGGGTTGTGATTCCTTGAAGCTCTAAAAAGTGTGTGTATACTTTGAGGTTAGATTTTCCTTGGGGCTTACTTTCTGGAAGGTTTACATGTCAGCTGAGACTCCAAATTGCCATTAAGGAACTCTGTCTCCCCATCCCCCCGTCCCCGGCTTTGAAAATCCAGATATTGGTGTTTCTGTCTCTGGTAACTATGTATGTATGTATATAATGGATTTGTCTGTTGATCTCTGATGTATGTATTGCTTATGGTTACATTGTTAGAAGCTCTGTCTGTTGGTCTTTATTTCTCTGTTTGTATTTTCTCTATTGTTATATGTGACTAAAGAGGATTATTGACCCTCAAAAGTTGCTTTCCTTTTAGAAAAACAGATCTTAGAACCTATGCTAGCAGGTCAGCTTAGGTGTGTCAGGGCGCTTGCTGCTTCAATATGTCTGTCTCTTTCTGTCTCTGTTTTTCTATTGACTTGTCTATCTCTCTGTGTCTCTTTTCCCTCTCTCTGTCTCTGTCTCTCTTTCTCTCTTGTCTCCCTTCACAAAGAGGACTTTCCTGGAAAGGCAGCAACAGAGTTCACTTCCTGGTCCGACAAAGGAAATATCAGTTTTAACTTGGAGGGGTGTATAGATAGAGATCAGGAAAGAAAGGCAAGATGAGATGATCTGAGCTGAGTATTACAAGATGGCTAGCTTATTAACAACTGGAAATGGAGAAATGAGGTGGTTGGTTTTCCAGACATGGGGTCAGACATGAGTGAAGGCATTGAAGAGGAATGGGGGAAATTTTTCAGTGAATAATGAAAAGCAAATATGCACAATATCTGTGGAGATGAATGACATAAAATCAAAATGGAAGGAACATAACATTTGGTTAGAGCCAGGAGAATTTGACCTTTATGTAATAGGGAATACTTATACTCCCCAATACACACAGGCATACATGCTCATGCTCAGGAATGTGTGACCATGCACAGGTGTACACACACACATGCACATATATACACACATGCATTGATGATATTCACCAATATTTATTTAACATTTGAATCAGTGAAGCACTGTGTAGAGTGCTGAACCTGGAATTAGGAAGATCTGGTTTCAGATCATACCAGTGATATTTATATAAGCCCCTCTGATCTTGGGAAAGTCATTTAATCTCTTGATCTCTCAAGCAATTCCTTAAGATTTATTTACTAAATTGTAGATGGGAAGTAATCTTAACTGGTAGAGAGAATTCGCACAACAGGAGCTCTCACACTGCTGCTTATTTAGCATTGATATACTAGAAACTGTATTACTGAAAATATAAAAGAAAAGGTATGGCCATGACCCAGAAAGCTCACAGTGAGCTTTCAGGTCAGGCTAGACTGAATTCCTCTGTGACTAACACAAAGGGTTTGGAAATGAAAGAAGAGTGAGACTGGAGAAACTGTGAGTCCTGAACCCTGTCTGAGTTAGCCATTCTCTTTCTGTCCTAATGGACAAGATTGAGGGATTTTTTTTATCTTCAGTAGGCATGGTATAACCTGAAAACATCAGTCCAATCATTGTCTTGTTGCAAGGAATTAGAAGGAATGAATCATAATTCTGACTTTATCATTCCTCTGCTCCCGAAGATCCAGTGGCTCTCTGGTGTAGGCAACTAGATGACCTGATAGAGTATGTGAGTTGGAGGTAAGAAGAGTTGAGTTTGAATTTTTCCAAATATACTAACTTTGTGATTCTAGGAATGTCATATAAGCTCCCTTTAACTTTGTTCCTTTATTTGTAAGATGGACATAACTGCACTTTCATTACATAGTTGTTATGAGGATTAAGTGACAACATTTGCAAAGTGCTTTTTGGTCATCATTATGATAACGTAAAGTATCAAATATGAAATCTTCTTTGCACTTCAAAGTCTGGCTCAAATTAATTCTGAATATACTTGATTTTCCCTCACATTCCCTAGGATCTAACCAAATTGGCCCATTTGATGTTTCCTGTGCATTGCATTGCATCTCTCACACCTGTGCCTTTTCACAGATTGACTACTATACCTAGGTTGTAATCCTTCCTCATTTTTTACTCAGTTTACTCACATCAGGGATGTGATCATTATCTCTCTCTCTCTCTCTCTCTATATATATATATATATATCACTATCTCTAGATATATGTACATATATACATATACACATATACATGTACATATCTAATTTAAATATATATTCATTTATGTGTCTACCAGGTGATAGATAGAAAGATAGATAGACAGACAGATAGATAGATAGATAGATTGATAGATAGATAGATGGATAATTGGCCCCCCCACTTCATAATGTAATTTCCTTAGGGACAAAGGCTTATTTGACTTTGTCTTTATAGCCTCAGTGCCAAACAGCGACTGCCATATAGCAGAATAGGAACTTAAATTCTTAATGAATAGAACTGAGACTAAAAAAGTAAATTAAATAGCAGCTCATGTCCAACAATTATAACAAGATATAAAAGGAACAGAACAACATTTAAATACTTGATCTTGAATTTAAATATCTTTTAGATCAGCAATATCAAGTTATCTCAATGCATTGGCAACATTTTCCATTGTGGCTTCCAAGAGAAGCTCCAACCTGGTAAATGATTTACCTGATCTGGGATTGAGACTCACTTCTAAAGTATCTTTGGACAGCATCCTAAAGGTGCTGAATTCCTTTTCCCCTTTCATTCACAGACTCTGTATCTCCTTCATTCTAACTGCTCCTTACTTTTAGAGTCCTCACAGGGACCTGAATACAGTTGGATCTGATTTCTCTCAACCTTTTCCCTCAATGAATCAATCAAGTAATGTTAGCATTTTGAAATGCTAATGCTCTGTTTTAGGTAGTCCTTAGCTGAGTCTCTGTGACAATTCCATTTGGTTTGTAGTAAATATTTAGGTAGGTCTTTCGTTTAGTGTTTTTTTTTTTTTTTAGAAACTCTAGCCTTGCAGCTTAATAAACTGTCACAGCTGATGCAGTCTCACAAAGTGGATTTGAAATCCCCTTTGCTTTTACTTCATTCATTTTTCATTTCGATTTTACACTGCCTACTGAATGCTTAGGGCTCTTTTTTTCTGCTTTCCAACACTTGTGTTGACATTCAATAACTTTAACTCCTGCCATGATTCCAACTCACCACATCCCTCTCTGTTCACCAATTTAAATTCCAGTTCAAATCTTTAAGTGATTGTTTTCACTTTCAAATTTACAGGGTTTGATTCTCCCCAATATTATGGCACTTCCAGGGGGGCAGTTAAGAAGCGGGAAAAAATGGAAAGATTAGTACGCTAATGTATAGTAATCTTTAATATGTTGAAACAGTAAATGTACCACAATCAGACCATATCAGGAGTATTGTACTTTTAGCCCTGTATTCTACAATTTAGGAAGTATGTTAATGAACATGAGGTCTACAGGAGGGTAAGTCAAATGAAGATCCTTGATTTTAATTCAAATTTAATTCGTATTCAATAAGATAAACTAGAATGAGAGACATTAGAGCTCTCTTCATGAACATGAAAAGCAGTCATGTGTAATATGGTTGAGACTTCGGTTTGAACCTAGACAGAAGAAACAGGAGAAACTGATTGAAATAGCAGAAGTGAATTTAGGTTTGGAGAAAGGAGGCAGGGATTTTCTAACAATGAAAGGGATGAAAAAGTGAAATAGGGATACCTAAGGAGGTAGAGTATTTCCCCTCACTGAACTGGAAGTATTCAAGCAAAAGACAGATGTGAAAAATGTGTTAAAGGGGGGGATGCTTTTCAGCATGCTGTTATTTTTCATTAGTGATCATATACAGTGTACACTGAATTTTTCAGGCAGTTTTCGAAGACATCTATGACTTGGAGGTGAAGAAACTTGTGTTTTGAAATAACAAGGCAATCTTTTTATTGATCATTGAGTAAGAGGAGTTGATGATTCAAGGGCCTTTGAAAAGGAGTGAGACCAATTCATACTTGCTGATTATATCAGGATTATTTCAACTTCTCTCTGGAGAGGAAAGAAAACAGGTAGGTGACTTCCCCTCACCCTGGTCACATTGTGGATATGATGAGCACATGGCAGGTGAATCACATGATATCCCTAGGTAAACCCAAGGGCCCTACTTGTCTCTTTCTTTTCCTTTGCATTGTTCTTTCTTTTCCTGCATATCTAGATGACTGAACAGTGATCCCAAGATGGATTTGACCATGATATCTGAAGCACTTAGGTTCTTAAGCTATATAAGAAATTTTCTTCTCTACATCCACAATAGTGCTTCTTGGGGAGATGAAGATCCCAATCTTTTGAAAGTTAAATGTAGAATGCTTATTCAGCACTCCTACAGATTCCTTCTTTTTCTATTTAAATCTCAGGTTCCTGGGAGAGGATAATAGCAGTTTTAAATCATTACTGCTGCTGCTTAAAGTGTCTATCAACGCATGATTGCAAGTCTTTTGCATTAAGAATATATTTTGTGTATAGGAACTAAATGACTGTCCTCTACCTGATCTGTTTTATACCTTAACCCTCTCCCCACCAATACCCTGCTTCATGAAGATCCTAGACATGAGCCAAACACTAAACTTACGATAAATTTACCCCAGTTCTTTGAGAATGGGGCCAAAAAGAATGAAAGCATGTTTGGGGCATAGTTAGAACTTAATTCATACATATGGGATATTTCATTGATGGTGATCTTTCTAGACCATCTAAGCCTCTTCTATATTTTATCTTATCAAAAACTTTCCAAAATTTGCCACCCATAACAAAAAAAAAGATGACATTCCAGATATAATCTGACCAACGCAGAATACATCAGAATCAGTCATTCTCTCTTTCTGAATCCCATGCTTCTTTGAATAAAGTTTGTCATCACATTAATTTCTTTACCTGCCACATCACTGCATTAACTTTTATTAAGTTTA
Organism: Bettongia penicillata ogilbyi; assembly: GCA_023548195.1. NCBI lineage: Eukaryota > Metazoa > Chordata > Mammalia > Diprotodontia > Potoroidae > Bettongia > Bettongia penicillata. The sequence goes on along the minus strand of JAJHZJ010000470.1, from coordinate 12,769,433 downwards.
CAACCCACTAAAACCTCCATATATTTTTATTTTCCTTTTCCCCTAACCTTATTTCTCCTCTTTCTTTCTTCCCTTTTTTTTGAAAATACTCATTTTATCTTTTTTGTCCAGACTGGAAGTACATAGGCAACTCACAAATTTGCACTTTGCCCAATAACTTTGACCTGTTCTATTTCCAACATGGGCCAGTTTCCCCATTTTCAGACACCTTGGGGAGCCCTCATCTACTGGGGCTCACCAGATTAATGTTGAATTTAGGGAACATCTCAGGTCTACTTAGCCAACTGTGGGCCAGAAATCCTGACCTCAAGACATCCATAAGCATCACATTCTAGCAGTAATTATAGAAGTATACTAATGTGCCTGGTGGTATATGTATATGTGTGTATGCATGCATATGTATATATATATGTGCATGTGTATTCATGCGTATGTATATATGTGTGTATGTGTATGCATGCATATATATGTGATATATGTATATATCACATACACACATATATAACATACACATATATACATATGTACATATATTCCCATATAAATGATAAATATATACATATTTTTGCAACAATGGATACACATGTTTTTTTAAAACAAATGAGTGCAAAAGATAGCATTTTCCTTCATTAAATATTTCCCTGGAAGTAGGATAGAAGTGAGATTTGAGTGGAAGAAGACTTAATATAGGGGGATAAGTTAGGAGGCCTTGTAATAATCCAAACCAAATAATATCCTATCAAAACAATAATAAAACCTGAATGAGGATGGTGGTGGAAAGTAGGAATCAGGGGTCCTTGTGAGACATAAAAGTATGAGTAATTTAAGTAATATTTTAGTACAACAAAGATACTAGCTATTTATTTTTTTCTTTAAAGTATGCACTTTTATTTGAACTGGTCTTAACTCAGTGTACAGGTAAAACTCCTCCCCTCCCCCAAGTACTGGCATCAATCTCATAAAACTCGCAGGGAGACTGTGAAGTCTTCATTCACATCTATGTTGGGGGCAGGGAGGGAATTTGGGGGCCATTCACTATGGCTGACAATTTTAAAAAAAAGGAACAAGTATTAAGGCAGAAGATACAAAAAGTTTTTTTTAAAGGATTGCATTAATTTACATGTAAAGCAATACTAGTACCTTTCCCCTCACCCCCTCCCCATCTGGATTTGTTACTTAGCCTAGTTTACAGAGCTAATTTCTCTGTAACAATACATTATACAATATTTGGAACGGTTATTACAAAAAACACGAATGTACAATCAGAGTCCGGAAGACTCACCGTAGAACTTTGGGGATCCTCCAGCATACTTAGACTGCTCATCAACTTCACCATTGCAGTTTTTAAATCCTGAGTCAAGCGCCAAAAAAACAAAACAAAAACAAATAAAGCCATGCTAATCTCATCTCTTTCTTTGGGCAATTATCATGTCACACCCTTTTAACAAAAAAATAAAAAATAAAAAAAAAACACACAGTCCATTTAGAAGCATTTGCAATGGACAATGGAGGGCCCAGATTTCATCATACTCCTGTTTGCTGATCCACATCTACTGGAAGATGGAAAGAGATGCCAGGATGGAGCCTCCAGTTCAGACAGAGTATTTGCGCTCAGGTGGGGCAATGATCTTGATTTTCATTGTCCTGGGAGCTAGGGCTGTAATCTCCTTCTGCATCCTGTCGGCAATGCCTGGGTACATGGTGGTACCACCAGACAATGCAGTATTGGCATACAAATGCTTACAGATGTCAACATCACACTTCACGATTGAGTTGAAGGTAATTTCATGGATTCCACAGGATTCTATACCTAAGAAAGATGGCTGGAAGAGAGCTTCTGGACACTGGAAACTCTTGTTGCCCAGGGTGATAACCTGACCATAAGGGAGCTCATAGCTCTTTTCCAGAGAGGAGCTAGATGCAGCAGTAGCCATCTCCTGCTCAAGTCTAGGGCGAAGTAACACAGCTTCCCCTTGATGTCATGTACGATTTCCCTCTCAGCTCTGGTAATGAAACTGTACCCTCTCTTAGTCAGGATCTTCATTAGGTAGTCCATCAGATCATGAACAGTCAGACCCAGATGGAGGATGGCATGGGGAAGGGCATAACCTTCATAGATGGGCACAGTGTGGGTCACACCATCACCAGAGTCCATCACAATACCAGTGATATGACCAGAGGCATACAGAGACAGCACAGCCTGGATGGCAAAGTACATGGCTGGGGTGTTGAAGGTCTCAAACATAATCTGAGTCATCTTCTCTCTGTTGGCTTTGGGGTTCAGAGGGGCTTCTGTGAGCAGCACAGGGTGCTCTTCAGGGGCCCCATGGAGCTCATTGTAGAAAGTATGATTCCAGATTTTCTCCATGTCATCCTTGTTGGTGACAATACTATGTTCGATGGAGTACTTCAGGGTCAGAATACTTCTCTTGCTCTGGGCCTCATCCCCCACGTAGCTGTCTTTCTGGCTCAGACCCACTATCACACCCTGATATCTGGGGTGCCCAGCAATGGAGGGGAAGACAGCCCAAGTGGCATCATCTCTGGTAAAGCCAGCTTTGCACATGCCAGAGCCATTGTCAACAATGAGAGCTGCAATATCATCATACATGGCGAACTTTAAAGTGGCAAGTTTAAACCCTTAAGAGAGAGAGGAGGTGGTGCCGCACCTGGAGGCAGCGGGGAGGTGAATGCACGCTGGTTGGGAGAGCTCACAGCTCGAAACTAGCTATTTAAAGTAAAAAAGCACATGTGATTAAAGTTTGATAAAGAATGGGAGCCGAAACTATGTGATGTATATAGACTAATGGACTTGAAATGAGAAAGCTTCAAGTTCTTCCTCTTCCCTTTATTTACTGTGTGACACTGGATGATTCATTTTATAATAATTATAAGCATTAATTATTTACTAAAAAAATAAAGTGAAGAATGATAGGTAGTATGCCATAGTATATAGAATACTGGATCAATTAATGTCGTCATTGACACAATATTTAACTGTGGATATATGATTTAAGCATTGAACCTCTCATTGCTCTCAATCTTTATGACTATAACTTATGGATAAATTGCCAGTTCATGTGGAATAAGTTTCCTTGTAGGATATATACCATACTGATAAAATCACAAATCTCAAAACAATCTTCCATCTCCTCTCACCCTTAATTTAAAAATGTTGGGGTAAAGTAAATTATCAGTGTTTAATTTACTGTTTGGAAAATAATTCATACCATATTAGGTGTACTTTTTAAATTGAAGGAAGTAGGTTTGTAGAGTTCTATAAAGGAGATAAAAAGATGAACTCTTTTAAGGGAATTATTTTAAATTTTCCTCCCATTGAATGTTATGCCTTGAATATTAAACGTTTGTTCAAAAACGATGATGATGGCCATCATCATCACCCTTCTAATGGGCCAGTTGTATCGAATTAGACATATTAGGGCCTGATGGCCTATTTGCTAGTCTTGGCCACTATCAAGCTTAGATTGCACAGGATGAGACATGGGATAGAGCCAAGCCCTTTTAGTACTCATTAGTAGTGCCAGCATCCAGGATCTCTACACCGTCTGTCAGATATTACTGCAGAGAAAAAAATTACTAGGTTAAATGTTTTCTTTCTTCCCTGAAATTAAAAGATCATTAAGCCAAACAAAAGGTTTAATTTTCCATTAAAACAATGTCATTAGAACAATTCAGGAAAAAAAAGGGGGAAATATATTTATTTAATTATGATTTAAAAATTGAACATATGTGATCCAGTGAAAGCTTAATAATGATGTTTTCCCATACACCTGTGATTTGTAAAAGCTCAGCCAATACCCTAAACATTGTCAAAATTACCCTCATGAGACCTGGCACAAACCCGGTACTATCAAGATGCAGATGATCCTCATCCTTCTGACTATAGGCAAGCCTTTCCAGCAAGTTGAGGCTTCATGATTTCCTGGTCCCTATTTGATTCTGAGTTTCACATTCTTGCAGGTATAAAAAGAAAAATAAAACAAAATGTAAACGCTAAACTTTGTAGATGACTCTTCAATTTTTCTATTTGTTCGAATGTAAAATATATACTTACCAATAGTGTTTGTGAGTTATTGGTAAAAGGGCAAGCATTCACACAGTAGTGAGAAGAAACAATATAAGGACACCCTCAAGGTCTCTTCTAAGAAATTTGGAATTGATTGTATGACATGGGAAACAATGGAATAGGAGCTCTCAGCACCGTATGCCCACATCAGAAAAGGTACTGTACTCTATGAGCGAAGCAGAATTGAAATATCTCAAAAGATTTGCAAGATGTGTGAATTTAGAGAACACACCCCAAATGCTCATATGGGCTATTTGTGCCCTACCCGTGGTAGAATATTCTGAGCTTGTACTGGTCTGATCAGTCACAGTCGGACACACTGAAACTGGACTCTAGCCTAGTGGTGTCATTTTGGTCCTCTTTGAAAATGAAGGACAATAACCAGTATTTCGTGAAAGCACTCACAAGTTCCTTCAAAATTCACAACAATTTTCATTTATTTTTCTCTTGCATTATTATTTTTTTCACAAAGAGGCTATGTACTGAATAGGAAGCTGATCATGAAGTCAGAAACCTAGGTTCACATTCCATCTCTGAACCATATTGGCAATTTGATTTAGGTTAAGTTCCTCAACCTCTTTGTCCCCTCAGACAACTCTCAAAGACACTAAATTACAGATCAGTTGATAATTGGCACTGGTACAGAGAGATTACAAACTGGGAATTCCCTATATCAATAAAAAGGCAGCTCTAGATGCACCCTCCATTTTCAACAAAAAGACTTTTCTGCCTACCTGTTCTACACAACCTCTCTCCTCTCTCTCTCTCTCTCTCTCTCTCTCTCTCTCTCTCTCTCTCTCTCTCTCTCTCTCTCTCTCTCTCTCTCTCTCTCTCTCTCGCTATCTTTGTCTCTCTCACTATCTCTCTGTCTTTGTCTTTTTTTGAAATTTCACAAGTTGTCTTCCATTCAATTTTTGGGTTACTTTGTAAACAGTGGAGAACCCTGTACACCTGAATTTCTACCTGCAGGTATATCAAGTGATATAAAATGAAGTGGCTATTCAATAAATAGCCATATTTTAAACATCTATTACATGTAGTCCTCTCTTCCTGATCATCATAGTCATTAGTAACTGCATATTTATTAAGCACCTGTAATGTATCAGGCACCCTGCTAACTGCTGGGGATACAAGAAAAGTCATAAAATAACCACTGTCCTCAAGAAGGTCACAATCTATTGAGGGAAGACTACATTTAGAGGATAAAAATGCATTCTGAGGCAGGTACCTTATGAGATCCTGCAGTCCATGAAATCCTGGACTTCAATACATTGTGAAAGGATGAGATCAATTTCCTCCTTACCCTTCTCAAACAGAGGGTCTGGGGCAATTCATAGAAATGCAAAGTTTGAACCAGTCTCTTATTCTCATGGACCTTATAGTTTGTCAGAAAAATGGAAACATTGTGGTGATCTATATGTTTGTAATTTGTTTTATATATACATATATACACACATGCATATATGTACGGATATGTGTATATATGTATATTTGTGTGTGTCTTCCTGCACAGATGATTCTTTGAACATCATTTGGGCAAATAGTTTACTTCCCTAGGTCTTTTGAATATAGAATAAAAACATAGCCAAGGGAGAGTAAATATGGCTAGAAGCTATATTTCATCAATGCATAAAAGAAATAAAGTAATGGGGGAAAATTAATACATCAGATGACAGAATTAAAATATGGAAATCTGACATACAACAACCTGAAATCAAGAAAATGAGATGGAACAATTAATGATAAAGTTCTTAGAAAAAATAAATCAATGTACAGAGCAAGTATCAAATAGGCAAGACATGAATTTATTTAAAGACCAACTGACTTGGGAAGGGAAAGTGCAAAATCAAAATGGTGGAATAGAGGCAGTAATGTAACTGAGTTTTCTCAACATTCCCTACCAAAGAACTTTATGTAATAATGCCTCAGATTGAATACTGGGACATCAAGGACAACTAAAGGTCAGAGTGAAACATTTTCCAGGATGATGCAACTTAGGAAGTCAGCAAGAGAGGTTTGTGACACTGTGGTAGGAACCAGCCTGGAGGGCATGTGGCAGCAATATTAGAGGTGGACCTTAGATGCTTTGACAATAGCTGTTGCAGTAGCAGCAGCAGCCACAGAAATAGCTTCCACAGTTCTCAGACAAGTGACAAGAAGGGGAGTAGACAAGTGGTCAGAAAATGTTTACAAGGGATTGTTTTTTGCTGCCTGTGGGTATCCGATATGATGCAGTTTGGAAATGTCTTTGCCCATATGTAATTCTGAGCCATAGTTTCTAGGGAAAGGGAGTAGAGTACTTTTGGTTGGTCACAAAGGAGCTGCATCCATGATCAAAATTTAAGGGCAGCGTACCCATGCCTACAGAAAAACAGGTCCCCTACTGGGTAAAGATAATAGTATAGTTTTGGAGATCAATAAACACTTCTCTCTCTGCATTTCACCTATTTGAAAGCACTGAAAACTTAAATATCACCATAACTCTCTGATAATAGCATTATGAAAAAGCATGAAGCCTTGAACAGTGCCTCCATCCACCCCCTTCCCAGATAAGGGGACTAGAACTTTAACATAAAGTTCAAAGTCAGGTAATAAGCTAGAAAAATGAAGAAATGATAAGTAGAAAAAGAACCTCACCATTAAAAAGCTACTATAGTGACGTGTTTATTTGAAAATTGTGCTAAATTACATCTCCAAGTATATCTCCAAGGCCAGGAGAATTTACATGTGAATTCTTGTTGTTCTTGCTGTTGAGACTAAGTTAAGTGACTTGCCCAGGGTCACACAGTTAGGAAGTGTCTGAGCCCAGATTGGAACTTAGGTCCTCCTCATTCCAGGGCTGGTGCTCTATCCACTGTGCAATTTAGCTGTTCCACAAGTGAAAATTACCAACCATTTAAAGAGCAATTAATATCAGTGTTATATAAACTATTTGGAAAAAAAGGAGTCCTACTAAATTCCTTCAAAGACACAAATATGATTTTAATACCTAAAAGTAAAAGATCAAAAACCAAAAAAGAAAACTGTAGACCAATTTCTATAATGAATACTGAAGCAAAACATTTAAATAAAATATTACTAAAGAGGTCAAGGTGGAATTTAAGCCAGGAATGTAGTGTTTGTTTAATTATAATGAAGATTATGTGCACAATTCCCCATTTAGGAAAACCTGAGTTTAAATTTGGCCATAGACAGTAACTGTAACTGACCCTGGGAAGGTCAGTGTTTGCTGCAGTTTTCTCATTTGTAAAATCAGTTGCTAGAGAAGGAAATGGGAAACTGATGGTGTGGTAGGACCTGACCCCAAAAAGCCCTAATATCAAGTTTATTTACCAAATTAATTTACTTATTCAGTGCCATAGCAGTCAATACCAAATGATTATTTTGTAGTTCTAGATAAAGTACAATAACAAAATTCATCTGGAAGAACAAAAGTTCAAGAAGATCAAGGGAATCAATTTAAAAAAAAAAAAGACGCAAAGGAAAACAGCGTGGCAGTACCAGATTTCAAACTATATTATAAAAATAATTGTTAAGACAACTTGGTACTGGCAAAGAAGTAGAGTGATGAATCAATGGAATAGATGAGGTACACAACACAGAGTAGTAAAAAAAACAACTTTAGTAATTTAGTATTTGATAAAAACAAAAGATGCAAGTTTTTGTTTCACAAACTTACTATATGACAAAAATTCACAGGAAAATTGGAAAGTAGTTTGGTAGAAAGTAGGCACAGACCAACATCTCACACAACATAACAAAATAAAACTTAAATGGCATATTTAGACAAAAAAGAATAATATCATAAGTAAATTAGGGGAGCATGAAAAATTTTGCCTTTCAGATATATGGATAATGGAAAAGTTTATAAGCAATCAAGAAATAGAGCAAAAAGAAGTAAAGTGGATAATTTTGATCACAAAAAATTGAAGGATTTGTGTTTCTTACAAACAAAACCCAAGCAGCCAAGATTAGAAGGATAGCAATAAATTGGGAAAGAATTTTTACAGGAAGCTTTTCTGATGAAGATTTTGTTTTTCAAATATATAGGGAATTGAATCAATTTTTTTTAAAAGAGCCATTCCTCAATTGATAAATGACAAGGAATACTAACAGTATTTAGAAGAAAAAAATCAAAGCTATCTATACTCATATAAAATTGTTCTGAATCACTATTGATAAGAGAAACTGATATTTAAAAAATTTTTGGAGGGACATTCTGTTATCTATCAGATTAGCTAACATTACGTTAAAGGAAAGTGATAAATGCTGGAGGGTATGCGGGAAATCCAGGACACTAATGTCCTGTTGGTGGAATTGTGAACTGGTCTGAGCCTTCTGTAAAACAATTTGGAACTATTCCTGTGCATAAAATTAATTGATCTTATCATAACTTAATTTCCTATTTGCATTTGATTGTTTTAGTCAAGTTGTTATTTGAGTTTATGCGATAGCAAGAAGTTTAATTGAGCAGAATGGTAAGGCAAAGTTGCTAAAGTAATGTATGAAAAGAATGGATGGATTGAATCCAAGGAGGCATAGCCTTTAAAAGCCCAACAGAATTTATAGTTTTGTTTATTGTCAACAGGGAAGTACAAGGTCATTTCAAGGGCAAAAGTTGATCATCTTGGAGTAAGGCGAAGATTTATCCTATTCAACCTTTACGGCTTGAATTGTGTGTCGTTGTATTAGTGTTAGGTTATAACTATGCTGAGAGGGTGACAGTGAGTAGGCAGAGAGGGGATTTGCAAAACTATGTGGTAATAGGATCAAGTATAGTGGAGAAGACTGGAAAAATAATTAATGAAGGAGGGCTGCAACTGTTTTGGAGACAAGGACCACTACTCTCTATCAGGGAGAGCCTGGGAGGTTATGCATCTTTGGATTTTCCAAGTGGTTAATCATTTATACTCCTTATAGAAGTTAGATGACCTTTAAGGAAGGGATTAACTCTCTCCCCCAACCCCAGTCACCCCCACACATACACAGTGGAGACCAGTGGTCTAAAAACATGATTTATATTCCACTTTGAAGTCAAAGATTCATTGTTCATTCATGTGATTATGATTATGGATAAAAAATTATGTCTACATAAATAGAATTGGCTTTTTGTGACTTTGTTATGTGAATTTGCTAATACAAAGATGAACAAGTATGAAATCATATATGGATTATTTTCAGGATTGGTTATAAAATAAATGTGAATGTTTATATACAAGGATAATCTTTTAGTCGTTCTTTAATGCCTAATTAAGACATGGACACAACCCTGGGATCTTAAAGACAATATCAAGAGAACAAACTCTAATTGGTTCTACTAAATCCAAAAAGTTTTAAGGAGAGATTCAGTAACAAACTATATGTTTCATCAAAGGATTGATAAAGTTAAGTTTACGGAGACTCATTGCCAAAAGGTTGGCTAAATGTAATGCATTGTTTTTGGCTGAAAATAACTTATGAAGACCATCTTTCTTGGTGTGGAGGGGCTGTGATCTTTATATGGATTACAAAGTACCTACATCGATGAAATTGGATAATTTAGATATAAGGAATCTCTGATAATACTATTAGAACATTAAGCCCCAGAAATTCCTAAAACATGAAAAATTATAAACTCAAAAAATTATAAACTCAAATACATAAATACCTAGTACCAATAAGACAAATGAAATGCCAAACAAGACAACAATCTATTTTATTTCTCAATTTTAGTAGAGCTGTCTCTGAGATTATCATTAGAGTTTGGCATTTCATCGTGTCCTAATTGTATGTCTAGTGTATAGGAACATAGATTTAAAACTCAAAGAAATTCTACATGTCATCTAGAACAGTTCCCCCCCCCATTTTATAAATGTAGTAATAGAAACCCCAAAGAGGTTTAGTGAAACACCCAAGATCACATGAGTAATAAAAAGAATAAAGTTGGAATTTGAATCCAGAGCCTCTAATTCTAAATCCAATATTCATTTTTTAAATTATGAATAGCTTTTATTTCAAAATATGCTCATAACAGAAAAACAAATTTTCAAATTAATGTTAGATTTTTTTTTTTTTATTTAACATTTCAGTGAGCCAAAAGCTTTATTACAAAGTGAAATAGTACTAACAACATACCTCTTTATGCCCCTAGTTGCCTCGTGAAAGAGATAATAGAAGTCTTACAATCTTTGGACGCCCACATAGGAAAGGTCTTTTCTGACGCAGTTTGGTCTTCACTTCTCATCTTAAAAGTAGACTCATAAATTTCCTACCTCGGAAACATCTGGCAAAAGGGCAACATATTTCTATGTTATTTGTTTTTAAAAATTTTAAAAATTGAGTGATTCTAATTAAGATTCAGGATGCTAATACAGACATACACACACACACACCCGTGTATGTATATTCCCTCAACATTAGTCTTTTCCAGTTTACTTGCAGGGAAATATTTCTTGTTTGGTAGAATTATGGTCATTTTGATAAAAATTCTAGTCAGTGCTTGAAGTCTCATGTACAAGTGAGAAAAAATTCCCAAGAGGTTTTTATTTAGAATATTCAAAAGGGCCTCTGCAAGTAAAGAAAACTGTGTATTAGCAGTGATAATACATACATTCTCTCACCTTTAAGGCTCATATATTTAGCACTTAAGGCAAATAATATTTCCTCATGGCAGAAGAGGAAAAGGGCACAAGACTTAGAATCAGAAGACCAGCATTCAAGTTTTGGCAAGTCACTTTGCTATTCTCAGCCTCAGCTTCGTCATGTAGAAAATGAGAATATGAATGCTGCCCATACTACCTTTCTATCCTACACAGTTGTGGAGAAAATATTTTAAAATAACTTCCTTAAAGAAATGGGAATTGTCATTATTATTGCTTGGGATATCTTGTAAGCTGTAAAGCACTTTTTACATGTGAGCTATAATTCAAATAACAATTATTGTAAATCTAGGATTCTTTTCAAACAGTCAGCTTTCTTGGTTAACATGAAGATTTTGTCTTTTTTTCCCCAATTGCTTGTAAAATTATTTTAACATAAATTATTTAAAATTTTGAGTTCCAAATCCTCTTCCTTCCCTCCCTCCCCCTTCAGAAGGCAAACAATTTGATATAGATTTTGTTATGTAATCCTGAAAAATATTTCCATGTTAGCCATTTTGACAAATAAAAAAAAAAAGTTGCCAAAAGTATACCTTGATGTACATCCAGTCTCTATCAATTCTTTCACTAGAGGTGGATAGCATTTTTCTTCATGCATCCATTGGAATTTTCTTGGGTCATTGTATCACTGGGATAGCTAAGTCATTCATAACTGATCACTGCACAATACTGCTGTTATTGTGTTCAATGTTCTCCTGATTCTGCTTACTTTACTTTGCATCAATTCATTCAAGTCTTTCCAGGTTTTTCTGAAAGCTTGCTGCTCATCATTTTCGTAAAATGGCATTCCACAACAATCATATACCACAACTGGTTCAAGCATTTCCCAGTTGATGGGTGTTCCCTCAATTTCCAATTCTTTGCCACTGCAAAAAAAAGTTTTTATAAATTGAGTGTTCTATCTTATAAGGAATCTTAGTACATAAAATGCATTATAAACATTTTCCATTAAAAACTTTGAGACAGATAGAAAAACAATCTTTTCTTAATTAGAGAATACCTCTCTAAATGTTTTCAAAATTTCATTTGATCTCTCTTTCTGAAGACAGTTACATCATTAAAAGTATATCACTTTAGTTTTGCTAATTGTGGGAAAATAGTTTTTAAATGTGCAAAGTCTAACTGGTTTTCAAACAAATAAAGAACACAAATATGGCACTTTCAAAAAAGATGCCAATAAAATGGCAACAGCACAAGATTCAAAACAATCTGCAATGTCACAAGTTAATTATAATATCATATAAGAGTTTCCTGATAAACAAAGAGATTATAGTATTATAAACAGGAATAAAATACTGTTTAATACTGACAGTTATGCTACTTATTTATATATGCATATAATAATCTTAGTCTCCAATTCAGAATGGCTCACTGCTAACTAAAGTATATATGTTTTTAGTATTTTTAGTTAAATTTCTGTACCACAAAATTAGACCCTAACCATTGTAAACCAACATATTTACACAAATAAACATCCTAGAATTCTGATGAAAGCCATGATCCATGAGAATGTTCTATTCTCCGTTTGGCCATCCATCATCTTCTGTAGGATGAGTTTACAAAGGACAAGATTTCCTTTTAGATTTTCCTAGTCACCTGTCTCTGTGGCAGAAGAGCTCCATATCCATCATTCTCTCCAATCAACACATTTCCATCATGAAACAGGTAATGTATTATAGGTCTACATTAGCCAGGGTCATGATTTCAAGGAAAAGAGATGAGGATTCATAATAAGTTAATCTCACTGTGAAATGTTTAATGCTATACCAAGAAGTATAGTGATATTTTCACTCATACAAGAAGAGGAAAATTCATGTGTATCCTACTTTACTACCATCTCAGGTTTTTGCTTTGGTCTATCTTGGGTAAATGAAGCCATATACATAAACAGCAGCCAAACAAAAATGAATCAATCATTCAGCATTTATCAAACAGCTATGATGACTCAGGTATTATGCTAGGAGCTAAAGAAGCAAAAACAAAAAGTTATCCATACCCTCAAGGAGTTTATAATCTACTAGGGAATAAAACATGTACACATATTACTAAACAAAAAGTAATTTCAGGGAGAGTATTAACATTGGGGGTTGGCATGGGGATGGAGTGGTGGTGTACTAGTTTTGGTCTAACTTACAATCAGTCAAAAGCTTCAGGATAATAACCAGAATGTATTGACTCTCTAGGACCATAAGCCATTCACACAAATTACTTTGCTAATGGCAAAACGTAAAACAAAAGCATCTAATTCCTGAGGTTTTAAAGAGGTAATTCAAATACATTTCCCCTTGGCACAGCAACCAATAATATTGAGTCATAAAGGTGTTCCCAGTAGTTTTGTTAAAAACAAAAACAAAAACTTTTGAAACCAATTCCCTTTGATATAGGTTGCTTAGTTTGTTTTCTTTCCAATGAATATCAAGGGAAAAAAATGAAGATTCTTATAATGACCTTCTAGTTCATTTAAGGAAACCCAACCTAGCTGTATAAAATTAGTTTTCCTCCTGCACCAGGTGGGAAGTAAAGAATGATCTCACGTAAGATGTATCACTTGAACTCATCTTTAAAGTGAGGTCAGAATTCTATGAAGAGTTAAGAAAGGAGTACATTCTAAATGTGAGATCATCTGTATAAAAATACAGGAGTGGAAGGGATTTTGTGCACCACCTTTCACTTTATCCAATTAATAGAGCAGTTCTCAATCACCTGAAGACATTAAAAGCTGTGTGGTTGAATACCAAAGTATACAAAGGGTTCTGAGACTGCTTTGAAATACTCCTTGAGATAGTAAGAAGACCTCAGTTGAAATGAATATATCATTCAGGTTATTCAGATGAGACTAAACACAGGAGTTTGTTAGGATTCCTGTGGAGTCAGGTGCTGTACTCTTAGATATTCTTCAGTCATTCTAGCTGACTCTTTCTATATCTCCCCATTCTCCTCTAGGTGAAAGGGACTAGGATACCAATCTGCCTCACAGTCACTGGGAGCTAATGGCAAATTAGTACAATGATTTCTAATAATTCAGAAAATGAATTTTTTTAAAAACTGAATTTCATGTGCCAGAAAAATTAGAATAGAGGATTGTGATGTAATGTTACTGGAAGATACTTTCACACACAGTACCATGAAATTAAAAACTGAATTAACAGGAATTCTCACTTTACTCAAACTCTAAAAATCAGTAATTGCTGTGTCTAGAGTTTCACTGACCAATAAACTATCAGAATTCATTAATTTCTTTTTTATTTTGGAGGGTTGTTATTTTTTGTTGCTGCTGTTTTAAGAGTCATTACAGGAAGTTTTAAGGAGCCAGAACTTTTTGATGAGAATATACAACTACAGACCCAAAGTGGCATAAAAACTACTCGACAGATGCCAGTATTTGTTTGTAGAGAAGATCTGGCAACACTCAGATTCGATGAATATAGCAAACATCAAAGCATGCCTTTTGAAGGGAACTTTGAAAGTCTGGCTCTTGTTTCATACACTGTTCTGTCTAGAATTGTGTACGGTTTAACTTTCTCCTTTTTCTTTTTTTTTAAAGGAAAGTTTTATATGCAACAGCTTTAAGATAGTTTTTCTTCCAAACTCTCTTTTCAGCTTTTTAAAAATTTCCCATAATTCAAAGAAACTAAGAAATGAAAACAAGCAGAGAGGCTGCCTTCTACTTGAGGTCTTCCCCGATGCCTTATACTTTTAGGTTTCTAGCCCTCCTGAAATTACTTTATATTACTCTACACATATTTTTTTTTTATTTCATCTACCATAATGACTAATAAGGCACTGTTTTCATCCGATGTCAAAGGGCCTGGTCATCTATGCCTTTCCATTTCCTTTGTTGCCACCCTTGTTTACTCTAGATTCATTGCTCTGGGGTTTTGTGAGTTCTCAGTAGAGGAAGAATGCTCCTCCTTTCTCCCATTCAGCTTCAATGTGGCTATTACTAGCAAAGTTATATAATAATATATAATGTCAGGGCTCAAAGTCTATGGAGTCTCACAAAAGTCAAAGTAAAATCAAAGCTATTCAAACTACAAACTTGAGTCAAGGATGAAATATACAGTCTACACTTGTCCAGAAAAGACAATTCAAAGCAATAAGGGATCATAGAATGATTAGCACAGAACCCAAAAATCTAACTAATAGTATAGCATATAATAGTACACACAGTTAGGAGGCTAATTTAAGCCTCATTTGGACATAAACAGATTTTACAAGGCCTAACTCTTCAGGTTGTATTTCATCTAGTCATAGATCAAATGCTAAATACAACTCTGGACCTTTTGATGTTAACAAGGTCAATGCTGGAGGAAAGGAAACACAAAAGATTCAAGGCAGCATTGTACTTCCAGTATAAGGCTGGCTAGTTGAGTCTACATTAGGCTAGATGGTGAAAAGATCTTGCTTCCTCTATTTTAGCATCTTGTCTTCTTGAGAGCTGCCTTCAAGAGACCAACCAGTCAGAAATCTCCCTTTCTTCTATTCAATATTAACACAACCTATAACATTTTTTTCCATCTCAGCAACCAATTGAAGGCACTCAATCCATGATACATAGTAATACATATCTGGAAACAGGCAAAAAATAACTATACATTCTCAAGTTTCTATGTGGTACTTTGGGGGCAGGCCTATGATATCTTTATATGTTCCAAGGAGGGTTGGGAAACAACCTGTTACACTCATGTACGATATTCATCTAGTATCCTCCAAATAAAATGGAAAAGGAGATCTTCCATTATTTGTCTTTGTAGATCCCAATAGTGTTTGACACACAATAGGTTCTTGATTCTTGGTTTGAGTCCTAGTTCCTTTGCCTTCTGGAATATCCTATTCCACGCCCTTCGATCCCTTAATGTAGAAGCTGCTAGATCTTGGGTTATCCTGATTGTATTTCCACAGTACTGGAATTGTTTCTTTCTAGCTGCTTGCAAGATTTTTTCCTTGAGCTGGGATTTCTGGAATTTGGCCACAATGTTCCTAGGAGTTTCTCTTTTTGGATCTCTTTCAGGTGGTGATCGATGGATTCTTTCAATACTTATTTTGCCCTCTGGTTCTAGAATGTCAGGGCAGTTTTCCTTGATAATTTCATGGAAGATGATGTCTAGGCTTTTTTTTGATCATGAGTTTCAGGTAGTCCCATAATTTTTAAATTGTCTCTCCTGGATCTATTTTCCAGGTCAGTTGTTTTTCCCATGAGATATTTCACATTCTCTTCCACTTTTTCGTTCTTTTGGTTTTGTTTGGTGATTTCTTGGTTTCTCGTAAAGTCATTAGACTCCATCTGTTTCATTCTAATTTTGAGAGAACTATTAAATTCAGTGAGCTTTTGAGCCTCTTTTTCCATTTGGCTCATTCTGCTTTTGAAAGCATTCTTCTCCTCATTGGCTTTTTGAACCTCCTTTGCCAATTGAGTGAGCCTATTTTTCAAGGTGTTAATTTCCTCAGCATTTTTTTGGGTCTCCTTTACCAAGGTATTGACCCGATTTTCATACTTTTCTTGTATCTCTCTCATTTCTCTTCCCAGTTTTTCCTCCACCTGTCTAACTTGCTTTTCAAAATCCTTTTTGAGCTGTTCCAGGACCTGAGCCCACCCGCCACCCCCCTGGGGTGTCTGGGGTACTGAGGCCCCGCCCTCCACGTCTTTCCCTGATGGCAAGGATACGTCCTCCTCATCAGATCCGAAGGTCGGGATCATTTGCATTTGTTGGAAAAAACTCTCTAAAGTCTTATTTTTCTTCCCTTTTCTAGGCATTTTCCCAGCCAGTTACTTGACTTCTGAGATTCCTTTCCACCCCCGCCTGGATCCACCCAGCTAGTGCTTGGTCTCTGAGATTTAAATGGGCTTTCCTCCTGCCGGCTGTCAATCAGTGAGCTTTAGTTCAGGTGCTGGGGTGGGGGCAGGGCCGCCTCCCAGACTCTAATCCCTCGGGGGCTTTATGCAGAGACTTTCAGGAATGGAGCGGGTGGGGGCGGGGTGGGGGGCCCGCCTCCCAATTTCAGTTCCCTTGGGGGCTTTGAGCAGAAGCCTTCAGTAATAGAGCGGGGTGGGGGCAGGACCGTCTCCCAGGCTCAGCTCCATCAGGTTTTATGCGGGAATCTTCCATAATGAAGATCCTGCCTGCTGTTGGGGGATTCCTGAGTCCTGGGCCGCTGCCGCCTCAGCCGCCGCCCACACCTCTGCCTCCGCTGCTTCCTGCCCCCGTCTCTGCTGCCGCTGCTTCCTCCTGAGGGGGCCTGAGTCACGGAGACACCCTGCTTCCCCTCTCCTCCAGCCTAGCCTTCTTTCTCACTGACCTGTAGCTTCTGTGGGCGGAGGGACGTTCCCGGCTGCCGGAGCTTCCGTCTCTGAAGCCTGCTCGGATCAGCTTCTCTGGGGCCATGGCCAGGGCAGCGCTGGGGGTGGGGTCCACTTTCCAGGGTGCGCCGGACCCTGGGGACGGGTCTCCAGAGCTCCCTGGAAGGGAAATCTCTTCCACTCTGCTTCTGCACACCTTGTATTGACCCAGAAGTTATAGGGGACTCTTTTTACATTAATTCTATGGGCTTTTGGTTTCGGAGCTCGTAAACGTGCGTCCTTCTACTCCGCCATCTTGGCTCCGCCCCCCACAATAGGTTCTTAATAAAACTATTTGAATTTACTATTATTTACTATGATTACATTTACAAGGACAAGGATCACAATGATGAGCAGTTTCAACAAGAATTCTAACAAATTTTAATAGCATAATTATGTCCTTCGATGATAAATATGGCTACATTTTAGTGTCATGAAATGAGTAGTTACAAGACATATTGCATCTTTATTTAAAAGAAGCTAGACATTGTTATACCGGGATCTTTCCTCAATAACTACTACAGTCACTACTCACTGAAAAAGATGAAATCTCCGTAGTTCATGCTTTATGGAGATCAACTGAAGGAGATGTATATACTGGCTAAGAGAAAGGCATAGGAAGGAGAAAGTCTTTGATATTTAGAACCGGAGAACTGGAGAAGTTTGATATTCAGAACTGGAGTTTATTCTGTTTGGTCCCAGAGAACAAGATAGAAGAAGTAAAGACATAAATTTAGTTCAGTTTGTAAAAGAAAGATTTTTTTTTCTTTCAACTCCCCACCTCCATACTGAAACTAAGGGTTTCATTTTTGTCTCTTCCTAACAAATAAAGTCACACAGAGGTGCACTGGGCTGCATAAGGTCAAAGTAGACATCATCCCATCACTAAAGAGCTTGAATCCATCACTAAAGAGCTTGAATCAATCAAAAGACAGATTACTGCTTTCCAGACACGCATTGTAGAAATCATTCTTGTTTCACTTATAGGCTGAACTAAATGACCTCCCACTCAACTCTCAGGTCCTGTGATTCTTCACCTACTAGTCATTCTTCATCATGAAATTCTTTTCATTACCGATACTGATTGCAGTCAAAACAAATTCACTTTCATTACTGAGTAAAAAAAAAGTTCTACAATATCACATGGGAAACATGATATTGACTATGAATACTAGAATAACTCCTATAAATGGAACACGAGTTTGTTGGCAGTTATTAAAGTGTTGGTCGTTTTCCTTTATCTATCTATTTCTTTGTTACAGGAAAGTCTTACAGGAGTAAAATAGGGGGTGAGGGATACAGAAATGATTGTTATATAAAAAGTCAAAAGCAAAACTTTAAAAAATAAAATGTGGGGGGGAGGAGCCAAGATGGAGGAGTAAAAAGATTCACCTATGCTAGCTCTGAACCCACAGACCATAAATTACCTATAAAAAGAACTCCCAATGGGTTCTGGAGCAGTGGAAGCTGCACAGCAATGTAGTGGAGGAGATTTCTGTTCCAAAGAGCCCTGAAAAACCAACACCAAAGGTTGATCATGCACGGGACCCAGAGGAGAGCCCAGCCCTGCCTTGGCCACACAGCCCCTGAGAGAAGAAGATCGGAGCAGGCTTCAGGGACAGAATCTCTGGCAGCTGCGAAGGTCCCTCAACCCACAGTCACTACAGGTCAGTGAGAGACCCTATCCGGCTGGCCGAGAGGGGAGCAGGATGTCTCCCTAACTCAGGCCCCCTTGGGAGGAAGCAGCAGACAGGGGCTCCCAAAGCAGACAGGAGCTCAGATCCATCCTTAAAGGTCTCCACATAAACCCCCTGAGGGAACTGAGCCTGGGAGGCGGCCCTGCCCCCATCTGAGAACCTGAACTTAATCTCTCACACTGAATAGCAGCCCCACCAACCCCTGAAAGCCCTAAGGCTGGGAAGCAGCATTTGAATCTCAGACCCCAAGCACTAATGAGGCAGGGGTGGAGAGGAATCTCAGAAGTCAAGTAACTGGCTGGGAAAATGCCCAGAAAAAAGAAAAAAAATAAGACCATAGAAGGTTACTTTCTTGGGGAATAGATATTTCCTCCTTTCCTTTCTGATGAGGAAGAACAATGCTTACCATCAGTGAAACACATAGAAGTCAAGGCCTCTGTATCCCAAACATCTGAAATAGATATCTAATGGGCTCAGCCCATGGAAGAGCTCAAAAAGGATTTTGAATATCAAGTTAGACAGGAGGAAAAACTGGGAGGATAAATGAGAGAGATGCAAGAAAAGCATGAAAAACTGGTCAATACCTTGGTAAAGGAGACCCAAAAAAATGCTGAAGAAAATAACACCTTGAAAAATAGGCTGACTCAATTGGCAAAAGAGGTTCAAAAAGCCAATGAGGAGAAGAATGCTTTCAAAAGCAGAATTAGCCAAATGGAAAAAGAGGTTCAAAAGCTCACTGAAGAAAATAGTTCTCTCAAAATTAGAATGAAACAGATGGAGTCTAATGACTTTCTGAGAAACCAAGAAATCACAAAACAACACCAAAAGAATGAAAAAATGGAAGATAATGTGAAATACCTCATTGGAAAAACAACTGACCTGGAAAATAGATCCAGGAGAGACAATTTAAAAATTATGGGACTACCTGGAAGCCATGATCAAAAAAAGAGCCTAGACATCGTCTTTCATGAAATTATCAAGGAAAACTGCCCTGATATTCTAGAACCAGAGGGCAAAATAAGTATTGAAGGAATCCATCAATCACCGCCTGAAAGAGATCCAAAAAGAGAAACTCCTAGGAACATTGTCACCAAATTCCAGAATTCCCAGGTCAAGGAGAAAATCTTGCAAGCAGCTAGAAAGAAACAATTCCAGTATTGTGGAAATACAATCAGGATAACCCAAGATCTAGCAGCTTCTACATTAAGGGATCAAAGGCATGGAACAGGATATTCCAGAAGTCAAAGGAACTAGGACTCAAACCAAGAATCACCTACCCAGCAAAACTGAGTATAATACTTCAGGGGAAAATATGGTCTTCCAATGAAACAGAGGACTTTCAAGCATTCTTGATAAAAAGACCAGAGCTGAAAGGAAAATTTGACCTTCAAACACAAGAATGAAAAAGTAAACAGCAAAGAGAAGTCATAAGGGACTTACCAAAGGTGAACTGTTTACATTCTCTCATGGAAAGACAACATTTGTAACTCTTAAAATTTTTCAGTATCTGGGTAGTTGGTGGAACCACACACACACATACACACACACACACGCATGCGCAGACACACATACACACATGCATGCACATACAGAGACAGAGAGCACAGACTGAATTGAATAGGATGGGATCATATCTTTAAAAAAATTAAGGTAAATGGTGAGAGAGAAATGTATTGGGAGGAGAGAGGGTGAAATGGAATTGGGGAAATTATCTCTCATAGAAGAGGCAAGCAGGAGACTTTTTAGTGGAGGGAAAAAGAGGAGAGATGAGAAAAAAACATGAAGTTTACTCTCATCACATTCAACTCAAGGAAGGAATAAAATGCACACTCATTTTTGTATGAAAACCTATCTTACAATACAGGAAATTGAGAGAGAAGGAGATAATCAGGGTGGGGGGGATGTTGGAAGAGAGGACAATGGGAGGAGGGAGCAATTTGAAGTCAACACTCATAGAGGGACAGGATCAAAAGACAGAATAGAAACAATCGGGGCAGGATAGGATGGAGGGAAATATAGTTAGTCTTACACAACACGACTATTATGGAAATCATTTGCAAAACTACACAAATATGGCCCATATTGAATTGCCTGCCTTCCCAAAGGGAATGGGTGAGGAGGGACAGATGGGGAGAAGTTGGAACTCAAAATTTTAGGAACTATTGAGTATTGTTCTTGCTACTAGGAAATAAGAAATACAGGTAATGGGGTATAGAAAGTTATCTGGCCCTACAGGACAAAAGAGAAGATGGGGTCAAGGGAAGGGAGGGACTTTAGAAGAGAGGGCAGATTGGTTATAAGGGAAATTAGAATGCTTGGTGTATTGGGGTGGGGGGAGGGGACAAATGGGGAGAAAATTGGGAACCCAAAATTTTTTGAAAATGAATGTAAAAGGCTCAATAAATAAATTAAAAAAAAGAAAAATGTTCGTTTTTCATGGATTATTCTGGATATACTATATTTGAAGCTGTCCTTTGTGTTTATAATTCAAATATATTACATATGCATACATGTAGGTGTGTATGTGTATATATACATATACATACATATATGTGTGTATAAGTATATCCACATATGTATACACACATACATACATTATATTTATATATAACATGTATTTATAGACACATATATATCCTTTTCTCAAAACATAAAATTACAAATTTTATCTTTTCAGTATTACTGACAGAGAACATGAAATTCCTATCAAAATTTTAAACAAAACTATAGGTCCCCCTGAGATCTGTGGGGAGAAGACCTTTCTTTCATTTAGTGCCAATATGTGTTTGTGAATATTCTGGTTCTCCATACTTTTGGACCTAGACATATCATTGCTATGAATATGTACCAGGGTGATCAAATATAAAAAGAAAGGTTCTATATACACCAAAGTATTTATAGCAGTACATTTTGTAGTAACAAAGAACTGGAAGCACCTTAGATATCTGGGGGAATGGTTAAAGAAGTTGTGTTACATGATTGTGAAGGAATATTGCTGCATTGCAATAACAATGAATATGAATATAGATAGGTAAAGGAAGATACATGAACTGATACAATATAAAGTAAGCAGAACTAGGAAAACAATTTTGTAAGGAAGACAACTATGCAGATAGAATAACATGAAAAATAATAAACTAAATATTATGTAATTAAAACAATCAAGCTTGTTCTTGAAGAAGAGATGTAAGAATGTCCCCGTTAACCTCTCTCTCTTTTTTTGTAGATTTGTAAGACTAAAGCTGGACAAATACTGTTAGACTCAGTTGATGCATTGGTTAGTTCTGCTGAAATGCTTTCGGTATTATTTTATTTTTTTCCCTTTTGTTGCAAAGAATAATTCACCAGGAAATTGACAAGGGATAATAGAGAGATGTATTGTTAAAGGAAGGTAAAGGAAAAATAAAGGGGATTAAGAATTTTTTTTTTAAAAAAAGAGACAAAGAATGTAACAGCTCTTGTGTGTAGCCCCTCATCTCCTTTAACTGTGTAACAACAGGAGGCTTTATTGTACTGCTTTACAGTTAGTATAACCAAATAAAACCCATGCCAGGCTGCAAAATTTAGACTGCTATGCAGGACCAGGAATGCTGTTTGCTTGTAAATGGAAGTAAGCCTATTTATGATCCAGAATAATCTTCTTTCTGGCCAGGACTACTCCCCAATGATGTAACCACTGCACTCAGTAGAAAAGAGAATTTATTTGCCTCAAGTATCTGAAAAAAAATTCGGGATTTGTGACTACAACCTCATATATAGTGTGAAGGGAGCTTTGTGTTCGAATTGTACAATGTAAGTTCAAATCCTGACTGTATTATTTTGTTCACACTGTTTCTCTTGCATGATGATAAGGATTTCTTAAAATAGGAGTCAGAGACTTATTTTTGAGCTCTTTGTCTGTCTCTAAGTTCCTGTGAGACTTAGGGCAAGTTTCTTCATAAAAATAATGATTAGTATTTACATATAGTTTGAGGTTTGCAAAGTGACTTACATACTTTTCTCATTCGAAACTCACAATGACCTTTTACATTAGGCACTGTTATTGTAACTATTTTACAATTGAATAATCGAGGAATGGAGAGATTAGGTGCCTTGCTTAATTGTTTGTTTTTTGTTTTTGAAAAAGGGATTGATGACATCATGGGGTAATATCTTGACTTGTTCATGAAGTGATTTTAAGTAAGGCAGAATTACACTTTCTCTTCCAGAGTCACTGAAGTCCAGTGACCAGATGAAAAGTCGTGACGGCTGAAAACGGTCCAGGATAGGCATTAGGTTAGGGGACTTCTAACAAAGGTGAATTCTGTTCCCTGAAAGAAACATGGAAAAAAAATATTCCTCTAATAAACCACATGGCTAAATTTTGCATAAGGTTATTGATCCTATTAATTATGACTCCTGCTTTTGGTTTGATTTATTACCTTTACTGGTTTGGTGTGACTTAGGACAAATTAGTTAATCTATTATTCAGTTTTCCCAGCTGTGAAAAAGGTGTCAGGATTCAAGGCTATCATTCTCTCTGTCTCTGTCTCTGTCTCTCTCTCTCTTTCTCTCTCTTTCTTTTATGTAACTAACATTTTACAATTTATTGCTCTGAAGCAAATGTCATTTACAATTAATAACAGCTGAAGGTTATGGCCTAATGGCTCTCAAGGGGAATATGAGAATTAGTCTATAAACTGAATCTACCATAATGGTAAGTACTTGGTATGATGATAAGCGCTACTTTATAAATGCCAAATAGTGATAATTAGAATAGGACAATAAAATTTTCATTGGTGTGGATGGAGAACATTCCTCACGTTGAATAAAATCACATTTTGTTCACTTAAGACCAAGTCTCATACAAGATCATCTGCAAAGTTGATAATGGAAACATTTACCATGAAATTATGAAACATTTATCAGTGAAATCAATCAAAAATGTCCTACTGTATGCTATGCACTAAGATACAGAGGGAAAAAAAATGAAAGTACCTGAATTATCTAGAGAATGTAAAGAACAACCTCATCTTATTGAATGGATTCCATGGGAGAAACTCATGATGAGACATAAACAGGAGTCACTCAGAATAAGCAGGGACACAGAGACCATCACTTGCATGGTTGACGGTAAGACCTAGCTATAGTGATAGGGTCACAGTTGTGGTCCAGTATCAGGATATTGAGGGAGGACTGTAATCTTTAGGATTTCAACATTTTCACCTGCATTTTGCACTTCCAAAAGGTTTATAAAACTAGCCCAGAATTTTGGAAGAAGTCTCATAAATGAGTCTATGTAAAGTTCTTGCCTGTTGAGTAAAAGTTTATTTTTCTAAATTGCAAAATAATGGAAGTTCTTCCCTTCAGACTTAGAAGGATGCCAACACACTCTCCTGAATTAAAAGAGGATGAAAAATTCCTCTTTATGTCCCTTCTTTTTTTTTCATTGTGCTGTAATGGAGGGAAAACTATCCCAGTCACCTCCAATAACTTCAGTTACCCTATATTTAGACTTCACACTATAAACTGACATCATCACACCCACACTGACCAATCACAGAACTTTGGAGATTGTATATGTCAATGTAATGGCCCCCATCTCCTGTCCAATAATATGGAAATGATCATCTAATGTCCCCCTTAATCTTGAGATTCACATTCACTTGACTCAGCATATCAACTAGTTCCATCTTCATGCTACCCCTCTCCACTTCTTATTCTACTCTCTATTTCCTTCTTTTGTGTTCTCTCTACTGTTTCTTCATCCCACAATTTTTCCACTTTCTAAGGCTAATAGGAACTTGGAATTTTTTTCTTAAAACCGGTATATCCCTGACTGCCCAAGATAGTGCTAGATGTTTCCTGTCTTTTGCCCCCAAAGTGTAGGGGCAAGAGGAGGGATGTTCCTTGCTTCTCATTGCCAATATCAAAACACCAATTTCTCTCTAAGATTTAGTAACCCTTTCTCCTTTGAAGTTGCCTTCACATATCTATATCACCATGTCTAAGATCCATGTTGTGGTCTCCTACTAGCCTCTAGGTCAATCTCCTTTCTCAAGGACTTCTGTACTTGCCTTATATTTTTTTCTTTCCAATTCAACTCCTGCACTTATGCTCAGAGACTTCAGAATAAATTTTGAAGACAGATTAAATAACTTGCCCTCATTAATGACTTCAGCACATGCAGTCAGCATCTTCACTCCACTTAAATTACTCACAGGAATGGAAACACCTCAGATCTCACCACATTATCATTATACTACTTGATCTCTGACTTTCTTCTTTCTGATGGTACCCTTCTATCTCTCTTTCCATCTTATGTCTGCTAATAAAATTCTTCAACCTCATCATATCTTCCAGTCTTTCTAAATACCTAGTCTACTGTTCCAGCACCCCTTCTGGCCTCATTTTTTTCCCTATCATGTTAACCTCTGTGGATGTCTAGGTCAACTACAACTTCTCTTTCTTTTCATACCTTGACAAACTACAACCCCGAGTTACCTCCACTTTCTTCACTCCTGCTTGCAAGTCATTGAAAGAGGTAAATAAATTCATGTAGCTGTCCTGACTAGGTCCACTATAAATTAAATTCCTCGAATTTCACTGACCCTCACTACTAGCATGGCAACCCTTTTAATCTTCTTTGATTAATCAATCACATTCATCACAGCCACTATTCTAAACATTTTTTTCTGGGTTCATTTTGTTCAACCTGCTTCTCTCTTTCTTCATTTCAGTAAAAGGCTTTATTTACTACTGTACTAAAATCAAAGAACATACATCCCATATCATCTATTTAGGAATATCCTTAATAAATGTATAAATAATTAATAAGCTTTTTTTGGAATTGAACTGAATATAAGTTGTACAACCATCAAAATGGGATAGGGGAATGATTACTGAAGGTTAACAAAGGTCACATCCCTCCCAGAGGAGAAAGTTGGAACCATCACAAAATCACCATTGCTGTGCAATAGTGGCTTCCTTTTCTTCACTAGCATGACAGCTCCTTGAGTGCAAAAACTGTTTTTGTTTTCGTGTTTGTTTCTTTTTCCCCTTCTTTGTACTCTAGCACTTAAAGTGCTCCTTGGAATACTTTAAATCCTTATTAAAAGCTTTTTGACTGACAGCCTTCATTTCCAGGTCACAATACTAGGAGGGTTTATTTATCTGAGGAAGCATCAGTGTCATCGAGCCTTGGACTTAGAATCAGGAAGACCTGTGTTCGAACTCAGTCTAAGCACTTTTCTTTTTTCGTGCAACAAGGATAATATTCATTCCCCACTTTTCTGTACAAACTATATCTTATCTCACCCCGTCCCATGCTCTCCCCATAATGCAAACTGCAATCAACGCCCCTTGCCCATGTTTCTCCCAACCCACCTCCCCCTCCCCTATTCCAGTCAGATTCCAAGAGGGTGGTAATAGTGATCATGGTGGGTGTAAATGAGACTCATCTCCTACAGATTCCATCATAGATGGAAGAGTGGGGTGGAGGGATTACAAAAATGCACATGGAGAGGCAGTCTGATGTTGAGGTTCCTGGGGTTTCCAAGATGTGGTGGAGGCAGGAGAGAGAGGTGAAGGATTAAGTCCATCTCTCATGATGGGAGTGACCAGATACCTGTAGAGTGAAGTCCCCCTACCAGGCTGTGGGAAAAGGGTGGGAATTGGCAACTGGATTGCCTCCCTCCAAGCTATTGGTGAAGACTGGTAACAGGAAGAAGTAGGATGCTCACCCCTCCAGCCTATCTCCTTCAGGATTCCTTGGCTCCTGAAGAGGAGATCCCCATCATTGTGGATCAAACAGTGCTCCTTAAGACCTTAGGTTTTGGAGAAGCCCTCCCCATAGGCAGAGCAATGGAAGAGTTGGCCACCTAGGTGGGCAGCCAGGTAAGCACTTCCATTCTGCATGACCCTTGGCTCAGGCATTGATCTGAGCCATTGTTTCTACATCTATACTTATTTTGAAAGGTCTTTGTGGAGTTCAAATGAAACAGTTAAGAAAAAAATGGTTTGAAAATCTCAAAGTGCTATATCAACTCCAAATATGATTATGATTTTGAGCATTCAGCCTATTATAAAGAACACTGAACTTGACATCAAAGGGATTGGGTCTGAATTCTTGTTCTTCTACTTGCTTACAATGTGATTTCTCTCCTTCAGACTTTAATTTTCTTATTTCTAAAATGAGAGGATTGGAGAAGGTGGCATATAAGTTGTCCAGCTTTCAATATTCTGAGCCCATGCTGGAGGATGGCAATACTGCATCAGTGCTCCCATGCACAAGATTTCTCTTGCTTTAGTATTTTACCATCTCAGACCTTTTTACCAGAAAAATGAAACTTGGGGAATATTCCCTAAATCCACACACTGACACTGGTTATTCTCACTCAACTTGCTGATCATCAAATAGGACAAGAAGAAATTCCATTTTAGTGGAGGGAAATAAAAGTCTCAGCCTCTTTCTACTTCACTGCATTAGGAAAATGATTAGAGTAAATAACTTTTGAAGCACCCCCATTTAAATAAATGACTTCCTATCATAGAGTTCCTGTGGAGGTGAATCCTAAGTATTCCACTGACAGAAAATTTCAGCCAAAGTGAGAATGGTTAATGATTTCAAATGGCCCTTTTAAAGTCTGTTATTCTATTCTGTAGGTCAAAAAGGGAATGCTTTTGAATCAGATGGATTTCATATCACATTAACTTATAGTATAATACAACATTACTCAAAATGGCTTGATACATGCCAGGAAAATGCTTCTTAGAACAAGACTTCTCTAGGGTCTAGAGGCTAAGAAGGAGGAGACATAGATAAGATACCAGGTAGTCATCTGTGTAGAGGTGCTTTATCTAAATTTACTTCACTGGAAATAAGCAAACCAGATATCATTAGGGTTTGTGTTGGCTTGGGAGCTAACACTGGTTTACAAAAGTAGTGCACTGGACCACCACATAGGAAGCAAAACTAATAGCTGCAATAGCTCTTTTCGTTTCCACCAATCTGCCAGCTCTTTGAGGGTAGGGGTGGTGGGCGATAACTTCTGATTTTAATGATTTAGGGAAGGGAATTCTCAGTGAGTAAACTCTCTCTGCTTACAATATTTGTTTTTCCCCTCTATGTATTTTTCCTGGTTAACAAGCACTGGTTTTTATTTTTTCCCTCCTACTCTCCCTCCCCACAACTGACTAAGAAAGAAAAATAAATTCCATATAACAAATATGCATAGTCAGATGACAGTATTTCCCACATTGACTATGTCCAACAGAATATCATTCAGAAAAATTTATCAGCTCTCTATTTGGAGGTCAGTACTTTTCTTCATCTTTAGTCCTTGTTATTTTGGTTTGTCAGACTCTGTGAATCCAATTTGGGGTTTTCCTGGCAAAAGTACTGGAGAAGTTTGCTTCTTTCTTCTCCAACTTATTTTACAGATGAGAAAACTGAGGCAAACAGTATTAAAACTGAGGCAAACAGTATTAAGTGGACTCTCTCAGGGTTACCTAATTAATAAGTGCTAAGGCTGGATTAGAACCCAGAAATTCCAGCCTGGAACTCTACCCATTTTCTCACCAGAGGCTCTCAATTCATTTTTGTCATTTTCATTGTAAATGTCATTCTAGTTCTCCTTGCTTCAACTCTTCATTTGTTCATGGAGGCCCATTCAGGTTCCTTTGGAAGTGTCTATTTTGTTATTTCTTAGAGCGCTATAATATTGCATTACATTTATATGCCCTAATTTGTTTAGCAATTCTCTAATAGTTGAATGATCCTTTAGTGTGCATTTTTGTTTTTATTTTTTCTTTCTTTACTAATTCATAAAAATCTTCTATAAATAAATTTAAACATAGGAGTCCTTTTTCTTTTTCTTTAGATAATCTGCTGTTATGAGATTTATAGTGATAAAAAAATACTAGATCAATGAAATCTAAAGTGACTAGTAGAAGTTCATGGGACTGGTGTCTATCAGAAGTACTTAAACTCATCCTGATTCCAAGATGAATCATACCTTTAATAAGTGAATAATCATCATAGCTAACATTAATATAGTTCTTTAGGGTTTGCAAACCACTTCCATATAGGATTTCATTTTGCTCTGGCAAAAATTCTGTAAGGTCAGCTCTGCAAATAATTTTATACCCAGTTTTTAGATGAGCAATCTCAGAGAGAGAAATGGCTTCCCCAACATCATACAGCTCATCAATAGCTGAGAAGAAATGAAACCCAGGTGTTTCTGAATCTCTGAATCCACATGGAATTTTTTATTGCTTCTCCAAAGTATTCTATTTTCCTTTTAATCCTAAAATTCATGTTTTTAGAGGTGCTGAGACCAGATCTTTCTCATGTTATCTATGGTAGCCAATGCCTTTGAATGTTGCCTAACTTTAGAGATATGATGTGGTAGAGGAAAAAAATTGTCAGATTTAAATATGATATTGATTTGGTTCAGGTGATGTCTCACAGGCAATGTTACAGACCATTCACACTGTGGGAACCTTGATTTTTAAGGTCTATGTCATTTAGAAAACAAATATATATTGAAATAAAAAGCTCACAAAATATCAACACTTCCTCATAGCTGTTTTCTCCCCTTCCCACACTGATAGAGAATATCATCCTAGCTAGCATCCAGTATTGTTCTGCATCACAAAAAATTTTGGATCTTTTTGGAGATGTTGAAAGTCAGGGTGAACAATATTGGCACCGCAGGATCAGTAGCTCATGGATTCTTCCCCATGGCCTCTGCAGGTAGGAGCTGCAGCTTTCCCCATAAGGTTTGTTCCCACCACTATAGTCCTGGCAGAACTTGCCCCAAACATTCCCCACTCCTGCTTCCTGCAAAGGAAGGAAAGGAGGTTGATGTGTTTACCTTCTTGGGCAGCTTCAAGAGCTCCAAGGTCTCCAGTTATAAGACACTCTCCCTCAAGACGTGGAAAGTAGCGCCCATGTGCAGCTGGACTATGAAGTGAGCCACATGCTCCATATGCCAAGATCCAGGTAATGGTGATGCGATTTGGGATACTAGGAAACCAAAAAGTGTGTGTGAGGGGTTGCCTCAGAAGAATTTGACACCCCCACCTCCTTTCAGTCAGAGTACTGAGGTTTTATTATTTCATGAATTAGGTAGGCAAGTAAATCTGCTTTTGTGTTGCCAACAAGTGGAGATTACTAGTGACTCTGCACAATTTAATGGGGATAACATTAGTACTTGTATACAGAAAAAGACTGTGGGAAGATATGGATGAGATTAAGGAATTCAAGTAGCCTGATGTGGATCAGGTGTAGGAAATGAAGAGTCAAGTGATAGGGTTCTCATCTGTTCCTCCTTATTTTTCTAAGAAGACCATGACATCAGAGAAATGATGATATGACTTGCACTTGACTTTGTTGTGAGTGAAGAAGGGCTGTGAAAGGTCACCAACCTCACTTTCTCCTCCCGATCCATCTGGGTCCAGTGACCAGATATTCATCAGGATGACTGGAGATGGCCCTGGGCCATCATGAAAGAACAGCTAAAAGGATTATTCAGGGGATGGAGTTAATATGGCAGTGTAAAAGCAGGAACAGGTTTGAGTTCTCCCCTAAATCACTCCAAAAACCTGTACAAAATGAACATAAATTCTGGAGCAGCAGAACCTAAAACAATGACAGAGTGAAACAAATGTCCAGCCCAAGACAATCTGGAAAGCTGACAGGAAAAGTCTATTGCACTGAACTGGGATAGGAACACAGATCAAAACTGGCTGTCCTAGAACAGACTGAGTACCCCAGAAAAACTGAAGCAGGTCTCAGGGGACTGAGCTGCTCACAGTTGTGATTTTCAGACTTCTCAACCCACAAACACCAAAGACAAATTAGAAGGTCAGAAGGAAAGGACTGTTAGAACCTGGGTGAGAGAGGAAAATCTTCTGGTCTGAGTTCCAGGGTGGAAGATGTAGCAATGGCAGCAGCAACAGCTGCTTCCATAGCTCTTGTACCACAGATAGTGTTAGCATCAAGTGACTGATCAGCAGGGGCTTGCAGGGATCTCTTTGCTGCTGAGGCAGGATTCTCTTGCTTTACCCTCCTTGGATCTGGGTCACAGTCCTGAGTAGTGGTCCTAGGATGAGAGGAAGCACTGGCATGGCCATGTGCACAAGAAGTCACTTACAGACAAGAGCACAGGCCAGGAAAGGAGTAAACACTTCTCCTTTGATCATACCAATTTGGAAGAACTGAAAATTTACATGCCCCTAGAAGTATCTCTGAAAATAGATTCACAAAATTCTTGAAGCTTGGGAGAGTACATACTTCAAACTAGAAGCAGATTCCTACCTTAACAAAGAGTTATAAGTTCAAGTAATTGGTTGAGAAAATGAGCAAACAATGGAAAAAGAAAACCTAAGACTACAGAATCTTACTTTCGTGACAAAGAATATCAAAATATACAACTGGAAGAAGACAGAAAAGTAAAGCTCTTACATCAAAAGCCTCCAAGAAAAATTTGTATTTGTCTCAGGCCATAGAAGAGCTCAAAAAGGATTTTGAAAACCAAGTAAAAGAAGTAGAGGAAATTGGGAAAAAGTCAAAAGTTATGAAAGAAAATCATGAAAAATAGTCAACACAAAATAGTGAAGAAAATAACAGCTTAAAAATAGACTAGCCCAAAGGCAAAAGAAGTCCAAAAGCCAATGAGGAGAAGAATGCCATAAAAAGCAGAATTGACCAAATGGAAAAAGGAGATCCAAAAGCTCACTGAAGAAAATAATTCCTTAAAACATTAGAATGGAGCTACTGGAAGTTAATGTCTCAATGAAAAATCAAGAAATTATAAAACAAAGCCAAAAAAATGAAAGAATAGAAGACAATGTGAAATATCTCACTGGAAGAACAAATGACCTGGAAAATGGATCTAGAAGAGATAATTTTAAAATTATTGGGTTGCTTGAAAGCTATGATCAAAAAAAGAGGCTGGGCATCATCTTCCAATAAATTATCGAAGAAAACTGCCCTGATGATTAGAACCAGAGGGCAAAATATAAATGGAAAGAATCCATTGATCATCTACTGAAGAGAAAACTCCTAGGAATATTATAACCAATTTACAGAGTGCCCACATGTAGCACCAATGCGATATTCACAGTGCCTATGGTGGCTATAAATATACTGGTTCAGTACTGAATCCAAAAATAAAACAGACTCTCCACAGGGAAAACAGAACCAAAACATTTATTCAAACACTAGAAATTCAAATCCCAATACCAGAAAGGCAAATCCATCATAGTAACAAAGAAATCTATACATAAAAGCAATGCAGAAGGCAACACCATCTCCAAGCCTTCCCTCAGTAAGACTTCCCACAAACCAGCTCCCTTAAAAAAGTCACACACTCTCCCTCTTGTGCTAGTTGCTGTCTTTCCCAGTTCAGACTGCTAACTTCCTCTCAGCTCTACTATAGCTCCAACTCTTCCTGTTCTACCCCTCCTATTCCATGGTACTTGACTCATGTGACTTAGGCTTCCATAGGACTTAAGCAGGTCACATGGACTTATTAATAGAAGGGGAAGATCTTCCCATTAAAAAGCAAAATTATAAGCAAAAATGTTTTATCTATACACTAGGTCCAGGAGAAAATATTGCTAGCATCCACAAAGAAACAATTCAAGTATTATGAAAACAAAATCAGGATAACACAAGATGTAGTAGTTTCTACATAAAGGGATCAGAGGGCTTGAAATACGATATTCCAGATGTTAAACGGGCTAGTATTAAAACCAAGAATCACCTACACAGTAAAACTAAGTATAATCCTACAGGGAAAAATGGATATTCAATGAAATGGAGGACTTTCAAGCATTCTTGATGAAAAGAATAGAGTTAAATAGAAAATTTGACTTTTGAATACAAGAATCAAGAGAATCATGAAAAGGTAAACAGGAAAGAGAAATGGTAAGGAATTTATTAAAGTTGAGTTGTTTATATTCCTACATGGAAAGGTGATATTTGTAATTCATGAGAACTTTCTCACTATTAAGGTAGCTGGAGGGAATATATATATATATATATATATATATATATATATATATATATATATATAAAATATCTACATGCATACACACATATACATATATATATACATATACACACATATATATTTATATGTGTGTATATGTATATATTTATATTTTATGTGTATATATGTATTGTGTATATGAATATGTGTATATGTATATGTATACCTCTATGTATATGCATGAGAGTGTGCATATGTATATATATATATATATATATATATATATAGAGAGAGAGAGAGAGAGAGAGAGAGAGAGAGAGCACAGGGTGAGTTGATTGTGAAGGGATAATATCTAAAATAATAATATTAATGAGGGAGAAAAATATATTGAGAGGAGAAAGTGACAGATTGAATGGAATAAATTATGTCACATAAAAGAAGCAAGAAAAAGCTTTTAGAGTGGAGGGGAAGAGGGAGGAGGTGAGAGGGAGTGAGAGAACCTTACTCTTATTGGATTTGGTTTAAAGAGGAAGTAACAAACACACTCAACTGGGTATAGAAATATATTTTACTCTACAGGAAAGTAGAGGGGAAGAGGAAAAAAGGTGGGGTGGGATGATAGAAGGGAAGGCAGACTGGAAGAGGGGGCAGTCAGAAGCAAACACTTGTGAGGAGGGACAGGGGCAGAGGTGAGAACCAAATAAATGAGGAGTGGCATAGGATGGATGGAAATAATGTTATTCTTTTACTACATGGCTATTATGGAAGTATTTTGCACAACTTCACATGTATAATCTATATCAAATTCTGTGCCTTTTCAATGGGGGAAGGTAGGTGGGAGAGAATTTTGAACTCAAAGTTTTTAAAAGAAATATTAAAATTATTTTTGCATGCAACTGAGAAATAAGATAAACATGCAATGGTGTATAGAAATCTGTCTTGTCCTATAGGAAACCAGAAAGGAGGAAATAAAAGAAAGGGTTAGGGGATGATAGAAGGGTGGGCAGACTGCGGTAAGTAGTAATCAGAATGTATGCCATCTTGGGGTTGGGGGAAGGGAGAGATGGGGAGAAAATATGGAACTCAAAATCTTGTGGAAGTGAATGTTGAAAACTAAAAGTAAACTAATTAATAACACTGAAGAAAAAAAAAAGAATTACTGTATGGCCTGTATGATTCAGACAAACACCAGGGATATGGGCTGCTAAAATGTATGAGGAAGTTCAAGGCAAAGACATGATCTTATGCCAGAATGGGAAAGTTCAAGGCTTTTAGGGGCCTAGGTCCCAAAGATATATTCTTTTTCTTTTGGGGATTTAGGTTTCATAACCCCACCATTGGAAGCCTGTCTTAGACACGCTGAAAACATAATGTTTGTTTTGTTGTCTGAGGAGAGTGCACTGTAAGCTTTCCATAACTTCTGTGGGTAAAACAGAACAATAGCTTCCCTCTGTACCTGCAGGATTGGGGGCTCTTCAGAACAGGAAAATTGAAGCCCAGGGTGTCCTTGAGCGCCAGGGTCTTCTGGCATGTATAGGGAGTGTTAAGTAAGGGTTAGAGCCTTCCAACACGGAGTCAATTCACTTGTCTTTCCTTGGTTAAATGAACAAACTAGACACTTGTTGAAGTTAGGGTGCATCATTTGGTCCTCTTTCCTTTCAGAACTTCTCTACAATAAGAACAGTGTGTTACAGATGACATCCATTTATCTTTCTCTAGTGTAAATTGCAGATACTGCTTAGAAGTGCAATGTTAGAGAGAAAGATTCATTGTGAATGACTTCCAAAATTTAATTAAAGTCTTGGATAAAGGAAATCAGGAAAGCAATTTCTATTTAAACAAGAGAGGTTTTCCACATTTATAGTCAATTCTTAAAAATTTATTGTCATGAATGAAAGAGCATTCAAATCTTGCCCAAGTATAGGTGCGGCTTGGCACTATTAGTACTTTTTTTCTCTGAAAATAAAAAATTCATGCCACATTAATTTCAGTTAGCTAGGATTTCAGCTTTCTTTTCTGAGCTTTTATTAACAACACAACAAAATTTTTATGGCTTGCTACTAGTGACCGGGGCAATCAAAAGTCAAATTTCTCTCTGTGAGAGAAATGGAGTCTTCACTGTTTTATAAGGCTGTTCCTTTTATCCTTTAGTGGCATTTATAACAGAACTCTATTAAGTCACTGAGGTATGGGCACATAAATATTTCTAGATCAGACTGGTTTTTGCTGTTATATTGCACTAATGATTATTTATGTAGAATACCTACAATATAAAAGTATTTAATTCACTTCTTAGACCTTTGATGAGAAAATTACAATCATATAACACTGTTTTATAAATTTTAATATACACAAAGCACTATTTGATCATGAAATAGTCTATTAAATTTTTTCTTTGAACCGATATAATAAATAGTAAATAATCTTAAAAATGAAAATTAAATATGCTTTTTTATTTGTTTGTTTTTGGAAAAGACGAACGTTCAACTCCTTCATGCATTTCTAAAAGGTAATTGTCATTTAGATAGATCTGTAAAGTTCACAAAAGGATTTGTACGCATCATCTCATTTAAACCTTGTAGTAACTCTGTTTGTCATTATCATTTCTGTTTGGCAGATTTCAGAGAGGTGAAGTGACATGCTCATAGTCACATAGCAACTAAGTGTCACTGAAAGGATTTATTCACAGACCTTCCTGACTCCAAGGCCATCATTATTCACTATAATAAATTCCTTCCATATTTATAGAGATAATGCCCTTACATTATTTGTCTCTCCTAGATTAAATTATGTATTTTAAACTCAGTATTCCTGAATTCAACCTCCCTGCTTATTTCACTCATTTTGTTTTGTTTTCAAATTGTATCCTCTCAAAAAAAGTAAAACTCTACTTAATGCAGTACTCCATTTGTAATGGTACAATAAACCTTGAAAAATATATTAATATCCTTTTTACAAGGTATATTTTCCTATCAGAGAACCATCCCTTATTACAAAGGATAGAAAAAAATGAAAAGGAAAACGGTTCAATAAAACTATTCAATACATCAACTAGTACACTAAGTTGAACATTACACTGTATGTTCCACATTGTTGGCCCCAAACATCTTCAATGAAGGGAAGTACATACTCGTAACTGTTTTTTGGGGCCAAGTTTCACCATTACAAATTCATAATGTTTATAATACTGCTTTATTGTTATTCTATTTCATTGGTGTAGCTAGTATAGATATTATTTTTCCTGCTTCTTCTTAATTCATTTTATCATTTCATTTTGTAATTCATTTTATCAAATCATCACTTTATTCAGTTTGTACGAATTTCCTATGTTTCTCTATATATTCAATATAAACATAATTTTTTACAACATAGTAACATCATGTTATATTAATGTGTCACAATTTCTTTAGTATACCTCAGCCAATATACAGCTATTGTCTTTCACATTCTTATAACAAACATTTAATTGTTCAGCATACAGCACTGGGACTGCTCTTGTCTTGGGTTTTGGCATTATCCTACCTGTCAATTAGATTCATTATTACACATTAGGGAAGAAGAGATAACCTAAATTTGGGGATAATCATGGAACTAATGATTTGAAAACAGTACGAGATCTGGACTTGAGCAAAACATTGTTTATGTATTCTAGTTTCTACTTAATCACTAACTACCTTTATTTCCTTTGAAGGCATAGTAAAAATCCTTTTCTTGCACCTTGAAGCAGATTTTGCAGTTCAGATGTATAGGTGTGTTTCTTTTTTGTTTTTGTTTTTGCTTTTTGTTTTTGTTTTTGCCAAGCAATGACTCAAGTACTGGAGAGATTTAAGTTCATTATTCAGAGGACAATCATTTGGAAGCCAATTTTAACATATGTAGGATGGAATTCCTTGTGGCACCTAATTGATCATCAACTTGTCAGTGATTAGGGGTGAATTTATTGTGCTCAGGTGGACCATTGATCAGGGTTCTATTAGTAACTTGTACAGTTTACAAATCTTGTAGTCTTTATTGTCTCATTTTAATTATGTTAACAGATTCTTTTCTTCTTTGTTCAGACAACGGCCTTTGTTAATGTGACAGGATATGCTATTTTTTGGAAATTGTTTTCTTCTTTTGCGTAAGAAATTAAATACTAAATTCACCTAGTTTTCTGTAATTGTAGGGAAGAAGTATACAATCAACTTCCCTAAAAAGGCAACTGCTTTTTGAAAGTGTCATAAAACACCTGTCCAGTACCAGGTGGTATTTCTCTGACCTAGTGAGAGAAAAAATTGATTATATATTTCCCTATCTTCTTAATGTGCAGAAAAGACTAGATTTGCAGTTTTAAGAGTAGTGTCCTAGGTAAATAAAGTATTTGCCAAGATCTAATTTGCTAAGCACTTGAGAGGAGTGCTGATGGTTGGTTGACTGTCCTTGCCAAGAAAGAAAAAGAAATATTTAATTATTGGGTTATGGGAGAAGGAACAAAAGGTCTCATAAGTACCTGTAAAAAGCTGAATAAGAAGTTTGTATAAATCTACAACAATTGACATCACTCAATATATAATGCCTACACTTTCTTGACTTTCAAGTGGGTGAGAATCCTGGGACCAAAGGATCCATTCATCTCTTTATTGAAATAGAAATGAGTAGATGCAGCTATAAATTGAACAAGTCCCACTGGCCATTTTACTCCCAAGGAAAAAGGTTCACAGAGAAAAATCTCTCAAGCACATGATTTATAGCAAAATCTATAGTTTTAACATTCCAACAAAGTGTATGTGTGTGTGATAGTATCAATTTCTGTAAGCACTGATTGAATGTTGGATTAGTATTTAGTAAATGCTACATGTTGCTCACATCAAAAGTGTCTTAAAAAGAAAATTAATTTGTATCTTTGAAAGTATAAATGTAGGGAAATTGTGATAAAAGTTTTCTTTCATCATTTACAGATTATCAAGACTTCAGCTAATTATCATTTATGCTTAAGAAGTGAGGATCTCCTCATTAGAGATAGAGCTTATTGTGAGATATCAAGGGTAAGACAGATGGTTTAGCCCAACCTTGGATAACATTGAAAACTGTTAAAATTGATTCCCTGACTCTTTCTTTGCTCCTTTGATTCCAGTGCCTTCCCAATGACCTCAAATTCACAGCTATTAAAGTGTTTATCCAAAGGGAACAAATCTCCGTTGGCAACAATTTTAGATAACATGGCACCAAGTTGTAGGATATTTGTTCAGTTATTTTGCAGTTGAGTTTCAGAATTTCATACTTTGTGGCCCTTTCCCATGTTGTTTGTGTTTGTTTATTTTTGTCAAAGATGCTGGAATTATTGCTGTTTCCTTCTCCATTTTTACAGACAAGGAAACTAAGACAAACAGAGTTAAGTGATTTGCCCAGGGTCACACAGATAATAAGTATCTGAGGCTAGATTTGAACTAATAAAGGTGAGTCTTCTTAACTCTAGACCCTGAACTCTATCCACTTTGCCACCAAGATGCCCACTGTAGGAGACACTTGAAGGCAATTGGCATCCCCTGACTCTCCTTAAGTGATACTACTTAGGCAATTTTCCCTGTCCCTAGATATATAAACAGGCAAAGGATTACAAAACAGAATCAAATGGAGGTAAACAGTACAGTAGCAATCAATGAGATTTATTACATTGAGACAGATGGAGGTGGATGATTTGAATAGGAATAACTTTCAGACTACCATTTCACCAATTTCTGAAAGATGTGCTTGAATCAGTTTAACACTGGAGAATAGGGTTTTTTTTAATTATACAAATACACATATACATATATGCTCATATATACACTTTCCTCCCATCTTTGCAGAGGTTGGGACTATGCATATGGAATATTGCATATTGGATACCTATTTTTAAGTGACCTCAGATGACTGTCTGTAAGCCATAAATGAGTTGCAGATAAGTTGCACATCTGTCTAAGTGGGGAGAGTTTTCAGCTCAGGAGTTCCTTATAACAATGAAATGACAGATCTGGACTGATCTGGATGATGTTAATTTATTTATTTTGTTCCTAATGATTTGTTAGTAAATGTGGTAAAGAACATACAATATTGAAAGACAGGCATTCATATTTACTTCAATTACTTCAATTATTTATCTCCCTTTCTTAAACTAGAACTATAGCATGATCCTGGAAATGATAGCTACAGTGGAAGCAGAATAGGTTTTAAGATCAGAGAAATTCCATTGAAATCCCAGTCATAACACATTTCCTTTGTGATACATTTCACTTTCCTTATCTCTAAAATGGGAGGTTTCTTGTTTATTTTTATTAGATTACTGCTGAGTTTCCTTTTTACTCTAATTCCATGATTCTCTTAACTATGAACCTATTTTCCATATTTATGTTAATTGTTCAATGAAAATTATTATTCATTCAACAAATTTCCATTAAATGACCAACATATGTGATATACTTAGAGACTTAAGGGGATTGCATACAGTCTCTGCTCTCTTTCTTCTCATGCTATATATAGCTGTGGATTTCTGAGAGTACCTAATACAGAGCAGTCACCCAGAAAAGAAACAGGGAAAGAATAAGTGTTTGTTACAAATCTACTATTTTGCAGGGATTATGCTAAGCATTTTTACAAATATTATCTCATGTGACAAGATAAGGAAGGAAATAGAATAGGCAAACCTTTCCCACTTTCCCATTCTTCAACTCAGAATCTATCTACTTTTATCTTTGAAAGAAGGTTACATAAAAATCAAAAGTGGGAACCTATTCATTAAGAAAATGAGAAAATCCTTGTGAAACATCACTAAGATTGAAGTTTAATGTGTGGAAGATGATTTTTGTCCTCCATATTTTCCAGTTTTCCATTTCTTTCTTCATGTTTATTGGTACTATATTCAAGAGCTCATAATTCCTCAGAAATGAAATCTACTGCTCATTTCCTAAATCATATTGTACTTCTCAAAGTTTATGTTTCGCTCTAAGTATAAATCCCAGTGAACTTGGACTGCACTCAAGTATATCTACTAACCTCAAAGGTTTGGGGATAGGAGAGTGTGAACAGAAATTCCTGTTTTATTGCCCTCATTTTTTAAAATATTACTTTGACCAATTCAGTTACATAGATTTTTGAACCTTTTTTCTAGTCTTCAGGGTCATATTTTTCCAGAATTAAATAAATAAACCAGATATTCACTATTTCATTCAAATTATTGGATCCATACTGAGAACTTATCTATACAATCAAAATTAACTTCACCAGTTCAACCTTAATGGCTGATCCTATTAGCTACTTTTTTTTAAATCTAAAAGACTAATTAGTGATTGGTGTTTGAAGTGATTGAAATAACCAGATCTGTCATGCTCCAGTCTAGTTACGTTCACCAGATAGAACCTGTCTGAAGCACAGCTATGTAATTTATAATTATCTAAATAAAGACCACATTGTAAAATGGTATAGCACAAAGGATATTGAATTTGAAATCAGGAATGCCTGGGTTCAAGTCCTTTTTTTGATCTTTACTATGGGATCCTGTATAAGTCCCTTCATATTTTGTGCTTCAGACTACTCTCTAAGAGTCATAAAATATGGTGCGGTACAGAGGAAAGAGTAATATTGTTAGGCTTTCTTCTCCCCATAGTCAACCTTACTATCTAATGGCTCTTTACCTTCTACTGACAACAATGTACAAAAATGCCTGGGTCAAGGTCAATTCTTAAGAAAGTTTTCACTGATCCCTACCTTCCCCTTAAGCTATTTTCCTATAGACTTATCCTCCATTTCAAAGCCAAAACCTTAGAAGGGTTTCCTGTATTCTTTATCTCTACTTTTCATCTCCTTGCAATCTGTATTTTATACTAATCATTCATTTTCTCAAATTGCCTTAGTGCCAAATAATACAACAAATTCTGACCTGTTTTAAATATCCAATTAGGAGTGTTATGTTTCACTTAAAATATGACCAGAATAATTACCTTTTAGTTGTATCCCATATATAAAAACTTTTCTCTTTTAGGTGAGGTATGAGGTAATTAAAAATGCTATTCAATCTGCCTTGCTGATATGAGGGGAAAAAATTCCTGATTTTTTTTTGTCTTTCTCTCCACCTTCACAACCTGGCCAGGGTTAGAAGACAGAAAGAGAAAGAGAGAATTTTACCAACAACTTTCCAATAATCCCTAAACTTATCCCATGTTGTTCTCCTAGTGGGCTTTGACTAAAGCCCTTTTAACACTGCACATACAGTATTTCCTTGCCTTTTCCATTCTCCTCCCTGCTGCTGCAGCCATCAGAAAGAGAAAACATTCCAAATTCCAGCTACGATGGAGCTGGCCGTAATAACTCACACACACACACACAAACACACACACACACACACACACACAGAACAAGTAAAGACAGAACACATATACAGACAGTATGATTAAACAGAAACACAAAACAGAGGACAAACAGAATATACAGACAGAAAGACATAGTCAGGTTTTTCAGCACTCTGGACAGGGCATAGAAGCTTGATAAAACAAAAACACAGAACAAAAGACAAACAGGATCCATGGACAGACACAGTCAAGCAGCCAGGACTCTCACGTGGTGCTTCGTGGAGGTTAGTCAGGACTCTGACATGGTCTCCCACGGAAGTCAATCAGGACTCTCACGTTGTCTCCCACGGAGTTCAGGGCAGTCAGGACTCTCACTCCGTGTCCTGTGGAGGTCAGTAAGGGCATTTCTCACTGCATCCAGCCTTAGCCACTTACTATATCAGGAGTACTCACTGGAACAGACAGGGAGCTCAAAATTTGGCCAGATGAGGAGAATTTTTCTACCGAAAGCCTAGCTCTGGGCTGTGCTCTAGGGGCCAGGAGCATCTCATTGGCCACCCCTGAAGTCAAAGCCCAGTCCAGCGGTCCAGGGCTGACGGTTTGCCTGTGCACACATAACCAAAGGCTATCTTGGTGGGACCTCCAAGTGAAATGGATGGACAGAGAAATTCACAGGCAAGAATCAATTAGGAATTTCGAGAGTGTCATTTATTAGCCAGGCTGGCAGCTGCCTCATGGAGAGACCCAGAGGAGACAGCCCCAAACTGAGGTGGGTGTGTGCATTTTAAGCATTTCGGCACTACTCGATATAGCCTTGCTGTTTCCACAACAAACATAGATCTGACAGAGCAGAGGGGCTTATTGTTAGGCAAAAGCCCCCAAACAGAAAGTGGTTGTCAGGGTACTGCTAGGCAAAGGACCCCAACAGAAAAGAGGTGCCAGGAAAGGGATCCAATCAGAGAATGGTTATCACCAACAAAAGTGGTTGTCAGGAAGGGGGGATGCCCAGCAGAGAGTGGTTGCCTGGCAAAGGTGTCTAACATTAGGGGTGGGGCACAGGTTGTTGTCATACAAGGGAACTCAAAAGAAAATGGCTGTTAACAACTCAACAGATATTTCACAACCCAAGGGGGGAAATAACATTTTGGACAGGGGCCCAACAAAAACCTGTTGCTAGGCAGTTTATCCAACCCTGCCCAGTAACCTAACAGATATCTCTCAACCTAGGGGCCCAGGGAGGAATAATGTCCATTTCAATCTTTTAATTGGGAAATCCAATAGCCTTTATTCAGTGTTCATTCTTCCTGATAGGTCTACAACAGCTGACATTGTTTACTACTCCCTCCTCCTGGATAAATGCTCATTTCTAAGTTTCAGTGATTCTATTCTCTGTTTTCTTCCTACCAATATGGTTATTTCTTTTCATTGTCTTTTGCTTCATCCTCCATGTCAAGCTCCCTTATTGTGTGTGTATCTCAAGACGTTCTCCTGGGCCCTCTTCATTTTCTACACCTCCACCCATGTATAATGTTAATGGTATTTAAGATCTTCCCAGCCCTTTAATACTTCTCAGGTAGAGCCCATTAAGAAAAGCTTGTTTGTAGGAAGACTTTGACACCCTTTGTTAATTTCTAACTAGACACTGAGTCATGAGGGTTGTGATGCATTCTGGTACTGAGAAGGGTTTATGTTCTCTTAAGTTGGTATTTTGCTTCGGGGTTTTGCTGATGAGAAAGACCTTGTGATTCCCTGATTGAGACTCTGAATAGCTGTATGTTCAGAACTCCACTCCCCAACTCCCAACTGCTCAGACATAAAGGTTCTCTAAATCCAGTGATGTATGTAAAGTATATAACAGTATTGCTTTGATTCAAGAAGTAGAGTCCTGTATATTGGTCTTTATTTTTCTCCTTATATTTTCTCTGTATTTTCTCTGAAGTTTAGGAAGTTGACATTTCCTCTGAACTAGTAAATGCAATTTAAAAAAAAATGTTGACCTGTTAAACAGCTACTTTTCCTAGCAAAGTAGTTCTAAGAACCCATGCTTGCAGTTACCCTGGGTATGCCAGAGTGCTTGCCTTTACAGTTTGACAATTTCCATGGATTTAGTTATCACCTTTGTGCTGAAAACTGGCAGGTCTATGTATCCAACTCTTGTCTCTCTTTTGAGTTCTATCATTAAGTGCCTATTGGACATTACCAACTTGATTTCATTTAGGTATTTCAAGCTTGACACCTCCAAAAACAGAACTCATCACCTTTCCTTTTAAATCCTTCCTTCTTCTCCCTACTACTGCCTATTTAGGGCAACATCACCTTTCCAATTATCCAGGAAACAGATTCCCAATTTCAGTCATCCGTTGAAACGTGTTCTACCTCAAGCACTGTTTCTAATCAGTTGCTAATTTGTTTTTGATTGTATCATTTCTCACATTCATT
The DNA here is from genome assembly GCA_023548195.1 of Bettongia penicillata ogilbyi. Classification (NCBI taxonomy): domain Eukaryota; kingdom Metazoa; phylum Chordata; class Mammalia; order Diprotodontia; family Potoroidae; genus Bettongia; species Bettongia penicillata. The sequence goes on along the minus strand of JAJHZJ010000470.1, from coordinate 12,725,953 downwards.
TTTTTTTCCATTTATACACTCAGCTACCACCATAGATCAACCTTCATCACTTGGACTCTTAGTACAGTCTCCTAATTGTTGTCTCTGACCAAGTCTTTCCCCAAAACATTCATCAACCACACAATAGTCAGATGATATTACTAAAATGAGAATCTAACTTTCTCACACAGCCACCCCTACTCAAAAGTCCCTGTTACTACAACAACAAAATGTAGATTTTTGTTCAATACTTAAATCCCTTTGCAATCTGAAATTAGCTCACTTTTCTAGATTTATTATATATTACTCTCCCATACAGATACTTCTGCCCAACCAAACTAATCTATTTTATATCTCACAAACAAGACATTTTATGGCTGAGCCATATATCTTTGCTTAAGCAATATCCCGTACCTGGAATACATTTTTTCTTACCTCCATGTTAGAATCTTTAACCCCTTGAATTTTTCAAGACTTAGTTTAAGCATCATATTCTACCTGAGATCTCTTCTGATTCCTTCAGCTGCTAAGATACTACCTCATATTCATCAAAACTTCCTTTCATTGAATTTATGAATTTATATATGCATATATATATATATATATATGTGTGTGTGTATATATTGTTTCCTCAATGCAACGTAAACTCCTTAAAGGAAAAGTTTGTTTTACTCTTTATCTTTTTATCATCCCAACACTCAGAATAACACTTGGTAATACTACATAATTAAAATATTTTTGCTGATTAAATGATTGATATTGTATTTGTTATTTACTTTCTATGTGACTTTGGGCAACTCATTTAACTTTTCTTAGTTTTAGATTCTCATCTGTAAAATTAGGGGGTTGTGCTAAATAGATTTTGTGGTCCCTTCTCATTTTTATCTGTGATTTTATGTTATATTAAACTAAGGGTGGGTTGCAATATAAATCAGGGGAGGAAGCTCCCACTTAAGAATTTCTCTATATTGAGAAAATCATAGATCTTTCATATGTTTGCATAATATCCAAAACTTCTTTGGATTCAGACTTTTGAGTTTTTTGGCATGGGGAAATAATAGTCAAGAAACTCTCTCCGACATAGCAGAGAAGCAACTCTCCAATCACTTAGAGTTTTAGAGAGTTTTCCATTTAAGTTACTTGCCTAGGAATGGACTTAAGTCCAATCTTCCTGACTCAGAGGCCAGAACTCTATTCTATGATATATGATTAAAATTCAAAATGATCTGATGTATTAGAAGATTCTTCCTGAAGAAATCTATTGTTTAGTATGTGAAATATTTTGTTCATTATGACACATAGGCTTTGAACATTACTAAAAGGAAAAACAAAACCAATTATGAGGCTAAATTCAGATACTTGTCAGGATGGGAGGAAGTAAAGCTAGAGTCAGTTCTGGTAAAGAGGATATTATGAAAGATTATGATGGCTCTCTTCCTGAAGATCTTATAGAAAGGAACTGAGTGCTATCTGTCCTACATTGTTTCTACACCCTCCTACTGGAATATTAACTAGAAACTCTCCCAACTCTCTGACTGTATAATTCTATAGAAAAATGTATTCATTCATCTCTATCATACACTGAATTCAAAGAGACTTGAGGCTATAGAACAATTGCAGTTTCCAATTTATCTTCCAGTCAAGTGTCATTTGCATCTTGACTTTTGATTTTAAGTAGTTTTCTTCTTTGATGATCTCTCACTTTCCCTCTCCCCCTGAAAATATATCTGACTTATTCTGTATTGTTTAAACTGCTGTTTTTAGGATTCCCCTTTAATTTTGGACAAATCCATCAATCTTTCTTCTAGGTCAATAGACACAGAGAGAATAAATGCTATACCAGAATAGATCTGATATTTTGCTGTCTATCAGGTTCCATCTGTATGCCAGAAGCATGAAGCCAGGTGGTGTTGCTCATAGATTTCATCAGATAGAAGTACAGCATATCAAAAGACTAGGTACAGGGCAATTTTTTATGTTCGCACATGTCATTATCTATTAATATTCAATGTCACTAAAAAACCTTTGCTTTTTTAATTTCTAAGAGAAATGTAACTTAGATGAGATGTGGAGACAACTATGGAACAATGAAGCAACAGATTTTAGTTTTTTTCCCACTGCTTGTTTCTGTCTTCCCAGATTGGAAACTTGAATATTACAGATATTTTTAAAGGACATAGCAGGATATTCTAAAATTATGCAGGCATAAATACATAAAATAAAATATGGAAATAGAAAATGTTGCCAGATTTTGGACATATTGTGAATGGAGAGTCATCCTCTAAGCCTAAATGATTTGTCAGTTTCCATTATTCTCTAAAAAAGAAAGTTTTTCATATACTCCATGAAAGAAGTTGCACAAATCCTGACTGCAATAAAGAGATTTATTTATAGTGGGTCAATAAAATAAAATAAAAAACATGTTTGTTTATATGACCTTTTAAAGTTAACAAAGTGGTTCACCTACATTATCACATTTGCACCTCACAACAACACTGTGAAGTAAGTGCTACAAAGTAGTACCCCCATTTGCTGGCAAAGAAACAAAAAGTATGCTGTCACAATCTTTCCAGATAAATTTGATTTATTCAAGAAGACAGTGTGAAGGTACACCATCCTATAGGTTACCATGTCACCAATGAGGATGGCACACAAGCAGAGAACATATATGACCAAAGGACATGGGTGACATGCATGTTGATAAGCTACTAAAATTGGTGTTGGGAAATTTTTTTATTCAAACCCCACCTCTGACACTTAGAAGCTATGTGATCAAGGCCAAATCTTATCACCATTTTGGAAAAATCAGGTATCTTGGGAAAGAGACTGCCAAAGCATCCTTCTCATGTTACATGTTTTGGTGGATCTGCCATTGCTCTGTTTGAGGATATATTTTTTCTCATGTCTTTCTTTTCCATTTTGTGATGAGAAGCATCGTCTTTCATATAGTTCATTAACTATATCTAATTATAATCTTTTCTACTTCTACCTTAATCATCTTTGGCTCAGTTCTACATGTCTTTATTACTAAACTGTTGTCAAAGACTCATCACCAATAATCTCCTGCCACTGCAATCTATGCTATATGTACTTGTCAAATTAATCTTTCTAGATCTTTGTATTGATCATGTCATTTTCCTGTTCAAATCACTTCAAGAATAAAGCCCTTAGGCTAGGATTGAAGGCCCTGCATCAATCTAATTTGTCAGCCTTATGTCTCCTAAATTCAGTGGGACTAATGTTTTTCAATCTCCACTGTGTCTTGTACTTCTCTGTGTATGTATGACCTTCTTCTCATGCTCTTGTACATAATTAGAAAGTCTCTCCATCTTCTCTTTGACTACTAAAGATGCAGTTGAAATCCTACATACCCTATAATTAATATGACCAACTCAACCTGAAGTGTTCTCTTTCCTGGTAATGTGATAACTTGATGATTCTTTTCTTGAGTTTTTATAGAATTGTATTACAATTTAACTTCATATTTGCATATTCTAGACACATTCTAGCACTTCAGGATCGTCAGAAAAACCAGCCCATATTCAAAATATTCTGTAGATTAGGATTCACACACGAGCTATAACTCACAAACCATCATCATTAAGTTTAGTCTTATCAAATAGAGAGCACATTAATTCAAAATTTAAATACTTATCATAGAACAGTATAGCAAAGAATGTGATCATTTTTAAATCACTGAATTTGCACTTGGGGTTCACATTCCTACAGGTTTTATCCCAATGTGGATACCAAAAAAGCTAAGAACACATATGATCAAGCAGCATGAGTGGCATAAACATAGTGAATGTCATGGCATGCCTGTAGAAAACAGTTATGACTAGGAAACATGTATGGAAGGGTACAAACTGGGTGACATTTTGAGAAGGGCACAAAAGTGGAAGACACATATGATAGGGAAACACGTACAAGGCACTTAACACATTTATTATTGTGGTGTTTCCTCATGCTTCCATTGTATGTCTTCTACTAGGCAGATAACTATTTTGCCTCTGCTATAATGAGGTATGTTGACATGGCTGAATGTCCCATCTTCACTCATCTTTTGTCTTCTACTGTCTTTGAACTTCATAACTTCGGAAGATCTACTAGATTTTTGGTTTTTATCTACCAATATAAAACTCACTTATGATGAGAACAAGCTAGCTCTTTATTTCATAGCTGAGAAAATGAGCCACCAAATCTAGCTAAGATCCATTGATGATTAGTCTGTAAAGGATCTAATGAGACAGTAGAGATTTTTCCATTGCTCCTTAACTTCTCCTCTATCATCTTCACACGTTTTGAGTTGATGATATATTGGAATTCAAAACTCAAATTTTTCCTAAAGAATGATATTCATTTATTGGTTGACAGTTCTCAGATTTAGACTCATTTCAGTCACTAAGCTATCTGATAGGAAGTGGAAAGGAGAAGAATTTACTACCCAGTTTCCAAATGATGTTCTTTTTAAATTAATTATGATGGAAAGGATTTGTGATTTCATAAGTGTGGAAAATTACCTTCAGCAAAGCAAATTGGCTCTGTGACAAAGTAGACATGTTCTAGAACTGAGTTGTCCAAGGTCATATAACTAATAAGTGTGACTGGCTAGATTTGAATACAGTCAAGTTTTACTTTACTCTAAGTCAAACACTCAATACACCACATTGATGAGGTCTAGAGTTGGTAGCGCTGGTTCAGGTGTGAAAGAATTCACTTACATCTTCTCTGTAGCCATTGGGAGCTTTACTGATGCATAAGCCATATTATCAGCAACAAAGTTTTATATATATATATATATATATATATATATATATATATATATATATATATGTTTCAGAATGATGATGGTAGTTTTAGAGGTTTTTATGGAGGTTGCTGATTAAAGACAGGACAGGCTGACATTGGAAGAGGGAGACAAAGGGAATTCTTTAACAGTTTAAGGATTTAAGGACAGAGTGGGAGGATACAGGTTAAAAATTAAAGGACCAGGGAACAAAGAATAAGGGAGACAAGCAATTCTTTTAATACAGCTTTAAGAGGGGGAGAAAGGAATTTATGGTGACCTCAGGTTACAGAATAAAATAATGGCTTCACAAAGTTAACTGTTAATATTGTTTTAACTCTTAAGGCACTGTTTGTATCTGCATCAACACCACATGACCTCTATGCCAGAGACTGAGAATGAATTTTGTGATATGTATTTTGGAATCAAATTATTGAGGGAAAAGGTGGAAGAAACTAAAGATGTCATGATTGTATGCTTGTCTGTGTTTGTCTTGGAAATGTTAGAGCCTGGAAATTCCAAAGGAATCAAAGCCTCCCACTCATTTCCCCTGAGATGTAGGCTATAGTAAATATTCCATTCTCTCACTCTGATCATTTATAGTTATTCTTTACCACCCTGTCTACCAACAGATGAGGCCAAAGGAGAACCCAAGAGGCTAGTTCTCAGGTTTGCTCTCAGTAGCTCAGTTTGCTAGCTGTAAAACATATGGATATGAATAATTACATACCCTTCCTCACTAAATGTGGCCAAAGTTCATTTATTCCTTCAGTTCAATGAGCATTTATTAGGAGAAAGCAGGCATAGCTTAGTGAATAGCCAGGCTCAGGAAAAGATATGTGCAAATCTAACCTGTCACAGAATGTCTGTGTTATCTTGAGTGAGTCATTTAGCTCTCAGTCCTCCTTAACAGCTCTCTAAGACTATAAATTACAGGGTAGATATTGATCTTTATTTGTATAATAACTTATTCATGCAGTCGAATGTCTAAACTAAGTGAAATTTTAAAATATTATGTAAAGGAAATATTATGTCAAGAAAATTCTTAGAAATAGGTCAAAATAAAAAAAAAAACACAAAACAAGTTATAGGTGAAAGCAGCAACAAAAATACTCCCTGTCCACAAGAAACTTACATTTTACTGATTTATCACCAATTAAGAAGTTGAGGAGAGAACTGCTTTACCGCCTTTCAGCTGGTATAGGACGGTTATATTTGCTATAATTTTAAGACTACTTGATCTGCTTATTATAAAACCACTGCACATCAAAATGAAGACATTAGCAAGTTAACATTAGCAAGGAGGCAACAGAGAAAAACCAGCTACTTTGCAATTACATTGAATGCTAGCTGAAAATAATAAAAAAAAAAGGATTGAGATAAACTGGAGAATAACCAGTGGTAAAGGGTCTTAAGTGCATGGCATGTGACAATCAATTGAAGAAGCTTCTAATGTTTAGACTGGAGAAAAGTGAATAGCAATAAGATGGCTGTCTCCAATAGCATAAAGGATTCTTATATGGAAAAGGAGTTAGATGTCTTCTGTGCCACTGATGGTAGAACTAGGTCAGTGGTTGGACGTTAACAAGCAGTCAAAATTAGACTTAATAGTAAGAAAAATTCCCTACCAATTGCTCAGAAATGAAGTGGGCTTCCCTGGGACAAAGTCAATCATTCCTAGCAGTCATTCTTCCAGAAAAGTCTGGATGGCCAACAGTGGACTATGTTATGAAAGGAATTCTTATTCAGTTGTGGGTTAGCCTTGAGGTCTTGGGAGGTCCCTTCAAAAACTGAGATTTAATTCTGTCAAGTAAGAGTTCTTCTTCCAGCTACAATACATTCCTGTTCAGCAAACAAGGACAAATTTTCTTACCAGTCTTCTTCCTGCTCTCTCCCCGCTCCCCAACTTTTCAGAGTCTAATTATTCCTGTGCAAATTGTATGCATTTAAATTATCTAGAGAATCTGTTAGGATTGGAAACTTTTCTTTGTTACCTAGTCTGTACTTGTTATAAATATGACAAACCCCTATTATTCCATCGAAAAAGTCATAATTTAAATTACTCTTCACACATTGTAATACTGTTCTGCATTGTTCCTAATGAAGGGGAGGCCTGTGAGATAATGTTCTATTATTGGCTGGAATCGACTGGCTTTGTATTCATGCTGCATTTGACGAGTGTACAAGTTAAGAAGAAGCAAGTCGTTTACATAGAAAATGCTATGCTATAAGTAAAACAGAGCGTGTCCATAGCCATATATAGAAATGTGTTGGTGGATTGATTACAATACTCTGGGGACTTTTTAAACAAGATGTATATATCCTCTTGAGTCCTAATGACTAAAGATAACGGAAAGTCTCCAGATGGAAGGGATTTGTCCAACTGTGTCCCCTGCCTCCTCGCTCCATAATAATTACCTATGATCTTGTTTCTGCAAGATTCATATATGATTATACTTTTGACACCTAATAGAAAAGAGAATATTAACTGTAGCTTGATGCAATGAAGCCTTTACTGTGGCTGAAAGAAGTTCCTAAGTTATTTACAGAGTTCTCATAAACTTTCTCCTTATGTTTGATTTAGGTTTCCTTACTTTTATATGGATTGTGAGTAATTATCTTAGAAACTGAGATGAGGTGTGGTCAGGAGGTATAGTGGACAGGATTCTGAAATTGGAGACAGGCAGAATTCAGTTCAAATCCTGCCTCTGACATTTATTGACTGCGTCACCCTTGGGAAAATCACATAACCTGTCTGTTCCTCAGTTGTTCTTTCTAGATTTAAAGGTCCCTAATGATTGATTTGCTGATATAATATATGAAAAAATATTTTTTCTTAGTATTTTACAGATTCAGAGCTCCCCAAGCCCAGACATACTAACCCCAGTCTCCCAAGTTCTTCAGAAGGACATTACTAATAAAGAGAATGTATTGGAAGATACTTGGGTGGAGACAGATTCTTCTCCCTAGATAACCCAAGACTGGAAGTGGTCTGGTATGGTGTGGGGGTGGTGGTGATCTGATAGAATAAGTATTTCCTCTGTCTGCAGGTAGAATGATGGTAGGGAGATATCAGCTTTTGCTGAAAAGGTATATAAACTGGGTACCCCAACCCCAAAACTGAGTCAGTTCTGGACTGTTCCCCTCAGAAGGGCCCAGTTCTTGATTAAAATTCCCATGCAATGCATGTCATCAGATTGTGAGAGAAATAAAAATGTGGTCCTGATTTAATTTAGATAGCCTTCTTAGATCAAACTCTGTTTTTGGGGCTGACAAAAGACTTTGAATCAAAGGTTTAGGATTTAAAATTGTAACTTCACAGGAGAAATAGAGCTGGACCTTGAACACTTAGTAGTCTTATGGATTCAATCAAACCTAGAGGACCCAAAGGAAGTGATACATGAGGAGTTACTGGTTATGTGTGATGAAGTCTGCTTTAGAAAATTTCAACTTGATCCTCTTGAAAATAGCAGTCATATTCTAAGGCTCCAAGGAAAATAAATGACACTGATTTTAAAATGATTAGCATGATGGAGTATTTAAGACAGTAAGGCAGACTAGCTCAAGGAGGTAGAGTTATCACTTAACCTTCTGGGCCTCAGTTTCCTCATCTGCAAGATTAAGTTAATATTATATGAATTATCTATCTTACTGACTATTATGGGGGAATAATTTTAGTGCTTCAAAATGTAAGATATCTAGATCATATATAGTCATTTATTTTTTCTCTTGTGGGAGGGCCAATCAAGAAAATTCCATTAACTTTTTCCTTTTTGTTTAAAATGTGAACTTAACAATAAGCAAGAAACCCAAATATTTCAAAATACAAAGATCAGAGACTTGAATAAGAAACTGAACTTCTATAACATGCAATCTACTTATTTTCAAAAAGATATTTATATATATTTACAAGTTATTAAGAAAACTGACCCCATATGTTTGTTTCTCCCTCTGCACTGTTTTTGTCTTCTGTGCATTTAAAAAATGTTTTATTTATGCTTTTTTGCATATCTATCATTAATCTATCTGACAGTTCCCTAAATGAAATTTCCCTCTACTATTAATAGGAATTTCAAAGAAGAAATGGAGAAGAATGTTATAAAAATATATTCATAAAAAAATGATGGTGTCATCTCATGGAAAGAGGGAAGGCTAACCAAGGAGTTGTCCATGTAATCTTTTGTTATCTTTGAGATAAATTAAGAAAAATCCTCCATCACTTTGGGTATGTCACTGGTAGAGAACTTATAGATGAATAGAATAGAAAGGTTGAGCACAGAAGGGCTGTTGCCTCTCTGGAGAGAACATCCATACTGAGGAGAGCACAGATCCATTTGAGTATTAGTATCAGGCAGCCAGATGGTACAGTGGATAGTATGCTGGGTCTGGTATAAGGAATATCAGAGTTCAAATTTGGCCTCAGATACTTACTAGCTGTACGATCTTGGACAGCTCATTTAACTTAATTGCCTCAATTTCCTAAACGATAAAAAGGAGATAAATAACAGCACTTACTTCTCAATATTTTTGTGAAAATCAAATGAGATATTATGCAGAAAGCACTTGAAAAAGTGTCTGGGAACAGTAAGTGCTATAAAAATGCTATCTATTGTTATTACTTACTGATATACAAATGTCTTCTTTCTTTCGTTTTCTCCATACCAAGGGGTTCTTTCTCACGTACATCCTCATACTATGGCATCTATTCTTCTACTCTCCATCTTGATTTAATTTAATCTGACAACCAATTATCAAGTTTGCTGGATGTGGAAAACGAATGGCATATGTAAGGATTAGCTTTGGACGTCAGGATATCTTGCCTTAAAATCCTCCTTTTAACACATATAAGGTGTGTGACCATAGACAAACCATTTAACCAGCTGCAGATTTGTAGCAAATCTGTATTGATGGAGTGATATTTTAGCCAGATTATCACACCACTCAATGACATTGGCTTTGTTCTTCCCAACTTCCCATGAAGAGAACCATGACAAAACAACAGGGGTGAGCGCCACACCACCAGCAACAGCAACATTAGACACCAGACCTAAAAAATAAGACAGAAGTGAAAAAAGAAAAACAACAAAAAACTTTTCAGCTCAGAAGTCTCCTTTCATGTTTGCTCATAAACCACAGAAGGAGAAGATGCTTTTATCTTCCTTTCCATTAGGTCCATTTGAAGTCAGTCTCAGCCCTTCTCTTAGTCTCACAATGAGGTTTGAGTTAGTAACAGATGGGACCATTGCCTGTGTACTCTTACAAACAAACTTCTAAAAAGGTTCCTAAGTCAGATGAAGTTCTGTAAAGAAATGCAGGATTCTAAAGAATCTTTGGAGGCAATGTTTTTTGAAATCAACATTTTTTTTATCCTAACATATATTTGATGATATGTATTCAGAAATTACTTAGAGTGCTTTGTAAATACTTGAAGCATAAAGATAAAGTTTTTCATGGAAGTCTATCTTAGGAGAGAGGCCCAAGGCAAAAGACCCTCTCCATTGCTTTTATAATTCATATACCTCCAGGTAAGAGTATAAGCCCTTTTATTCTGCAAATAATAAGGGATCTGTGATTTTATCAGCGTGGATGCTTCCTATAATGGTATGAATCACAATCCATCTTTCCATTTCCATCATGGATGATTCTTATCCATGTCCTCACATAAATCCACCAAAAAAAATAGAAAAGAAAAAATAGGTATATCTAATTCATGACAACTTTCTCTGTTTCTCTTAAAATTTTCAGGGAATCCATGAAATACTCAATCTGAACATCCCTTTATTTCAATACCTGACTTTCTTTTCTGGTCATACAGGTTCTTGAAAAAGTATTTTATGCCAATTCTCATGTATAGGTCTTCATGTTTATAATATGATTTGTAGCATAGTGGTTAGAATGCTGAGCATAGAGTCAGAAAAATAGATTGAAAAATACCTTCTAAACTTACTAACTATATGACTACAGGCAAGACATTTACCTTCTCTGAACTTTGATTTTTTTCATGTGGAAAATGGGGGTGATAACATCTGTAGTACCTATCTCACTTGGGAGCTCAAACACATACTCTACATTAAGTATTTTCTGAATATTAGAATGCTACGTGAATGCTGATTACTATCAATGACCTGGGAGCAATATGACCCACTTATACTGTTTTTAGCATCACATAAATAGGGAAATGAGAGGTTACAGAGGGAGAATGAAGCAAGCAGGGCAATGGGAATATGGGAAACTGCCTACCCTCAGATGGGACAAACAAGAAAACTGAGAAGATGGTGAGTTATTCAGCATTTACATTTTGATAAAGGATAAATTCTTTGAAGACAAGTACTGCTTTTGTTAAATTAAATCAGAAAAGATCTTTTTTTCTGGTTAAATAATAAAATTGTGCTGAAGGGCAAATAGAATGGTGAAGAACAATTTATGCGTATAGAAAATATTTTTTATTTTAGTGTGAAGACAAGAAAACTAATTGGGGATTGTAGCATGATTATTGTCTTCAAGTACTTAAAAGACTAACTCTGGGAAAAAAGTGATGGTACTCAATGGGTGTGACTGGAGGGCAGAACTATGAGGTGTTTCTAGAAAGTACGAAGAAGGCAAATTGATGCCTGACTTGGTGGTATTAGGTGAGGTTTCCTAATAATTAAAGCTTTAAAAAAATGTAGTCAAGTTCATCATGAAGTAGTGAAATATCTAGTAACTGAAGATCTTTAGGCAAAGATGGAATACTCATTCTCTTGGGTATTTGGTAATGGGGATTCTATTTAAGGTATGTGTTATTACCTAGTCAACCACTGAAGTCCTTTTTCTTCTATTGCATAAAGATGCTAAATATTCACAAATGTAACAATTTTCTCCCTATTCCTCATGTTGACTGAGGTCTCCATTTCATAGATTCTTACAGAAAATAATTTCATTATTCTCCTTTTGAAGACAGAATACATGAGTATTTAAATACAGTGATTTACTGAAAGTGGAACTACAAATTCTATTATTTAATTTTTGCCAATACTATAATTCAGAGGGGCTACAAAATAAATAACCAGATGTAAGTAGAAGCTAGTTATATTAGGTTCACCTAACTTTATTTGTGCCTTCAAAGGAAGAGAAGGAAGGAAAGAAGGAAGGAGGAAAGGAAGAACACTTTTAATTGTTTCTTCTATTAACAGCTCTACTGAGATAGATTGTTAGAGATACAGTTCTTATCTAATCCTCAGTGAAAGGTCTAGAGGTAATCATTTTGTTTAATCCTTTGAAATACATTCACAGAATTCATCTTCTAGGTTCATGTCCACATGCAACATTTCCTGGTCACTTTTTCATCCATTAAAATAATATTTCATTTATAAAATTACTTTCATGTCCTTACTTTGAGACTCATCAAACCAAGCCAAAGGTTTATCTATTTGTCTTTTTGGAATAAAAGCAGAAATAGGATTGCATTGTTGAAAATATATTTTTTAATGTCAAGTGAATCTTTTTCCACCTTAAAATAGAGTGAAATGATCTCCCTCTGACCTCCATTATATTCAAAACAGCTAGGACAATGACTTGAACATAATAGAGATTAATGGTTGACTTCAATATCTGTTGGCTTCTCTTTTTTCTTTGAACAGTATTTATAGGGGAAAACACAATTTACATATTTGTTTGTCAAGGTCATTAAAATTCTTTGTAGAAAAAGAATTGTTTATCATGACTTTAGAAGTTAGTGTTTGCAAGTCTCTCTTAGAAACTATGGAGTTAATTTGTTTGAGCTGCTAAGAGGTCATTTCCATGAGTTAGATATCAACTAGTGGTAGATAACGGAAAGAGTATGATTGCAGTTATTGTTTTCCCCCCTATAGCATCTCCACAAACATAAATACATGCATGCATACATATATATATATATATATATATATATATATATATATATATATATATACATACAGACACACACACACACACATATATATATATATACATACACACACACACACACATATATATATATATATATATATATATATATATATATATATATATATATATATATATATACATGGTCGGTAATGATAATGGGACATTGCAAGATAATCTGTTTATTTTAAGAATTTTATTTTTACTTTTCCCTAGTAACAAATGAAAACAATTTTGAGCATTCATTTTTAAAACTTTGAGTTCCAAATTCTCTCCCTTCTTCCCTCCACACCTCTCACCACCCACCCATTGAGAAGGTAACCAGTTTGATATAGGTTATATGTATGTAGTCACACAAAATATATTCATAATTGTCATGTTGAGAAAGAAAACATAACCAGAACAATTTAAGAAAAATAAAAAATATGCTTCAATCTGTATTCAGAAAATATCAGTTCATTCTCTGGGAATGGATAACATTATTCATCATAAGTCCATCAGAGCTGGTTAGGTTCACTGTATTGCTGACAAGAGCTAAGCTATATATAACTGACGATCTTATGTGTATACTTTGTACACAGTATATTTGACTTTGCATCTGTCTATCCAAGCCTTTTCAGGTTTTTCTCAGATTTTTATAGTACAATAGAATTCTATCATAACCACATACCACAACTTGTTCAATCACTCACCAATTGATGGGCATCCCCTCAGTTCCCAATTATTTGCCACTAGAAATGAGCTGTTATAAATATTTTGCATACATATAGGTCCTTTTCCATTTCTTTTTTTAAATCTCTTTTGGAATACAGACCTAATAGTTTATTTCTAAGGTCAAAGAGCTTGTGTGGTTTTATACCCCTTGAGTATAGTTCCATATTGCTCTACAGAATGGTTGAATCAGTCCCCAACTCCACCAATAGTGCATTAATGTCTCATTTTTCTCACACCCCCCCCCAACATCTGTCATTTGCCTTTTCTCTCCTATTAGCAATCTACTAGGTATGAAGTAGTACCTCAGAATTGTTCAATCAACAATGAGTTACAGTATTTTTCTCATGTAGCTATAGATAGTTGGGATTACTCCATTTGAAAACTGAGTATATTTTTGATCATTTATGAATTGGGGGATGGTCTTTATTTTTTATACATTTTATTCAGCTAGCTATATATTTGAGAAATAAGGCATTTATCAGAGAAAATTTCTTCAATTTTTTCCATAGTTAATATTAATAATTGTATTTCTTTTCATTCTATCCCTCATTTATTCTATTACCTCTTTTGTTTCACCCTGTTGTACTGCAAAAGTGTTTTGCTTGTGACTACTCCCTCCTCCTCTTATTCCCTTCTCCTACTTTCATTTCAGGTAAGATAGATTTCTACATGCAACTAAATGTGCATGTCGTTCTATCTTTGAGCCAATTCTGATGAGAATGAAGTTCCCTCAATCACTGCACCTACTCTTCTGTTCCTTTTCACTGTTAAAGGAAAGTCAAATGTACTGTGTTAAAGCTTTTTCTGGCCTCTTTTACGTGAGACAATTAATCCTATTCTACCTCTCCTTTTATTTCTCCCAGTACATTTGTCACTGATCTCTTAATTTTATTTTTTTGATATCTTGTCTTCATATTCAACTCACACCTGTGCCTTTTGTATAGATAGATAGACAGATGACAGAGAGATAGACAGATAGATAGATAGAGATAGATAGATAGGATTGTGTTCTTCCTTCATTGCTGAAGAAGACCATGCCATCAGAGAAATCATAGTATGGCTTGCTCTTGATTTTGTTTTGAGTGAGGGAGGGCTGTGCAAGGTCACTGGCCTCACTTCTCCTACAGAGCCATCTGAATCCAAGGACCAGACATTCATCACGAGGACTGGAGATGATCCAGGATGTACCGGGAGACTGTAGGTCCTTTAGGCCAAGGTCTTTGCAGGTACTCACTTAGGGTGAGGTAATGTCCATTCATTGAATAGGCCTGTTTAAGAAGTAGCCAGGGCATGACTCCTTTAATGAAGCCAAGAAAAAGAAAGAAATCAGTCTGGGAGGGAAACACTAACAGTTAATATTGTTAATCATCCTAAAGCCAAGAGTGTCCAGAAGAGCCCTGAAGCAGGGGCCCACTAATGCCCCAGCTTCAGAGTGCCATTGTTTTAAGATTTTGGGAAAATAAAAGACAGGACAGGGCAGGAAAGAAAAGGAAAGGGGAGGGAAGGGAAGAGAAGGGAAGGGAAGGGAAGGGAAAGGAAGGCAAGGGAAGGGAAGGGAAGGGAAGGAAAGGGAAAGGAAGGGAAGGGAAGGAAAAGGAAAGGAAGGGAAGGGAAGGAAAAGGAAAGGAAGGGAAGGGAAAGGAAGGAAAGGGAAGGGAAGGGAAGGGAAAGGAAGGGAAGGGAAGGAAAGGGAAAGGAAGGGAAGGGAAAGGAAGGGAAGGGAAGGGAAGGGAAGGGAAAGGAAGGGAAGGGAAAGGAAGGGAAGGGAAAGGAAGGGAAGGGAAGGGAAGGGAAAGGAAGGGAAGGGAAAGGAAGGGAAGGAAGCTAGGTAGTAAAGCCCAAGACAGCTGGACATCTTTTGGCCATCCAAATTTACCTTCCTTTGGAGAGGAGAAAGAAGGGGCGGGGCAGCAGATAGGAGAGGAGGAGATGAGACAGACAGACAGGTAGATAGATAAATAGATAGATAGATAGATAGATAGATAGATAGATAGATAGATAGATAGATAGACAGACAGACAGATGTAGTGAGAAAGGCCTTTAAGTTCTCAAATACCATCTTCCCGTGTTGGAATTTAAACATTTTAAGCTCATTAAGTCCCTTATGGTTTCACTTTTCTATTTACCTTATTATGCTTCTCTTGAGCCTTATATCTGCAAGTCAAGTTCTGTTTTCACCTCTGGTCTTTTCATCAAGAATGCTTGAAATTCTTCTATGTTATTGAATATCCATTTTCCCTCCTGAATTATTATGCTCAGTTTTGCTGGGTAGGTGATTCTTGATATAATCCTAGTTCCTTTGCTCCACAGAAAATCATATTCCAAGCCCTCTGATCCTTCAAGGTGGAAGCTGTTAAATCTTGTGTTATTCTAACTGTGACTCCACCATGCATGAATTGTTTCTATCTGACTGCTTGCAATATTTTCTCCTTGACTTGTGAAATTTGGAATTTGGCTATAATATTCCTAGCAGTTTTCATTTTGGAATCTCATTCAGGTGGTGATTGGCAGATTCTTTACATTTCTGTTTACCATCTGGTTCTAGAATATCATGGCAATTTTTCTTGATATTCTCTTGAAAGAATGATACCTAGGCTCATTCTTTTTATATCATGACTTTCAGGTAGTCCCATAATTTTTACTTCTTCTATAACTATTTCCAGGCAATTTTTCCAGTGAAATATTTTACATTATCTTCTATCTTTTTCATTCTTTTGGTTTTGTTTTATCGCTTCTTGATTTCTCATAAAGTTATTCACTTCTGTTTCCTTCTTTACGTATTTTTTTAGGAATTATTTTCTTTAGCAAGTTTCTGGATCTATTTTTCCATTTTATCAATTCTGCTTTTTAAATCATTCTTCTTCCCTTTGGTGTTGTCTATTTTTTTAAGGTGATATTAGCGTCAGTGTATTTTTTAATCTCCTTTAGCAAGCTTTTTACAAGCTTTTCATGATATTCATACATCACTCTCATTTTTCTTCCCATTTTTTCCTTTACTTCTCTAAATGATTTTCAAAATCCTTTTTGGGCTCTTCCATGATGGCCTCAGATCATTTCATACTTTTCTTGTAGGCTTTGAATGAAGGAGGTTTAAATTTGTTTTCTGAGTATGTGCTTTGATTTTTCCTGTCACTGTAGTAACTTTCAATAGCTTGAATATTTTTTCCCTCTTTTTGCTCATTTTCTCAGTCTAATAATTAACATTTTGCTCTTTGTTAAAATCAGGCTGTGGGAATAAAGATGGACCTTTAGAAGCTCTCCCCCACAGCCCAGAAAATACTTGTAAAAATGACTCTAAATAAATTCTAGAGCAGCAGACTTCACAAAAAGACCGAGTGAAAGAGATTTCCAGGCCAAGGCAACCTGGAAGGCCAAAGAGGAAAGGTCTATAGCACCAAGTGCATAGCTGAGCACAGCCCACAGAGCACAGTGTAGGTTGGCCAAGGAGGCATGTGCCAGGGACAGGAATGGAGCAGGCCTCAAGGGGTGGAATCCCTGGCAGCAGCTACACTTCCCAGATTCCTCAACACACAAATGCCAAACGCAGCTTTCAAGGTCAATGAGACAGTTTGGTTCTATCCCCAGGAGGGGGAGTCCTTCGGCTAAAGACCCTGTGTGAATTGAGCTTCCTATCTGGATCTCAGCCTTGGAGTGAGGAGGAGTACTAGTTGCCACAGTGGGGCTGGTGGAGGCTCTGGAGAGGAAATTCTACTACCAGAACCTGGGCAGAAAAGCTTGTGGTTGCTCCCAGACCAGAGCACAGGTCATGAGAGGAGTAAACACTTGTCCCTTGATTGTGCCACCTTGGAGGAACTGAGAATTTACAGGTCCCTAGAGTGTACCCTTCACTTGACAAGGGACACAAATTCAAAAAACTAGCTGGGAAAATGCCCAAAAGAGTGAACAAAATAAGAATATAGAAGGTTAGTTTCTTGGTGAAAAGGCATTTTCTTCCATCCTTTTGGTTAAAGAAGAACAAAGTATACCATCAGAGGAAGACATAGAAGTCAAGGCTTCAGCATCCAAAACCTCCAAAATAAATATGCAATGGCCTCAGACCTTGAAAAGCTCAAAAAGGATTTGGAAAATCAAATAAGAGAGGCAGAGGAAAAATTGGGAAGAGAAATGAGACTGATGCAAGAAAATCATGAAAAGCAAGTCAACAACAAGCTAAAGGAGACCCCCAAAAATGATGAAGGAGATAACACCTTTAAAAATAGACTAACTCAAATGACAAAAGAGGTCCAAAAAGCCAATGAGAGAAAGAATGTTTTAAAAAAGAGAGTCAGTCAAATGGAAAAGGAGGTTCAAAAGCTCACTGAGGAAAACAATTCTTTAAGATTAGAATGGAGCAGATAGAAGCTAATGACTTTAGGAAAAACCCTGAAATTATAGAACAAAACCAAAAGAATGAAAAAATAGAAGAAAATGTGAAATGTCTCATTGGAAAAATAACTGACCTGGAAAATAGATCCAGGACAGACAATTTAAAAATTATGGGACTACCTGAAGTCATGATGAAAATAAGAGCCTAGACATGTTTTTTCATGAAATTATCAAGGAAAACTGCTCTGATATCCTAGAACCAGAGCATAAAATAAATATTGAAACAATCCACCAATCACCTCCTCAAAGAGATATAAAAGGAAAAAATAAAACTCCTAGGAATATCTCAGCCAAATTCCAGACTTGCCAGATCAAGGAGAAAAAATGCATTCAGACTCTGGGGGACAGAACCAAGATTGAGGAGAAGAAAGATGCAAATAAGCTAGCTCTTACCCCACAGTCCATACAATACCTGTAAAGAAGAACTCTCAACAAATTCTAGAGCAGCAGAAGCCACAGAACAATGGAGTGGAGGAGATTTCTATCCCAGAGTGACCTGAAAGACGAATGGGAAAGGTTTGTCATTTACTCAGACACAAAACAGAGTCCAGCCCTGCCTTAGCCACATGGTACCTAAAGGAGCAGATCCAAACAAACTTCAGGGACAGAATCTCTAGCAGTAGCACAGATCCCTTAACCCAGAGACACCAAAAGTCAGTGAGAGGGTCTTTCAGCTGGCTGAGAAGGGAGCAGGGTGTCCCCATAACTCAGGCCTTCTTAGGTGGCAACAGTAGAAGCAGCAGCAGACTAGGCTCCCAAAGCAGGCATTAGCCTATGTCTGCTGCTGAAGGTCTCATCATAAACTGCCTGAGGGAACTGAGTCTTGTGTGGCAGCCCTGCCACTTCCTGACAAGCTGCTCTTAATCTCACACTGAATAGCAGCCCTGACCCCACCTAAAGCCCCTGATGCTTTGGAGTAGCTTATCTGAATATCAGCCCCCAGTGCTAGCTTGGCAGAACTGGAGGCAAGGTGGTTGTGGAGAGAAAATTCAGAAGTCAAGTAACTGGCTGGGAAAATGCTCAAAAAAGGGAAAAAATATGACCATAGAAAGTTACTTTCTTGAAGAACAGGTGTCTCCCCCTATCCTTTTGGATGAGGAAGAACAAGGCACACTGTCAGAGAAAGTCAAGCCCTCTACCTCCAGGGCCTCCAAAGGGAACTTAAATTGGGCTCCAGGAATAGAAGACCTTGAAAAAACAAGTTAGCAGCTTACTAAAGGAGAACCAAAAAAATACTGAGGAAAACAGCAGCTTTAAAAGAGGCTAACTCAATTGGAAAAAGAGGTCCAGAAAGCCAATGAGGAGAAGGAGGTTTTAAAAAGCCGAATAAGCCAAATGGAGGAGAAGATTCAAAAGCTCTTTGAACAAAATAATTCGTTGAAAGAGAGAATTGAGTTCAGGGAAATGAATGACTATGAGTTAAACCAAGCAGTTAGTAAACAAAGCCAAAAAATTGAAAAAAATAGAAGATAACATGCAACATCTCACTGGAAAAACAACTGAGCTGGAAAATAGATCCAGGAGAAACAATTTAAAAATTATGGGACTACCTGAAAGCCATGATCAAAAAAAGAGCCTAGATGTTACCTTCCATGAAATTATCAAGAAAAACTGCCCTGATATTCTAGAACCAGAGGGCAAAATAAATATTGAAAGAATCCACTGATCACCTCCTGAAAGAGACCTGAACAGAGAAACTCCGAGGAATATTGTGACCAAATTTTAGAGTTCCCAGATCAAGGAGAAAATACCACAAGCAACTAGAAAGAAACAATTTGAGTATTGTGGAAATACAATCAGGATAACACAGGATCTGGCAACTTCAACATTAAGGAATTGAAGGGCTTGGAATGGGATATTTCAGAGGTCAAAGGAACTGAGATTGAAACCAAGAATCACCTACCCAGCCAATCTGAGTATAATACTTCAAGGGAATAAATGGTCATTCAATGATATAGATATTTCAATCATTCATATTGTGGAAAAGACCAGCTTTATATAGAAAATTTGGCACCCCAAGACAAGAATCAAGAGAAGGATGAAAAGGTAAACAGAAAAGAAAAATCATAAAAGACTCTCTAAAGCTGAAATGTTTACCTTACTACATGGAAAGAAGATATTTGTAACTCTTGAATCTTTTCTCAGTAATTGGGTAGATAGAGAGATTGTACACACACACACACACACACACACACACACACACACACAAACCCACACACACACATACACACATAGATAGAGTGTACAGGGTGTATTGAATCAGAAGAGATGATATCCACAAGCAAACAAAATAAAATAAAATAAAAATTAAGGGGTGAAGGAGGAACATACCAGGAAGAGAAAGGGAAAAATGGAACAGGGCAGGATATAACTCATACAAGAGATAAGAAAAATCTTGTTCAATGGAGAAGAAAAGGGAGAAGGGGAGAGGGGAAAAATGAAGCTACTCTCTCCACATGTGGCTGAAGGAGGGAATAACATGCTCCCTAAATTTAATATGAAAATTTATATCACACCACAGGAAAGTAGGAGAGGAGGTGACAAATGGGGTGAGGGGAATGTTAGAAGGAAGGGCAAATGGGAGAAGGGAATAACTAGAAATAAACACTTTTGAAAAGGGTCAATTGTGGGGGGAAAACATAAGGGGGGATAGAGTAGGACAGAGGGCAATATAATTAATATTACACAACATGATTGTTATGGAAGTCTTTTGCTAAACAGCACATATTTAGTCTGTATTGAATTGCTTGCCTTCTCAGTGGGGCTGGGGAGGAAGGGGGGAGGGAGGGAAGATGGAATTCAAAGTATTAGCAAGTAATTCGCAATTAGAATTTTATTGCATATAATCGGGAAATAAGAAATACAGGGAATGGAGCATAGACATTTATCTTGCCCTACAAGAAAAGAGAGAAGATGGGGATAAGGGAACAGTGGGTGTGATAGAAGGGAGGATACATTGAGGGAAAGAGTAATTCGAATGCAAGGTATTAGGAAGTGGAAGGAGGAGAGTGATGGGGAGAAAAATTGGACATATTACAAAATGAGGTAAAAGCAATTAGTTTAAAACTATTGACTGAATTAATTACTAAGAATAAATCAATGACATCTTTAGTTTGAAAAAAAAAAGAATTTTCGTCTAAATTTCCTAGAGGAAGGTAACCTCAGGTAAAATTTGGCATTGACAGAAAAGTTAATGTTTTAATGGTATATTTGATTCTGTGATTGCTATTTAATCAGGAACTAGAACATGTATAGAAAGGCATGTAAACCACTTAAGACTTGGCTCAAAAGGTGTTCCTTAGCCAAGTGAAATTATAATCATATTTGAAACCTGGTTATTGGAACTTGCCATTTTTAGATGCTATGAGACTATTAAGTGACTGTTCTTCTGAGTCTAGATCCAGGTATGGATAGCAAGAAAGGTGGTCTGAGCCTCCAATCCATGATGCCAATAATCTGGTAAGATGTTGGTATGAACTGCAAAAGGTTATATCATGGGAAAGGTGGGAGAGAGGCTGTTCAGTCTGGGCTGAGGTAGGACTCTCCTGACTCACTTTCCCTACTGACACCTGGCAGACTTTAAGCTTGACTGAATGCAAGTGGACAATCTAATCCTGCCTGGAGCTGACATGAAGTTGGGGAGATATTGTATCCCTTCAATATCCCTACTCTTGGTGGCAATTTCCTATAGTCAAAAGATTTGTAAGCTTAATACCAGATCTATTAATTTATAAATTTTTGGTAGGGAAATATCCGAAATTAAGTCTAAAATTAAGCTACTAGGCATAGAACTTTAGACCAGCAACAATAAGCTAGGGTCCTTTAATTCTTAGTAGTACTGAGGAGACAATTAGGACAAGTGCTTGTGAAGTTAGCAACATAAATATTATTTGTGTCTCATTTGGTTAATGTTTTAAAAAATTCTTTTGTGGTTCATATTGTAAATACTTTAAAAAGAAGCATCACATGACCAAAAGTTTGATTTGTTTTATCTGTTATAAACTGTGTTAAAATGAAAAATAAAATTAACAAAAAAGAAAATATTGCATTTAGCCAGAAAGAAACAATTTGGATATTGTGGCAATATAGTCAGGGTAACACAAGATGTAGCAGTTTCTACATTTAGGGTTCTAAGGTCTTGGAATGTAATGTTCCAGAAGTTAAATTAACTAGGATTAAAATCAAGACCCATCTATCCAGCAAAACTGAGTATAATACTTTAGGCAAAAAAATGGTCATTCAATGAAATAGAGGACTTTCAAGCATTCTTGATGAAAAGACTAGAGCTGAATAGAAAATTTGACTTTCAGACACAAGAATCAAGAGAAGCATGAAAAGGTAAACAGGAAATGAAAATCATAAGGGACTTACTAAAATTGAACTGTTTACATTCCTACATGGAAAGACAATATTTGTAACTCTTGAAACTGTCCTCAGTATTTGGGTAGTTGGAGGGATTATGCACACACACATGCATACATACATATACAAAATAATACATATATAAACATAATATATAATATATAATGTTATATATTATATATACTATATATTGTATATTATAATGTATTATACATATATAATACATCATATATGTGTGTATATATACATATATATGCATACATATAAAATATGTATGCATATATATATATATATAAACAGAGGATACAGGGTGATTTGAATAGGAAGGGATGATATCTAAAAAAAATGAAATTAAAGTGTGAGAGAGGAATATATTGGGAGGAGAAAGGAGAAATGGAATGGGGCAAATTATCTCTCTAAAGAGGCAAGAACAAGCTTTTCTAATAGAGGGGAAAAGGGAGGAGATGAGAAGGAAAAAGTGAATCTTACTCTCATCAGATATGGCTTATGGAGGGAATTAGATGCACACTCAATTTGGTATGAGAATTTATCCAACACTACAGGAAAGTAAGGAAGAAGAGGAGAAGTGGGGTGGGGGGATGATGGAAGGGAGGGCAAAAAGGAGGAGAGAGTAATTAGAAATAAACACTTTAGGCGAGGGGCAAGGTCAAAAGACACAATAGAATAAATGAGGGGCAGGATAGAATGGAGGGAAATATAGTTAGTCTAACACAACATGACTATTATGGAAGTCTCTTGTAAAACTACCCATATAACCTGTATTGAATTGCTTGTCTTTTCAGTGGGGATGGGTGGGGAGGGAAGAAAGCAGAGAAGTTGGTACTCAGTGTTTTAGGAAGGAATGTCAAGATTTGTTTTTGCATTTAACTGGAAAACAAGACATACAGGTAATGGGATATAAAAATGTATCTTGCCCTTCAACAAAAGAGAGAAGATGGGGATAAGGGAATGGAGGGGTGTGATAGAAGGGAGAGCAAATTGAGGGAAGGAGTAATCATAATGCATGGTGCTTTGGGGTGGGGAGAAGGGAGAGATGGGGAGAAAATTTCGATCTCAAAACCTTGTGGAAAAGAATGTTGAAAACTAAAAATATACACATAAATCAAAAAAAAAAATGAAAGTAAAATAAAATAGGCCTGTGCTTCTGTGATGGAGAGTGTACTGTTCAAAGCTTCAGGGGTTTTGTGCTGCAGATGCAAGTGTGGACAATGAAACAGTCCCCTATAATCTCCTTCTGAGCCAGCTTCAGTGTTCAATGACCTTAGTGTTTGTGGGCTGGGAACCCCAGAATCCATCACAGCAATTTCTATCGCTGATTTAGTTACTCCTAAGGACTGCTGCTGTTATTCTGTGGCTGTCCTCTGTTGCTAGTGCTGTGCTTTGCTGAGGCTGTGCCAGATTGTGTCCTATTCCTATCCTAGTGTTATAGACACCTTCTTCCTGAACTGAAGTTCAAAAGGTTCAGAAACTGCCACAGCTGCCAGCAATTCAGTTTCCCTGCAGTCTGCTCCAGATTTATTAAGGCCTGGTCCACACAGACACAGACTGTGGTGGACTCCATTCCTCTCTCACCCTAGTGGAACAGATCATTCTTGTCTCACTTATAAGTTGTCTTGGGCTGGAAATTTGTTTCACTCCATCTCTTTCTGGTTTCTACTACTGTAGAATTTTCTTAGCTTCATTTTCCCAAGGTAATTGGAGGGTTTTTGAGGAGAGCTTATGACCACTCCACCTTCATGGATTTTCCCCACTTCTGTTGGTCTTCTAAGTTGTCTTTGGTATGTCTCTGATGAGAGGTCTGAAAACTGCCATTGTCACCATTGATTTGGTCACCCTGAGACCTGCTCTGAGTTTACGCGGGCCCAAGTTGTGTTGATACAGGCAGCACTGGACTGAGCTCCTCTTTTAAGCCTGATGCAGCAGACATTTCTTCCGGACCTTAGAAATTGTCTTGGACTAGAAATTTGCTTCACTCCATCTTCTTATGGGTTCCACTGCTCTAGAATTTGTTTAGAGTCATTTTTAAAAAGTATTTGAAAAGATTTGGGGGAGAGCTCCAATGAGTCCCCACCAGTAAAGTCAGCCATCATGATGGCTCCTCCTCCTCTAACCTCACTTTTGAGTGACATAAAGCATTTCTAACTTGGTGCAAGTCAGGACTTTAACTTTCTTACAATAGCCCCAAGAATTCTGAATGATGCCTCCTTGAAGCAGTGCCAAAAATATAAGATAAAAATATTGTCAAATAATCAATTTTTCACTTGTTTGATTTTAAAGAGAAAAAAACACAAGTTAAAATTTAAGAAACATAAACACCTAAATACAACTAATTTCCAAAATAATTCAATCATTAACCTAACTTAAATTTTGCCTTTATGTGCCTATAAAAATCTTATTCTGTGACAATTTTCATAAATTATTGAAACACAATCTAACAAATGTTTTATATGTCACTTCCCAAAATGAGATGACATTTTGCCTATTAATTCACATAATGATGAACAATAATAAAGTGAGTTTACCAAGAAAGAGCTCCCGCATGTTCCTTCCTTTCTTATTAGTGCAGGGTATATTAATGAACAGAAATGCTCAAATGGATCCATATTTCCCTTTTCATGTTTTTTTTTTATCTACAGTGAAATAGATTGAAACCCATCCATACTTTCCTATCTTATTATCATCTTGTCTGTCTGCCCTCCCCACCCCAAACCCCCATGTATTCACCTCAAGAAGTTGCTCAGTATTGCTTTCTTTTAATATGCAAACTGTTGGAGCACAGTGAGCTGGACATTGATTATTTCTAGCTCTTGCTAGGTGATTAATCTATGTTCTTTTTAGATCAAACATTCATTTGATAACATTTAGATTCTTTTTCATAGCTTATTATTTTGCATTTGTTTTTTGCTGACTTACCCACAAGGCATCTATTCTTTACCCTCTAGATGATATTCATTTTTAATATTTTGGAGTACATGTGTACTAAGACTACAGTCATACAACAGTATTAGTAGATTGTTAGTAACAAATGGACCTTTAAACAAAAATTTATGAGTTTCCACAAGTAGCTAGAAAAGTGAAATTTCATGAGGCCCCAATATTTCAGTTAATATAGTAAAATTTAATATTGGCACCAAGTACATTGTACTTTTCTTCTATAACTGTGTCTTGTATTAACATGAAAATATTACTAGCAATATGCTTAAATGGAAGAACACACCCTGTGACAAAACTCATTTAAAGGAGTGAATCCCAGAAGTTCAGTGCTAGATTCATTATTTCCTTATACATAATCACCTCACTCACATTTGGGTTTTCCTATAGGTCTCCTTACACTTACAAGATGGTTACTTTCAAGGACCCACTGATTTTCTTTTTCTTTTTTGGTATAAATTTATTTGTTTAACTTTTTACATTCATTTTCACAAAATTTTGGGTTCCAAATTTTCTCCCCATTTGTCCCCTCCCCCCACCTCAATACACCGAGCATTCTAATTTCCCCTATCACCAATCTGCCCTCTCTTCTATCATCCCTCCCTTCCCTTGTCCCCATCTTCTCTTTTGTCCTGTAGGGCCAGATAACTTTCTATTCCTCATTACCTGTATTTCTTATTTCCTAGTAGCAAGAACAATACTCGACAGTTGTTCCTAGAACTCTGAGTTCCAACTTCTCCCCATCACTCGCTCCCCACCCATTCCCTTTGGGAAGGCAGGCAATTCAATACAGGCTCTATCTGTGTAGTTTTGCAAATGACTTTGATAATAGTCGTGTTGTGTAAGACTAACTATATTTCCCTCCATCCTATCCTGCCCTCCATTGTTTCTATTCTGTCTTTTGATCCTGTCCCTCCCCGAGTGTTGACTTCAAATTGCTCCCTCCTCCCATTACCCTCCCTTCCATCATCACCCCCACCCTGCTTATCCCCTTCTCCTCCACTTTCCTGTATTGTAAGATAGGTTTTCATACCAAAAAGAGTATGCATTTTATTCCTTCCTTTAGTTGGATGTTATGAGAGTAAACTTCATGTTTTTCTGCCAGCTCTCCTCTTTTTCCCTCCACTAAAAAGTCTCCTGCTTGCCTCTTCTATGAGAGATAATTTGCCCCATTCCATTTCTCCCTCTCTCCTCCGAAGACATTTCTCTTTCTCTGCTTAACTTCATTTTTTTAAGATATGATCCTATTCTATTCAATTCACTCTGTGCTCTGTCTCTGTGTGTGTGCATGTGTGTGTGTGTGTGTGTGTGTGTGGTCCCACCAGCTACCCAGATACTGAAAGTTTTTAAGAGTTACAAATATTCCATGTAAGAATGTAAACAGTTCAACTTTGGTAAGTCCCTTATGACTTCTCTTTGCTGTTTATTTATTCATGCTTCTTCTCATTCTTGTGTTTGAAAGTCAAATTTTCTTTTCAGTTCTGGTCTTTTCATCAAGAATGCTTGAAAGTCCTCTATTTCATTGAAAGATCATATTCCCCGTGAAGCATTATACTCAGTTTTGCTGGGTAGGTGATTCTTGGTTTTAGTCCTACTTCCTTTGAATTCTGGAATATCCTATTCCATGCCCTTTGATCCCTTAATGTAGAAGCTGCTAGATCTTGTGTTATCCTGATTGTATTTCCACAATACTGGAATTGTCTCTTTCTAGCTGCTTGCAATATTGTCTCCTTGACCTGGAAATTCTGGAATTTGGTCACAATGTTCCTAGGGGTTTCTCTTTTTGGATCTCTTTCAGGCAGTGATCAATGGATTCCTTCAATACTTATTTTGCCCTGTGGTTCTAGAATATCAGGGCAGTTTTCCTTGATGATTTCATGAAAGATGATGTCTAGGCTCTTTTTTTTTTAAAATATAAATTTATTTAACTTTTTACATTCATTTTCACAAAATTTTGGGTTCCAAATTTTCTCCCCATTCATCCCCTCCCCCCACTCCACTATACCAAGCATTCTAATTTTCCACATCACCAATCTGCACTCTCCTCTATCATCCCTCCCTTCTCTTGTCCCCATCTTCTCTTTTGTCCTGTAGGGCCAGATGACTTTCTATTCCCCATTAACTGTATTTCTTATTTCCCAGTAGCAAGAACAATACTAAACAGTTGTTCCTAAAACTTTGAGTTCCAAATTCTCCCCATCCTTCCCTCCCCACCCATTCCCCCTGGGAAGGCAGGCAATTAAATATAGGCCCTATCTGTGTAGTCTTGCAAATAACTTCGACAATAGTCTTGTTGTGTAAGACTAACTGTATTTTCCTCCATCCTATCCTGCCTCCCATTGTTTCCATTGTGTCTTTTGATCCTGTCCCTCCCTGAGTGTTGACTTCAAATTGCTCCCTCCTCCCATTGCCCTCCCCTCCATCATCCCCCCCACCTTGCTTATCTCCTTCTCCCCCACTTTCCTGTATTGTAAAATAGTTTTTCATAGCAAAATGAGTGTGCATTTTATTCCTTCCTTTAGTCGAATGTGAGGAGGGTAAACTTCTTGTTTTTCCTTCAGCTCTCCTCTTTTTCCCTCCACTAAAAAGTCTCTTTTTTTGATCATGACTTTCAGGTAGTGCCATAATTTTTGAATTGTCTCTCCTGGATCTCTTTTCCAGGTCAATTGTTTTTCCAATGAGATATTTCACATTCTCTTGCATTTTTTCATTCTTTTGGTTTTGTTTTGTGATTTCTTGGTTTCTCAGAAAGTCATTAAACTCCATGTGTTCCATTCTAATTTTGAGAGAACTATTTTCTTCAGTGAGCTTTTGAACCTCTTTTTCCATTTGGCTAATTCTGCTTTTGAAAGCATTCTTCTCCTCATTGGCTTTTTGAACCTCTTTTGCCAATTGAGTGAGGGGGCCTGAGTTATAGAGACACCCGACTCCCCTCTCGGCCAGCCCAGAAGTGTCTCTCATTGGCCTGTAGTGCTTGTGGGTGGGGGGACCTTCGTGGACGCCGGAGATTCTGTCCCTGAAACCTGCTCAGATCTGCTCCTCTCAGGGCCCGTGGCCAAGGCAGGGTTGGGCTCTGCTCTGGGTCTGATGCATGATGGACCTTTGGTGTTGGTTTTTCAGGGCTCTCTGGAACAGAAATCTCCTCCACTCCATTGTTGTGTGGCTTCTGCTACTCCAGAATTTGTTGGGAGTCCATCTTTACATTAATTTATGGGCTGTGTGTTCAGAGCTAGCATATGTGAATTTTTCTACTCCACCATCTTGGCTCCTCCCCCTGAGTTTCAATAATAAAGAAATGTAACATGTGCCACAATATGATTACCACTGTCTGTTTTGGTGCAGGTGGTATGAGGTGTATTATCAGCATCACAAGGAAAAATCTGGCTGATTAACTTGACTTTACTCATATCATAGTGGACAAACAGAAGGGAAAGATAATGATATTTTGCCACTCTACTCTTTTCCATGAAACACCAGAGATTATCTGATAAATACTGTAATGTGTCTGCACAGTCAAAGGTAATTATTTTAACAGTAGCCATCATAATGCCAATGCAATATTCATAGCATGTGCTATGAATTTGCATGCATATTACCAGGCTTGAGCCACAAAATATAATAAATTCTCTCTATTCAAAACTGAACCAGAGCATTTATTCAGAGCATCACTGTTGAGATACTAGAAAGCAAAACTCAAGAAAGTAACAAAAATATTTTTATACATCATCAATCTAGGTAGCACCAACACATTAAGTATTCTTTCCATCTAGTCTCCCTGCAAACAAGCCTCCCTGCAAACAAATCCTCCTAGGTAAGTACCTCCCTCTGCTATCTCCTCTCCCTCCAAACAATATGATATTTGTGGTTTTCAAACAAAGACTTGGCACCCAACTGACAGTGCCAAGAAGCTTGAAAATCTATGTGCCTCAGAACTTTATTGAAAAGGCATGAAAATCCCTATGGCCCAGAGCCTGCGTGGCTCTGTGTCAGGGCTCTGTGTGACTCAGGATGTGACCTGGGCCAGAGGTCAAAGCAGTGAGACATCTGTGATTGAAATACCTGTGCAGTTTTAGACCTGGGAACATGGCCCATGTTCCAAGGGGAAAAGGAACACATGTGGTCACACAGACCTATTAATGAACAGCTAAGATCTTATATTCCTTTAATCCTACAGACATTAATCAAGAGGAGGTAAGAAGTTGTGTTAATTTGGTCTAGCATAACATAAAATTTTTAAATTCATAAATCCCAATACTGTTAAAAATATCTTATTTCAAACTTCTTATTTTATGAACTGTCCAGCAGTCCTCCCTTACTCTCACTACATGAGCAGTTTTAGTATAATATTAGTTCAATATAGAACATTGAACACCAGTGCATCATTGTCAGTTTTCATCTTAGGAAGTAGACCTGTAAGAAAACCAGGTTTTGATTGACATGACTGGTTATGCTATAAGAGGTTCTGGATCCCATCACTGCTGTTCTGGAGACTGACACCATTCATAAACAGGTGGTTGAAAGTGCTGATGAGGTAATCAAGCTCAAGGGTTATCTTCATGGGCTATTGCCTAGTTTATGACCAATCTGGATAAAAACACTGCAGAATCTTGAGAAAGTGCATCTAATTCTATTCTCAAAGGATTTTAAGGAATAAACAATTCTGTCTTTCTCAATGTCATTTGTATTTTAAGATTATAATATGTCAAATGTGAAAATAAGCTGTTTCCTGAGTAGGAAGTCCTTTTAATGAACAGTACAGATACTTTTTGGGTAATTCAGATAAAACTGCAATTTTAAAACATTGTAATGTTCTGCCATTTTACGTATAGAAGAAGTGATGACAGCTAAAGGAATGTGTACAATTCATTTTTTTCATGTAGGTCAAATCCTTCACTTTTTTTATGATTGACCACTACCTATAAACTTGTGAAACTTAACTCTCATAGTGTCCTAAAAAAAGAAATGGGTAATGGAATCATAGAAGTAGAAACAGAAGGAACCATAGAGACCATTTAATTCCAATGTCCTCATTTTATATATGAGGAACTGTGGCCATGCTCTTGACTTTGGAGACATCAAAGCCATTCTTCTGCTACTGCCTCATCTCCAAACTTCCCTCAGCTCCTGGGCTCTCCTTGCCTTAGAATATCCAACTATCCCTGTGCCCCTTAGCTCTTGGAATATCCTTCCACAAGGCTGATCCTATTTTTCCCAAGGATGAATTCCAATCAAGTCCTCCATTTTGTGGAGGGGCCCAAGTCAACAAAACTGACTTAATTACCCTTCCAACCCTGTTGTAGACATTCTAGACTTCAAAAATACACCCTCTTGCTGGATAACTTTATCTTCTTCTTCCCTGGTCTTTCTCCTGCCTTTTAGCTCCTTTTTGTGTATTATCTCCTTATCCATTAGAGTATATAGGTAGTTCGAGGTTAAGAACTGTTTTTTTTTCACTTGTATTTGTATTCCCAGAACACACTACAGGGAATGATAAATTAAAAAAAAAAAAAAACTTAATAAATGCATATTTCCTTCCATTTTTTCCCTTTCTTTCCTCTTCCCAAGACCACAGAGGTAGCCTCAAACTTAAGTACTGTAAAAATCTAACACTTTTTTTCCACCAAACAATGTGATTTTTTCTGTCTGTGAAATGCTATTATTTGAATACTGATGCTGGTAATATTTCTCTTCTATGATCATTAAATAGTTCCCATAAAGTAGCTACATCACCTGAGTTACTGATACCACCATCTGAATTATATGTACTGAAATTCACTTCTGTCCACTAGACTCTTGGCTACTTACTCATTTTGAAAAATGAGAAAATTTGTGGTTCCCTGACACAAAAATACCATATTTGACGTTTTTCTAATGAATATTGCTTTAGTGCTCTAGTATAAGCATCTATACAGACCCTTCGTAGAGGTCCTTGTCTAATTCTAATATAATGTGTGTATATGATTGTGTGTATATATCCACACACACATATCTATATATACATATTCAATTGATAGGGACTTTCCGTCTCAATTCCTTGGTGTAAGAAACCGCTCAGTGAAGAAAATTAATATCCTGGTACAGATTAGTACTCTCTCTGCAAATAGCTTTTAGGGAGTTACCCAGATCACTGAGAGATTGAGTGATTTGACAAGGGGCCTAGAGTATATGTCACAGGTGGGACTTAAACCCAGATCTTCCTTGTTTTAAGGCTTCCTTTCTATCTGCTATACCATGAAATGCCACACACACAAATAACAGTAGTTAAAGAATTCTATATGATACAAAAATGTCTGCATGTATGATAATGCATAAAATTCTTTGCATAAAATAATCAAATAAACTGTTGAAAATCTAGAAAAAAATAT
This sequence comes from Bettongia penicillata ogilbyi, assembly GCA_023548195.1. NCBI lineage: Eukaryota > Metazoa > Chordata > Mammalia > Diprotodontia > Potoroidae > Bettongia > Bettongia penicillata. The sequence continues at coordinate 12,694,504 of JAJHZJ010000470.1, read as the reverse complement.
GCATTTAAAGATTGTTTGTTCAGTTCTGACCTCTATGGCTAATTCAGGTTCATATTACTCCTTTGTGAGCATGATACTACTACTTATTTGCATATTTAACAGACAATCACTGAACACAGGATATAATCTATAGTTCATGATCTATCAAAACTTGCAAAAGAATCATGGCATTTTTCAGCCTGAATCTATCTTATGGTCATTAGCAACACTCACGTAGTTTTGGTGACTCTGTCTTATATTTTGTTACATAGATATGACATACCATATTTCATTATTTTTTTTCTACTGAACCCTCTGGAGCAGTTATTTTAATATTATTTGACATTAAAATAAGCATTTTCTCCCCATTCATCTCAATGCAGTTCCAACATGCTCCACTTTTGTACATGGATATTTTTTTTTTGCTTCCAGATCTGAGATGTGTAATTTTACATCTGAATTTCAAAAGGAAGTCCCAGAATCACATCTCTCCAATTTCTTTCCTTAGATAATTTGTTTCATTGCTTGATTGGAAATAACACTGGCCCAAAGAAAACCTTGACAGTAAAATTACAGGTGTAATCTGTAAATCTTGATCAGGATTCAAGGTGCCCAGGTGATTTATTTCCCAGTTTTGGCTCAACGCATTCATATGAATTCAGCTTTTAAAGTTAAATAAAATGGTTCTGTAGGTAACATGGGAGAAACATGAACTCTACTATTCAATCACTTTATTTTGGGAAAATGAAAATAATGCTAGGAGAGAAATGAAAGTGCATGGCTATTGAATGCATATGAAGTAGAGTATTTTTCCCCTCTATTTTATGTAATTTTGTCTAGTAACTATCTGACTCACTCATTGACAGGAAGCTAAATACTTACTGTAAGATGTATAATGTTTCTTTCAGGCTATGGTAGCATCTCAGAATCCAATGATATTTTGTATCTTAAATGCTTTGCAGAACTTAAGGTACTTTATCAATGTGACATCATCATTATCTTATTATTATTATTATAAAAGGAGAACATTGAAATCTCAAGGACTTGCCAAGTGTAACCTTCTTGAGGCAGGGAACTTAAGGGCAGTTCTATTTTTGGCTTTGTAACCCCTGTGCCAACAGAGAAGCACAGTGCCTTGCACAGTTTCTTTAGATGAATTGAACGTGTGTTAAATAATCTGAGGGATATTTTAACTATTTACTGCCATCATGCCTCCTCTGCGGTTTCCCTTGATTCCTAGTTACCTCTCACAAGCTCATCTCTAACCCCTAATAAGTATTTTTCCTGCTTTTCCTATTTCTGTTTTATGGTGTCACCATTATCCTGCTTCCTGTGCATAAACATGTATAGTCTATTATACCATCCCTGCTTCCTTTCTTCCTTTCCTCTGAATTCTATCCCCATTCAGGTAGTCACTAAGCAATTTGGATTCTTCTTTTACCACTATTCTCACAGATCTGTTATTTTCATTCCAATGCTACTACTACCCACAACTTTAGGCTCTTATAAACACATTTTTCAACTATATAAAGAAAAAAAACTCACTGATTTCCACATACATAGTTTCTCCTCACTCAAATAAATTCATGGAAAAATAATGTGTTACTGTAAAAAAGAAAATGAATTTGGAATAGGAACTAGGTAAAAACCTGATTCTGATGTTTTGGGACAAATGTTTGACTTCAGACTAGCCTTCTGATTTATCTTCACATCAGTCTTTTTATCTAAAATTAGGAATGATAAAAGTTATGACAGAGGAATATGTACAAGGAATGTGTAAGGGAAAATGATCAGGTGGATCACTAAAATATGAATAAATTTCAAGTGAGCTTCATGTTCATTGGTACTTTAAATAATATAGAAAGATAGTGATTTGTTTCCTGTGACCAGGATACTCTTATTGGTGGAGCCACTCCTGCCTGTTGTCTATAAATTTGAGTTTATTGATGTACTTGTTCCTCTGCCTTCTCCTTGCTTAGAAAACAGACAAAATCACAGAAAATCACATCTGGATGCTCGAGGGATTGAAATCTATCTTGCTGCCTTAGGTAGGTTTACATGGGAGTTTTATTTGTTCACCCACTGGGTTCTAAGAAGAAATCAGAAATGAGAATTCCAGAGCACAAATTTTCCCAGTGGATGATAGTACTGTAGACAGGGCATTAATAAAGTTTCTGCAGAAGTACATGGCAAAAATAGGCATTTGTTTGCCCATGATCCCTAAGAGGTTATTTCATGGACAATATTCATGAACATCAAACTGTTGTGTAAAGGAGTGGGGATTTCAACTCCATTACCTAAGTTATCATAGAGTCTAACTTTCCATTTAGAGAGGGGAAATTTTCTCCTGGGTAGCGTCCACTCAATGAGTTGATTTGTGAATGATACTCAAGTTTGACATTTCATGGTAGAGTCTTTTGGAGAGAAAATGAGATTATTCTGAGTAGCATTGCTCCTTCTAGAAAGACCTCCACATGTTTCCTGAACAATAGATTTCTTAGACAGTAAAACACACAAATGAGGGGAGGGGAGAGGCCTTATCATCCTCTACTGTTGCAGTGAATTATTCAGATACGGTAGGTTTTATTGGAAGAGGATTATTGATTAAGCATCTCCTAAAGAATGAGAAATGTCTAACCAGAGGATGATACCGTGATTTTTATGTCTCTGTTCAGGGTTATCATAAAGAGTGACTCAAGAGACTATTAAAGCATTTGCCCAATCTCAGCCACAAGTTCATCTCCTTTATGAGGGAAACTTGGGGCCAGTTTGAGTGTTTTCTGTATCTCTGTGTCCCCTGTGAATGCTTCATGTCTTCAGCATTTTCTATGGAGTGAAATAAAGAAAACCTTTCTGAAATTCCATATCTGTGTATTATCTTGACGGCTTATATATACTTATATGCTGGGGACCCTACTATCCATATGTTAGGAAATGTAATCAAGTATTATAAACCGTACTGTATTTTTTTTCCTGAAGTAATTACAGGTATAGGCAATGAACTAAAGAAAAAAAAAATCTCTCCTTGCTACACTCCTGACCCTTCAGAATTCTGCACCATTTCTCAGCAGCCTTCTCACCTTGAAAAATCTCTCTGCTCCAGCATTCCCTTCCTCAGATTAGTGAATACCATACAGGAATTCCACTTGGAAGAAGCACCCAAGAAGTGCTCCTTCACTCTTCTCAAGATTCCATACTTTACTTTGGACTTCTCATGCATAGCTTCTGGATATTTTACATGGATAGTTTCTCTCCCATCTGCTTTTTACTTCCCTGTAATATTTACCCCATTACAATATAATGGGGTCAAGAGTCATTTTTTCCTTGTATTTGTGAGTGTAGGGTTCAACATCATCCCTCATATATAGTATCATATATAGTAAGGACCTAATAAATGTTTGTTGACTTTACTTGACTGAGGTTAGCTTCCTCTACCCCTAGTCAAGATTAGGCCCAGTCAACGTAGTTTATAGGCTCAAAAGTTGCTGGTCTTTGGTTTTAAGCATATTACAAATCATAAAATTTTATATAAATATTGTCACTTCTCCCTGGATTCCTCTTCTGTTTGTTGTAAGGCTCTCTCATCCTCCAGCACACCCTCAAAGCTGTTTTCTCCAATAAGTTCTCAACAAAGCATCACTTTCGTTTCAATAAGCATAACTCATAAAAAGCCTGTCTTTCACCCTTTCTGTATTTCTTCTTCTTACACCAAAATGGTAGTTAAAGGCAACATAGTTAGACCTCAAATGTTTATCTCTTTTAGGGTACAGGTGGCCTTAAAAGGCAATAAGCCAACCACATTTTCCTTCCTGAAGGAGGATGGTTCTTCTTTATTGAAAGTAACTTACAGCAGCTATGGAGGATGACTTCTTTTAGGTTCTTAGATAACATCATCTGAATTAGCTGAATTTACCTTCTGAGTCTCTTGCTTGGCTCCTTTCAAACATTATAAGCCAGTCTCCATCATTAGTTTCTCTCTCCAGGCAGCTGCAATATCTTCTGTTTTCTCATCTTTCCATCTAGTTTCTTGTCCTATATCTTCGGATGCCTCAGTTCTTGGTCTCCTCATGAGTAAGTTACCCATTTTTAATTCAAGAGGAAACAAAATATCTAAATCTACAGTTCAACACAAATGATATACAATTTTTCCAAAGTCCTCTACCAATTCTGTGTTTCATTATTTTCTTACTCTGACTTCAAAACAGTCTTATGCAAATGTGCTGATGAATCATAACACACTGTGGTCATCTCCATCTTCAGTCATTACTTGTCCATTTGAGCTACTTTCAAGTAGTTCCTCACAATACATTTATTTAAGAGGCAGTTTTTTGACCATCTAAATTTCCACTCTGATTGTCATATAATATTTTGTACCAGTCATATGACACATATCACAAACTAGAATATAAAATAATATTTTTACTCATGTCTTATTTTTTGCTCTGAGATTTTTAAGGGCAGTGCCTTTTATATGAAACATTCAATTAATATTTTTGTTGTTGAATAAATTTTAATTTTTTCATGGAATTAATATTTTAGTGGAATTCACACATAAAATCATATTCAAAATTAATTCATATAATTAAGATAAACAGAGTTTGAAAAAAAGATTTGTTTTGACGCCAAACTTCACTTGGGGATACATGTACACACAAAGAAAACCCACATATTTTTATGCATTTTATGTATTTATTTGTTCTAGTTCTCTTCATTTGGTTTAGACTACAAAACAGATAAAATTATTCAAAATCCTTTCACTATATGAATACTATTAATTAAGTGAATGGAAAAGCATTTCATTTTGATAAAATATCAACTAGATAATTCAATAACATTTTACTTTGATACCTCACTGTGTTGTGGAGGTGAACCTGGATTCTTAAAGTTTATACCAGCAGGGCACAAGTTTTGGAAGGTCCAACCAAATAGGGAAAGAAATCTTTGAGTAGGACTCCCAGCTCTTTGTGCTTCTTATCTGAGGACTGGGGAATATTCATTTACCAGAATTGTTTCAGTCATAACCATTTTAAACTATTTTAAAAGAAAAACCACAGACTTAAAAAAGGTCCACATCTCTTTTAAAGTCATAATAGAAGATGGTTTAGTGTGGTAGAGAAAATAGTCATATCAGAAAAAAATTATTCTTTTCCTAAAGTATTGAAATTATGAACAATTTTCCACTAAAGTATTTATATATTTTAATTTCAACAAATACCATCTGAGTATAAAGCAAAGTCGTGTTTTGTTGAGATTGTGGAAAGTGGTACACCAGATCCCTGTATGCCACTCAAATTAGCAAACTTAAAAAGTCATTAGCTAACTAGCATACATGTTTAAGAAATACAGAATGTAGAAGTAGTCAGGTAACCTACTATTTATCCAGAGGCAAAACTTCTAGAAAATACCACTATGTGAATCAAAAATTAAAAGCAATTACAAAAAAGACAAAGGAAAAGAAGTGCGTGGCAGGGGCATGAGGAATGGAGGCTGAGTCTGGCACATTAGCAGCAGTGACAAGTGACAGCATAATTTCAAGAAAGTTTACTCAAGAATTTAAGTAAACCATGACAATTAAATAGAAGCAAGAAAAAAAGCCTAGAAATCTGAGACTATTCAGTCTATGGTCAAACAGCACTTTTTGTAGTGATAAAACACTAAACTTACAGTCAAGAATTCCTGAATTCAAATCCCAGGACATTTGCCTGTACATCCTTGGGCAAGTCACTTAACCTCTCTCTATGTCTCTGTTTTCTCGTCTGAAAAATGAGGAGGTATGATCCAGTTTCTTTTAATCTCCCTTCTAGAGCTACCACCATGATCCTATGAATTCAAGGTTACTCTGTTTTTGATTTTACCTGTAGTTTATTTTTTTTACCTGTTAGTGTATTTCCAATTAGATCATAATTTCCATTACATAATAACTATTACATACTTGTCAGCACCATGTTTTAAATTACTTCATAATTTATTTTATGCTCTGTTTATATTATAATTCTCTTAAAGACAGCAAAAATTAAATCATATAGAAGATACATGTAATCCATAATAAGGAAAATTTACCCATAGGATTCCAGTGGAGTGAGACTATGAGAAATCTGATATCCTTCCTTACTTCCAGATTATCTTTTCAGCATGTTGCAGATGACTAGTTAACTTAGCACAGCTCTTCTACTCTCTAGCCATCATTTATTAAATGATTCAAGAAATCCTCTAAACTTCCCAAGGTAAAGAAAAAAAAAGAAGTAAAGAAGAAGTATTTTAGGAGGGAGTGGTACCAAGATGGTGGTGTGAAAGTAACTACTCATCTAAGCTCTAAAACAAACTCTAGATACTTCTATAAAGAGAATCTGAACAGATTTTGGAGGGGCAGAATCCAATAGGAGACAGAATGTGACATATTTCTAGTCCAGGACAGACTGGAAGGTCAACTGGAAGGACCTGTTGCATGGTACTGGAGGAGAATACACAGGTCACCTCGTGGCAGGGTTGAGTCTGAAGCCCTGGGTGGGGTGGGGGGGTCTTAGGCAGCAGCTGCACTACAGAATCTCAGGCATATCAACCAGGACAGGAGTAGAGTGGAAGTGAGCAAGAGAGAGTCCCAGGTAACAGCAGCAGCTGCTCCTGAGACTATCAGCCCACAGATTAAATGTCTGTAAGTCACCTACTTGAACTTCTAGGAGCCAAGAGAGTGGAGTGATCAGTAAATGCTCTATGCCTCCCCTTGTTGACTTTGAAAAAAACATAATATATTTCCCCAGGAAAAACCCTAGAACAGTGGAATCAGCCCAAGGGGCAAACAGTCTTTCTGCTTCAGAGGCTAGGAAAATCACAAAGAAAGAGGTCCTGCAAGCTGTGACTGAAGATGACCAGTGCAGAATTCAAGCTGTACCAGACAGCCCAACCTTAGTGAACTGGGAGGAGACCCTGAGCCCCAGGGCAGTGGAGCCCACAATCCTCAGCACCAGGCCCCCTGGCATGCCTCAACAAAGCCAGGGGAATAAGGAAGACACTAGTGCAAACCAGGTTCACCAAGCACTGAATCTGCCTGTGCTCAGGAGGTGAGAACTCCTATATTGAGACCATATCTCCCCCACACTTAATACAGCTACTTCTAGGATAACTCCATGAAAATTTAGAAAGACTTCAGCTGGTCTCTGCTTTGGCACATCAGCTAATTCAGCAACAGGTAAGCTACAGCATTCTAGACTCTAGTTGAAAGAACCAGAGGTCACAATACACAAAGCCTCAAGTCCTAAATACAAGAACAGTGGGACAGAGCCCCCTCTGTCCCAGAAGTAAAGATCCACTTTAAAAGTCAGGAAAAGGGTGATCATCCTGAGCAAAAAGCAAACCAGGAAAGCTAAAACCAAAGAACCTTTTGATGGGGTAAGGACCAAAACACAAATACCAAAGAGAGCAGCATTGAGACTGTATTCCCATCTGAAACTTCAGAAGGAAAAATGAACTGGTATCAAGCCCAAAATGCACTCTTGGAAAAGAACAAGAAGGATTTTAAAAGTCAAAATAGGGAAGTAAAAGAAAAAGAACTGTTTTAAAAATATGAAAAAAAAATCACAGAAGAATTTAAAAGGAAATTTGACCTAATGGAAAGGGAAACAAAAAACCTCACTGGGAAAACTGGACAAGTGCAAAAGGAACTACAGAAACTAACTGGCTAATATAACTCCTTAAAAGCAACAATTGGACAGATGGAAAAGGAGATGCAAAAGTTAACTGAAGAAAACAGTTTGATAAAAATAAGAATCAGGCAAGTAGAAGCTAATGACTCTATGAGACATCAAAAATCAGTCAAATAGAATGTAAAGAACAAAGAGACAGAAGAAAATGTAAAATATCTAATTGGAAAAATAACTGACCTGGAAAATAAATCCAGGAAAGAAAATCTAAGAATTATTGGTCCACAAGACAGCCATGATGAAAATAGAGCCTGGATAATATCTTCCAAGACATCATCAAGGAAAACTGCCCAGAAGTCCTAGATTCAGATGGCAAAATAGTCATCAAAAGAATCCACCGTTCACCTCCTGAAAGAGATCTAAAACTTAAAAAAAAAAAAGAATATCATTATCAAATATCAGAACTATGAAGTGAAGGAGAAAATACTGCAGGCAGCCAGAAAGAAACAATTCAAATATCAAGGAGCTACAGTAAGGATCACACAGGACTTTGCAGCTTCTACATTAAAATATCAAAGCAATTAGAATATGATATTCTGTAAGGCAAAGGAGTTGGGACTGCAACCAAGGATCAATTACCCAGAAAAATTGAGCAAAATATTTCAGGCAAGGAGATGGACATCCAATGAAAAAAAGGGATTTCCACATCTTCCCTATGAAAAGGACAGCACTCTACAGAAAATTCAATCTTCAAACACAAGTTCAAGAGAGGCATAAAAAGGCAAATGGGAAAAGATAAATATTTGTTCAATATGGGCAAACGGTTTACCTCCCTATGAGAGAAGATGACGCTTGTTAATCTTGAGAACTGTGTATTTATTATGATATATAGAGCAAGTGGGTATAAATTAAATAATATGATGATAAAAATGTGATTTAAGATTATCAAGGAATTGTAATGGGAGACATGAAAAGGAGGAGGCAGATAATGGTAAATTGCATCACAGAAAGAGGCACAAAAATATATTACAGTAGAGGGAAAGAGGAGAGGGAGATGAACATTGTTTGAGAGTCACTCTCATCTTATTTGGTTCAAAGAGGGAAGAACAAACTCAGTTAAGTATAGAAATCTAACAAGCTCTCTAGGCAGTAAGAGGAGAAGGGGGAAAGAAAGGGAAGGTAGGCTAAAAGGAAAGGAAGAAGTAAGAAGGGAAAAGGGGAGTAAAAGGAAGGGAAGTTGAAAGAAGGGAGGGAAAAGTGAGGGAGGCAGTGGTCAAAAATGAAAACTCCATTTGGGAGGGGAGGGGAGAACAGAGAAAGAAAAGCATAAACAGGGATAGATGATGGAGGGAAAAACACAGAAAGTAATCATAACTGTGATTGTGAATTGGAGGAACTCTCCCACAAAGCAGAGATGGATAGCAAAATGGATTAAAAGCTATAATTCAACAATATATTGTTTACAAGAAACATATTTGAATTGGGGGGATACACACAGGGTAAACATAAAAGGTTGTGGTAGAATATATTTTGCTTCAGCTTCAGCTTAATAAGCAGGGGTAACAATCCTGATCTCAGACTAAGCAAAAGCAGAAATAGAACTAATCAAAAGAGATAAAGAAGGAAATTATATCCTGCTAAAAGGCACCATAGACAACAAAGCAATATCATTAATAAACGTATGCTCCAAGTGGTATAGCATCCACATTTTTAGAGGAGAAGTTAAGGGAATTGCAGGAATAAATGGAAAACAAAATGATGCTAGTGGGGGACCTTAACATCCCCCATTCTGAACTTGATAAATCTAACCTCAAAATAAACAAGAAAGAAGTTAAGAAGTTGAATAAAACTCCGAATGAGGTAGATATGATAGGTCTCTAGAGAAAATTGAATGGAGATAGAAAGGACTATGCATTTTTCTCAGCGGTACATGGCACATATACAAAAATTAACCATGTACTAGGGCATAAAAATTTCACAATCCAGTGCAAAAAGGAAGAGATAGTCAATGCATCCTTCTCAGATCATAGTGTATTAAACATTTTATGAAATAAAAGATCGTGGAAAGACAGAACAAAAGTTAATTGGAAACTAATCTAATCCTATGGAAGGAGTGGGCTAAACAATAAATAATAGAAACAATCAACAATTTCATTCAAGAGAATGACAATAATAAGACACCCTAGCAAACCTTATGGGATACTACAAAAGCAGTTCTTAGGGGAAGTTTCATATCTTTGAATGCCTACATGAATAAAACAGAGAAAGAAGAGATCAATGAATTGGGCATGCAGCTGAGAAAGCTAGAAAAAGAAGAAATTGAAAATTCCCAGGTAAATACCAAATTAAAAATCCTGAAACCAAAGGAGAGATTAATAAAATTGAGATTAAGAAAACTATTGAACTAATAAATAAAATAAAGAGTTGGTTTTATGAATAAACCAATAAAATTGATAAACATTTGGACAATCTGATTTAAAAAAAGAAAGACGACAACCAAGTTATCAATATAAAAAATGAAAAGGGTGAATTAACCTCTAATAAAGAGGAATTAAAACAGTAATTGGAAATTACTTTGCCCAGCTGTATGCCCATAAATTCAACAATCTAAATGAGAGGGGTAATTATTTTAAAAAAACATGAATAGCCCAGATTAACAGAAGAGGAATTTCAATACTTAAATAACCCTGTCTCATAAAAAGAAATTGAACAAGCCATCATTGGACTCCCTAGGAAAAAAATCTCCAGGGCCAGATGAATTTATAAGTGAATTCTACCAAACATTTAAAGAACAGTTAATTTCAATACTATATAGGCTATTTGGAAAAATTGGGGGAAAAGGAATCCTTCCAAAGTCTTTTTATAATACATATATGGTTCTGATACCTAAACCAGGAAGAGTTAAAACAGAAAAAAAAAATTATAGACCAATTTCTCTAATGAATATAGATGCAAATATTTTAAATAAAATATTAGAAAAAAAGAATACAGCAACTTATCATGAGAATAGTATGTTATGATCAGATAAGATTCACATGAGGAATTCATGGCTGGTTCAATATTAGGAAAACTATTAGTAATATTGATCATATCAATAACAAAACCAGCAGAAACCACATGTTTATGTCAGTAGATGCAGAAAAAGCTTTTGACAAAATACAACACCCATTCCTATTGAAAACACTGGAGAGCATAGGAATAAATGGAACTTTCTATAAAGTAATAAGCAATATTTACCTAAAACCATCAGCAACCCTAAAACCTAAAACCATTATATGCAATGGGGATAACCTAGATGCATTTCCAATGAGATGAGGGTGAAACAAAGATGTCCATTATCACCACTGTTATTTAATATAGTACTAGAAACATTAGCTGTAGCAATAAGAGACGAAAAGGAAATTGAAGGAATTAGAATAGCTAAAGAAGAAAGCTATCACTCTTTGAAGATGATATGATGATATACTTAAAGAATCACAGAGAATCAAGTAAAAAGCTACTTGAAAAAATAAACAACTGGCAAAGTTGCAGGTTACAAAATAAAGTCACTTAAATCATCTCCTTTTCTATATATTACTAGCAAAGCCTAACCACAAAAGATAGAAAGAGGAATTCCATTTAACCCTACAGCACACACTATAAAATATCTGGGAGTCTACCTGCCAAAGCAAAGCCAAGGACTAGATGAACACAATTACAAAACGCTTTTCTCAGAAATAAAGTCAGATATAAGTAAGTGGAAAATATCACTTGCTCATGGGTAGGCCAAACCAATATAATAAAAATGACAATTCTACCTATATTAATTTACTTATTCAATGCCATACCAATCAAACTACTAGATAATTATTTTCTAGAGCTAGAAAAAATATCAAAATTCAGCTGGAAGAACTAAAGATCCAGAATATCAAGGGAAATAATGAAAAGAAACACTAGGGAAGGTAGTCTAACCCTACCAGATCTTAAATTGTATTATAAAGCAAGAATCATCAAAAGAACTTGGTATTGGCTGAACAGAGGGGTATAATAGTGGAAAAGGTTAGGTATTCAAGATACCATAGTCAATGAATATAGTAATCTGCTGTTTGATGAACCCAGGGATCTTAGCTTCTGGGATAAGAGCTCATTGACAAAAATTGCTGGGAAAACTGGATAACTGTGTGGTGGAAACTGGACATAGACCAATGCCTGACACTATACACAAGAATAAAGTCTAAATGGATACATGTTCTAGGTATAAAGATTGATACTATAAGCAAATTAGGTTAACAAGGAATAGTGATTTGTCAGATTTATGGAGAATGGAGAAAATTTTGACCAAACAAGAGGTAGAGAATATTATCAAGTACAAAATGAATAATTTTGGTTATATTAAATTAAAAAGTTTTTGTACAAAGAAACCCAATGCAATGAAGATTAGGAGGGAAGCAGAAAACTGGGAAAGCATTTTTTCAACTAGTATCTGTGATAAAGGCTTCATTTCTAAATTATATATATATATATATATATATATATATATATATATATATAGAGAGAGAGAGAGAGAGAGAGAGAGAGAGAGAGAGAATTGACCAAAATTTACAAGACTACAAGTCATTCCCCATTTGATAAATAATCAAATGATATGAACAAGCAGTTTTCAGAGGAAGAAATTAAAGATATCTATAGTCATATGAAAGAATGCTCTAAATCATTATTGATTAGAGAGATGCAAATCAATACAATTCTGAGGTACTACATCACACCAATCAAATTGATTAACATGACAAAACAGAAAGATAAATGTTGGAGAAGATGTGGGAGAGTTGGAACACTAATTCATCATTGGTGAAGTTGTGAGCTGATCCAATCATTCTGGAGAGCAAATTGGAACCATGCCCAATGGACCACAAAAATGCGCATACCCTTTAACCTAGCAATATTGCTTCTAAGACTACATCCCCAAGAGATCACAAAAATGGAAAAAGTCCCACATGTACAAAAATACTTATACCAGCTGTATTTGTGGTGACCACAAACTCAAATCAAGGGGATGTCCATCAACTGGGGAATGGCTGAACAAGTTGTGGTATATGAATATAATGGAATACTATTGTACTATAGGAAGTGATGAACAGAAAGACTTTAGAGAGGCCTGGAAAGTCTTATGAACTGATGCTCAGTGAAAGGAGCAGAACCAGGAGGACTTTGTACACAGCAACAACCACAGTATCTGAGGAATTTTTCTGGGAGACAGTCCTTCACAGCAATGTAAGGACCTAAAAAATTCCCAATGGACTCAAGACAAAATACCTTCCACATCCAGAGAAAGAATTAAGGAATTGGATTCCAGAATGAACCAGAGCATTTTCTTTTGTATTATGTTTTGTTTTGTTTTGTTTTATGGTTTCTCCCATTCATTTTAATTCTTCTATTCAACATGACTAAGGTGAAAACATATTCAATAGGAATGTATGTGTTGAATCTATATAAGATTGCATGCTGTCTTGGAAAGAGAATGTAGATGGAGGGGGGAAAGATGGGGAGGAAAGGGAAAAAATTCAGGATATATGGAGGTGATTGTTGAACACAGACAATAAAGTAATTTAAAAAGAAAAATATTTTATAATAATCTTTCTTCCACATGCAATATTAAAAGGAAATCATTACTCAGGAATGATTCACTTTACCCACAAAAATCCTACAATCTCTTCATTTTTTTCTTTAAAGTTAATATTCCTCGAAAAATCTGAATAAGTGGAGAAAATACATTCAGCAGGTTTCCTCCCTGAAGACATGTGAAGGTCGGTGGGTTCTTGCGGCTGGCGGGCTCGCGGTTGGGAGTGGGGCCAAGGCGGCATGGATTCCTCTTTGTCCATTGCAGGGCTGGGCTCCGTGGACACACAACTGCAGCATTTCATCGAGGTGGAAACGCAGAAACAGCGATTTCAGCAGTTGGTGCACCAAATGACTGAACTGTGCTGGGAAAAGTGCATGGACAAGCCTGGACCCAAACTGGACAGTCCAGCAGAATCCTATTTTGTGAACTTCGTGGAACGATTCATTGACACAAGCCAGTTCATTCCGAACCGATTGGAGCAGACACAGAAGTCCAGACCAGCCTTCTCCGAAAGCTTGTGTGACTGATCTCAGCACAATTCTCTCTGTTCCATTTTCAAAAAGTTCAAGAAAAGAAGAATTGATGGGATAGTTATAAAAGAAAAGGCTGTGGGGAGACTGACTTACATCTTTTATTCTGGTCTTTTGGGTTGTGCTGTCATCTGAATGAGCAAAGAACAGTTTTGTGAGTGTGGGGGTTGTGTCTTGTTTTGAAATGCCAGTTTTATAAAAATTTTGAACATTTGAAGACTACCAGATACATTTAAACTGTACACAGGGCTATGCTCTTAATGTTCCATTGGCTTCTTTGTAGGCATTCAAACTGGCACCACATAGATAGACTCCCTCATCTGTACATGTTAATTCCAAACTTGTGGGAGGGTGGGATTGAGGTAATGTATCACATCTAGCAACAGGAGGAGAGAAGCCATTTGGTACTGCAGTTTCAGGCCTCCTTATCCAACTGATGACTTTACAGGGCTGGGCGGATCTGTAATACAATGTTCAGACTAGACACCTCACTTCCAGTGGTATCCATCTTCCTCCTTTACTGTGACTTATTTTAAATACTTGTATACAGTATGTCTCAGTAGACAATGCTGAGAGGCTAAGAGGCCTTTGGATACAGAGAAATCTAGTTTAATTATCTAGTGAACATAACTTTTGCCTCCCTCTCAGCAGTCTGAAAATGAAAATAATTTGCCCAGAGTTTTAGGGTATTAAGTGACTCAGAGATGTGCCTGAATTAATTGTAAAGGTTTAAACCAGCCACCACAACAGCTCTCCATAGTTTCAGGTAGAAGGGCATAATTAATGTGTTGATCCATTTACTGCAAATTAATGAAATAAAGCCTTTTGCCTCAGGTTGACATGGAAAAAAAAAAAAGAAAATACATTCAGCAGCCCCAAGTTATAAACATAGATGTATAATCTTTGGCTTTACTTTGTACTCCATAGGTCTGACCTATGTATGCTTTGCTCCATATAATGTCCCTCTAAAAAATGTGATATGACTTCATGGATAGAAGGCTGTTGTTAGAGATACCAAGATGTGTATTGAAGTCCTGACTCTGACACATAATAACTGTATAACCATGGAAAAGTCACTTCTAACCCACTGTCACCCAAACTTCCCTATTGAAGGTGCCACCAATCTTTCTAGATGGATAGCTTTGAAACGTTGGTGTCAACCTCTTTTCCTCCCTTTCTCTCACCTCACATATCCATCCACTTACATAACCTTCCTTTTTACAGCACATTTTCTCTCTTGCTTTTCCCTTCCTCTTCTTTCACATATTCTCAACCTATTTCAGGTTCCTCATCACCTCTCCCATGAACTATTATAGTAGCATTCTGTTTGTTCACTCTCCTTAAGCTTCTCTCCACTTAAATTCATGTCAAGCCACCTGAAAAGTGATTTTCCAAAATGTGATCATATCACCTCCCTTTTCAAAGTCAAGTAGGTAAAGAAAAAAATTCCATTCAATAAACTCCAGTGAATCCCTAATGTATCTAAGACCACCTATAAACACCTCCAATTTGTATTTAAATCTTTAAATGCCAAGCTATAAATTTAAAACTTTCTTGTCTTTACTTTATCTGACCTATTATGCCCCTCCACAGATTCTACAAATCAGTCATACCCATCCACTTGCTATAACTCTCACAAGGGACAGCTGTCATCTTTTGTACCTTTGAATTTACTGTTCCCCAAGCCTGTAATGCTTTCTTTCTTTGCCTCTGCTTCTAGAAACCTTACTTTCCTTCAAGACTCAGCTCCAGATCCACCTAAACCATAAAACTTTTCCTGAGTCCCCTAGTTGCTATTCCACTCTCTCCCACAACTTCCTACTTAGCAACAACTTAGTGTAGAGGGTGAGTCTCTAACTTAGGGGCTAACCTATAGAAAAGTGGCTGATATTCATTGGTGAAGGGAGTTTTCATATGAAAATATCAGTAAAATTACAGTTCAGACCAAACATATAATAACCAGAACAACAATAAATAGCTCACATATTTACTGACAATATGATGTTGAAATGATTTAATCCACTATTATCATTCATGATCAAAACATACATATATATACAAACATACTAATATGTATATTTATATATGCATATATACATGGATACATAGATATGTATGCAATATTAATAATTTCTTGCATTTCTGCATACATGAATGTGCATATCTATATTTTTAGATTATATACATATATATGCAGATGTTCATGAATGTACACATAGAGGTATGTGCATATGTGCCTTGATAATGCATCTCATTAATTAGTTAAATTTATCAACATATATTCATCTTGTTTGGAAACATATACAAGTATTTCTTGTTTTTTTGATTATTATATTTTTCTTCTGATTATTAATTGGAGGGGAGAGAAAGAGAGAGAGAGGGAGAGAGAGAGAAAAAAAGAGAGAGAGAGATTTAAATTCAGATCTTCTGGACTGAAGACTAACTGACTTTCAGAAAATATGTGGTGTCTAAAACCATTAACTAGCACTTATACTATGTGATTCCTTTTTTTTTTTCTTTTTTTGGTGGTGATGGGGGTAAAATTAGATTCAAACATCATGATGTGCTTCTTCCTGAAATTCAAAAAAAAGTCAGAATCCAATTTTTAAAAAGAAAATGAATATAGCCTTTAATTTCTGCCCTAAGATAGTATTGTTAATTAAATCAAAGACCTGTCCTTCGTCACTGCTAACTGCAGTAGCCTTATAAGCATTCTCCAAAGGAATTGTGACATTGATGGATAAACTCCATTAGAGCCTGGGCGTTATGTAAGTTACACAGGGAACAGAATGGATCTTTACCAATCTACCTTTAAGACTTGCAATAAATATTTCAAAATGAAACATTCTTAAGTTATGCTGAAAATGCATGTTAGTGAGTCTAGATAGAAATACGAATCAATTACTCTAAATTTTCTCCCTGTTAGAAAGCAACATCTTTTTTCTTCCACTATTATAGCATCTCATAGATGCATTCAACAAGCTGAACTTGAAAAATGCCCATTCTGTTCTCCATCATAAAATACTTTAAAAAATCTTTTCAGTTTTAGGGAAGTACTAGTATATCAAGTCAGAAGAATTTAATGTAGCATAGAAATAGGTTTATTTTGCTAAAATGTGAAGGCCCTAACACACACACTCCTTTTTATACTCTCATGTATAGAAATGGCCTACGATTTCAGTGCCTAAGGCAATATGAGGCTTGAGAGGCTCTCTGAATTGAAGATGAACTCTCTCTGAACTAGGAGAGTATAATCACTCACTATGTTTTTGTACAACCCTAGTTCAGAGTTTCCTTGTTTTGCTTTGTTATGTTTTTTAATCTGAAACCAGTAGACAGTGAGAACTTCTTTGGGGTCTTCTTCCTTCCGCAATGGGCTGAGCCACTTCCCAGGGTACCAAACACTGACATTGGTAGACAAGCTCCTGGGAGAATATCTAAAAGAAGGATTAAATCTCAATTTCTAGTACTGATAACGTCTATCATGCTGGACCAGATAATCTTTAGAGTTAGAATGTAGAAACAACTCCTGGTTTGTACCAGAAAACATAGCCAATTATCATGGGAACCTTGTCTGCCTCACTTAGCTAATTCCAGTCTCTGTACTTCCTACTTCTTGGTACTTAGATCTTTATTCCATTACTGCTGCTGCTTCTGCTGGCTAATGGTTCACCTATACTGTACATGATGACCATAATCTTTGTTTTTGTCCTCACCTCAGCTCTCAGGGAAAAGAATTCATTTTGCATACCCTCAGATATGCTATCCTTAGAGAGTCCTAGGCTTTCACATTCTAAAAATTTGTAGGATCCTGAAAAAGTTTCAAAAAATAAACTTAATATAGTTGAAGAAACTGAGTGGCTAAATAACTTAATGATGATGCCATGAGAAGTAAATTCTGTGGACTAAATTCAAATCCAGGTTCTTGGTCCTGCTATCCTCTGCTATTTCCACTATACCTAATTACTTCACAAGGGAAAAGAGGATTTATTCAGAAAAGATTCTCATTATAGACAACTATACTGAAAGGACGATATTGTACAATGTCAAAACTGACATTGATCACAGAATGGACAAATATATTAGAATAAATTTTTCCAGTTTATAAAAATATCATCTGTTATTTTGCAAAAGTAAAAAAAAAATCAGTTCTTTCACATAAAATTTCGTATAATTAAATTTAACTTGAGTTTGTCTTCATAATCAATATACCTTTTTGCATCTTTATTACATTTTTTGTTCTTTTATATTTAAAATTATTTCTCAAGACTACCAAATTAAAATGAGTTTAATTAATTAATCTTTCATTTTCTGATTGCTTTATGCTTGAACAACCTCATAATACTGCATTACACTTTTGTCCCTTAAAACTTAATAGATGTTTCCTTTTCTAATAGCTGAATCAGAAGAGAGAAATAATATTGATAAATATTTCCAAAGGTATTCATAATTATTATCTACATTATTTTTATCCAATCTTTCAAATTTATCATCATAATCGTCATCATTCAGGTAATAGTACCAAGCAAAACAGTTCAATTCTGATGGTTTATGGAATTATACATAGATACATCCACTATTTTTAATTAAGTGAATAACCTATTTCTTTACTGATAAAATTGAAATGATATTCAAAAATCATCTATAAAAATAACCAAATCTCAGTGTGGTCATATCCATCTCAGATATTGTTTAATCTAATGGTAATTCAGTAACTTATAAAAAAGTAACTTTGAAACAATATCAGCTTTTGGAACATAAGGTTCCCATTGCTTTGTCTGTTCATTTTCCTTTGCTTTGTTTTTAATGGAGAACTTTGTGGGATATCTAAATTCTCCATTTTATTGATATGGGAAATTCTCAGTGTATAAACTCCATCCATCAATGCAAAGTAGACACTCCTCTCTACCTTAGTGTTAGAGAATTGCCTAAGGCACAATAACAAAGCTAGTTCGTCAATTTCAATCAACATTTATTTAGTGCCTGGCTGCTACATACCAGGCATTGTGCTAAAAACTGGAGATACAAAAAAAGGGAAAAGGCAATCTTTCCCCTCATAGAGCTTGCAATCTACTGGGGGAGATATAATGCAAATTGCTTTATCTAGTATAAATAAAAAATATTAAATAGAGGAAATGCACTGGAATATTAAAAAAAAATTAACAATGTCTGATCTTACATACTCCACAAAAGATAGGGAAATTAGACAATCGTCTGGATAATTTAGAACAAAACCACTCTTTGAGTCTGTTCATATCTCTTGTCCCACTGGTAGTCACACAAAGTCTAGACATCTAGAAGAAGGAACATGTCCCGTTTTTGAAAGATTTATGAAAGACATGGGTAAAAGTCATCCAAGATCAGAAGTAATGGATAGATACCATTAGAAGGAATACCAAACTTATGAGATCAGAGACCAATCAAAATATGACTAACAAGATATACCAATGGAACATAATAATTTCTACTATGGTCTAACAAGCTAGGATTATGGGCTTGGTGATAGACCATCCATCTAATGAGAAGACTTGCTAGATAAATTCAAAGAAACTCATTCCAGAAGGTTAACCACCAGGTGATGAATTATATTATTTTTGTAGATGCAACTCACACAAAAATAGTAATAACTAAATCATAGAGGAATTATGTATAGGTAGAGTACCCATATTGATGAAATTATGCATTCATGAAGTATTAATCATGAAGTAATTAATTAATATAATAATTCATGAAAATTTAATTCAGGTAAACAAATACTAAAATCTACTATGCACGAAGCAAGAGCAAAAACAACAAAAAGCAAACAAAAAAACAAAAAAAAAAACAACCCATACCTTCGGGGAACTTATATTATATAAGAAGTATGGGTGCTATATAAGTAAGAGTAATAGATCATGTTAAGGCCAAAGGGACAGATTGATAAATACTCTATAAGTCAATTAAAGAAACACACACACACACCCACCCACCCACACACACACACACACACACACACACACATGCACACAAAAATAGCCCCTCTTAGACTCTCTGCCCACAAGTACATCTTTCATCCCACTTCCGGATCCCTGCCTTACCCTAGGTTATAGGATAGCCTTCTCACAGGTTGTGTTTGTCCTTCATTTACGAAAAGGAACACGACATCAGCAAAATGATGACATGACTTGCAGTTGACTTTGATTTGAGTGAAGGTGGACTCTGCAAGGTCACCAGCTTCACTGTCTCCTCCGGAGACATCTGGATCCAGTGACAAGATATTCATCAGGATGACTGGAGATGGCCTGGAGCGCAATGGGAGATTCTGGCCCTTTTAGGCTAAGACCTTTTCAGGTACTCATTTAGACTGAAATAATGTCAATTCAGCAAATAAGCCTCTTTAGAAAATGAAAACCTCCTATTTAAAACAATCACCTAAAGGTCCTATGGGATCCA